>WOXC01011453.1:825000-904294 GCA_011680675.1 Gymnobelideus leadbeateri
CTTTTTCTGTTCTCCTTCATTGTCCTCCCAACCACTGCTCCTATTCTTTCTTTGTTCTCACTTTTGGGTTCAACACAGCTTTTTTAAAAGCCCTTTCTATTGTCATTAGCATTCTTCCACAGCCTCAACTCATTCTGGCCTTTAACTTTCCTGGCATTATTCTCCAAGACTCCATCACTGATTTGTATTCGTACTCAGTTACCTTCTCTTGTTCCCCTCTTCCATTCTATCTTTTTTAAAGACTGAGTTGGTGGATGAGTTCACTGTGAAGACATATTGGTCTCTTTAAATAGCTTCCCCTTTTCTTCTGTAACAAAATCATTCATGTTTGTCTTCAAAATTTCATTCTTAGTAGCCTTACATTCTGCTTGAGCCAACTTCTCTTGTAGAATCTTGAACCATGGAACCCTGCCCTTCTTTGCTCTTAACTTTGACGTTTGCTCTCCTAAACTCTGATATACTCATTGGATTATACTTTGTTTCCCCCTCTCTTTTACCCACTTAGCACAAATTCTAAGATGAAATAATCACTTTCTTCCTAAATTCCAATTATTTCTATTTAATCAACCATTTCATCTTCATTGCATTTAATGGTTGGTTGATTGGTTAGATATTGGGTTGAAACAGGTGCAGTAGTTGTTTCTCTAATCACTTCTTCCACCACATGTTGGGTGAAATTATCAACAAGGCAAGTCAAGAATTGAACAAATTGAGCAGAGAGAGATGGCCAACAGATGCCTGGATAGTTAAGGTCCCAATTGCTACGATAGCCTGCCTCAATGCCAGTTTAGTGATTCATTTCTAGAATTCATCATCCATTCTCTCCTTCAGGCAAAGTTGTCTATAATATGTTCCTACTACAGTAGAGCTTCTATCCTCCTCTCTTACTATCCTTATTCAAATTCCCTCCATCATACTTCCTGCCTCTGGGCTGCATGACTACAGGTCATGTATGTTGTAAATAGGATGTCCCTTCCCACTCTGAAAGTCTGCAGTTGTGATTCTGTGGCTAGAGCTGCTCAAACCTTTTACCCAGCTCCAATGCTTCATCCCTTTGACAACACCCACCAACCGAATGTCTACTCTTTGTCCCAGGCCTAAGGTAAGACTCCTCTTTCCCACCGCCAGAAGGACAATTCATTTGGTCACACTCATGAGAGTCCAAGCACTCCCTGCATCCTCCTCTCTATGTGCTGGTTTCTTCCTGTCCAGCTGTTCCTATTCCCAGGGGTCAGAACGCAATTAGCACTTTCAGCCCAGAATATATCTGGCCTTTGGAGCAGTATCTCCCTTACCTGCAATGGATCCAGTCTGAATCTTCTCCCATGGGTCCATTTAGCTATTCAAGGCGCATATGCTAGCTGTTACAGGGTTCAAGGATAATCACTTAGCCCTAGTCTGTTGACCTTCCTTGGGTTTTTCTATGCTGACTGGCTAGTCTGAAAGATTCCTATAAATACTGGCATCACAATTATAATCTTAATAATGATAATGGCTAATATTTACATAGTGCTTCACTGTTTGCAAAACAACTTGCATATATTATTTCATTTGATCCTCACAAGAACTCTCTGAAGTTGGTACTCTTATTATGCCCATTCCACAGACGAGAAAATAGAGGGTAAGAACATTTAAGTTACTGTCTGAGCTCAGGTCTTCTTAACTCTAAATTGTTATTATTCCTAGCTTTGTCACTAAATCATTGTATGACCTTGGGGAAGTTGCTCCCATTCTCTGGACCTCAGTAACCTTTTTTTTTCTTTTAATCTCTAAAAAGGGGAGGGGATAACGATTGACAGAGAGAATCCCAGTTTTTACAATTGGTGATTCTACAATGATGTGTCTTATGGTAGTAGTTTTCTACCTAGAAATGAGTGACCAGAAAGAACACTCCTCACAGGGTTTGACTCCTGGGCAGTAACTCCTTACCACCGCGATCATCATCATCTTCTTGACCACCATCATCTTCATCACTAGCAGACAGGCAACTGATGGCCCAGTGGAGAGAGCACTGATCCTGAAGTCAAGATAGACCTGAGTTCAAATTTGACCTTAGACACAGAAACTGTGTGATTCTGGGTGAGTCACTTAGCCTCTGTCTGCCTTAGAATGGGGGTAACAATAACAGTTACCTCCCATTGTTGTGAGGATCAAATGAGAAAATATTTGGGAAGCAATTTGCAAACCTGAAAGTCTATGTAAATGCTATTTATTAATATCAAAGGGACTGGCTCAAAGTTGTACAGCAAACAACACCTAGTCCAAACCATTAATTTTTTTAAAACACATTTTAAAAGTTTTTAATTTGTTTAGGTTTTATACTCTTTCTTTTTCTTTCCTTTTTTCTTTTTTGGTCATTCATTTTTATAGATAAGGAAATTGAAATCTAGAGGAGGAAAGTGACTTGTCCAAGGTCACAAATATAAATAGATAAATTAAATGCTTATTAAACATAACTACTTCATTTGTTGTACTACTGTACTGAGCCCCAGAGAGAGTAAGTTACTTGCCCAAGATCAGTCAGTGAGTTGGTAGTAGAGCAAGGCACAGAACACAAGTTTTCTTACTCCTGGTACAGGGCTGATTGTATTATGCCATATTGCTTCTAGGAACTAACTGTTCACCCGCTTCTATGGATGGGAGTCATGGGCAACAGAGCCAGATTAAACAAGATTCATTTGAGTCAGGATACAGTAATTTGGGTTAATGACAACCACATGCTTTATACTGCTTTATAAGATTTATTTCAGGAACATATGTTTCTCTCCATGAAGCTGAATCAGGGTGAATGCCACCAAAATGGGAGAATGAATGTTGCTGCTCTCTGCGACCACCTCTAAGCAAGAGTAAACCACTGTTCCATAGCCCTTGAACCCTCAACAACATCTCAGGCTTCTAGGGGTCTCGCTCTTGCCCATGCTTTATTCTGCCCACACTAGGATTGCTTAGAGATCTGTGACTGGTGCACTGTCACTCCGTGGAAACTTTGAATTTATGCTGACCCTGGCTCTGATAATTACAAGCTTTATGACCTGGAGCTACTCTCATCTGTGAAATGGGTACATTAAATAATCCTCATGGTACCTGTTTGACAGGATTGTCATAAGGAAAGAACATTGTAAAGTGATATAGAAATACTGTTATTGTAATTGTTGGTTTAGGGAACATTTCAGGTAAGGAACTCCCATGATTTTGCTTACACACTCATCCATCAACTTGTGCAAATAATCCAGGAATTTCCTTTTGTGGTAGTTATGGTTATTTGTTTATCCCTGGATTTGTAGGCTAGCCCAGAGGAATGCCAGGTCCTTCTCAGAGACTACTCATAGACTACTACTCAGAGACCACTGGTCAGAGATAGCTAAGAGGTATAGTGTATAGAGAATGCTGACCCTGGAATGAAGTAGACCCGAGACCAAATCCACCCTCAGACATTTATTAGCTGTGTGACTCTGAGCAAGTCACTTCATTGCTTTCTGCCTCAGTCTCCTCATCTATAAAATGGAGATTGTTATGAAGATCAGATGGGAAAATTTTCAGACATTGTTTAGCGTAGTTCCTGGTATATAGCGGGTGCTTAATAAATGCTTGTTTCTTTCTTGGTGCTTCTAATAGGAAGGGAAGGGCCCCAACCTTGTATCAGGAGAGACCTGGGTTCCTACTCTGTCATAAGAAATCACTTAACCTCCCTTAATTTCAGTTTTGGTCACCTGTAACAGGGGATGCTAGAGATAATAGCAGTATCTGTCATATTAGTATGGGGATTGGATGCACTAGTACATGTAAAGAATTTATATCATAGAACTTAAAAAGCTACATAGATGTCAATTTAAAGAGAGAGAAGTGAGTCGGTGTGATTTGAGTGTGGTGATCCAGCCAATGAGGGACGCCTAAGCAGCGTGGTGGATAAAGCACTGGGTTTGGAGTCAGGAAGGCTCATATTCAGGAGTTCAAATTTGGCCTCAGGTACTTGCTGGCTGTGTGACCCTGGGCAAGTCACTTAACCCTGTTTGCCTCAGTTTCCTCATCTGTAAAATGAGCTGGAAAAGGAAATGGCAAACCACTCCAGTTATTTCTGCCAAGAAAATCCCATATGGGGCTGTATACAACTCAACAACAACAAAATCCTACCTACCCAGAAGGTCAAATAAATTTAGTGATTCTAAGCCCCTGTAGGGAACATTCTACAATGACAGGTAAAGGAACAGTATCCAGAAATTTCAGGGATCATATACAAAAGGGTCTAGGTCTAGAGTAGATGTGGGGCTTTTTTCTTCTCCCACCTATGACTTAAAAAACAAAACACCCAAGCCAGTTGGCAAATGCCCCCAAAGCATCCTTGAGGCTATTCCTCCCTATTTGATAGAGTGGCATCTCTTTTGTAGGGTGAGAAGTGGAGGCAACAAGAAAACATAAAGACTCTAACTTAGCTGCACAGTTTGCAAAGGTTAGTATTCCACTATTACTGTCCCTCTTTCACCTCTTAGGAGAAGAGACTAACTGTAAAAACCTGAATCCTGAAGTCATCACAGAATGACCTAGAACTCTGGTTGCTGGATTTACAGAATTTCCTCTGTCAGAAAGATTTAGGAAGCTCAGGAGAGGAGTGTGAAGTTGGGTACGGTACCCAGACCCAATCTCTACTATTGGCCTGGCACCCACCCTCCCAAATGAAAAGCAATTTTCCAGGCTACAAGGAAGAAGAGAAGGGTCCTGCACAGCTGTTAGCAGCTGGCTCTGCTCTGTTTTCCTCTTCTCAGTCCAGCTTAGTTATTTTAGTAGACCCCATGGTGAAATCAGCGTGCAGCACCTGAGGTTTATGGGACAATTCTGTTGCCTAGTTGTTCCAGAGAAAACAACTTCTCTGATGGAAGGAAAAGATAATTGGTTCCATCCGAGAGTGTTCCCCTAGAGAACTTTCAAATGAAGAGACATATTTTCCTGAGTCTGCCTGCCTATTTGCCTGACAAGTGAAAAAGTTCTCATATAATCAAATTCCCCCATTTTCCAAATAAGAAAACTGAACCCAAAGTGGGAAATGATTTGCCTAAGGTCACCCAGGTAAAATGTGGCAGAGGAGGGATGCAACCAAGGGCTTCTCACTCCAAATCCTCTATTCTTTCCATGACAATATGTGAAAAATCTTGAGAGATTTTTCATCCTTTCTTCTTATCCTGACCTTCTCCCCCCCCCCCCATTAATTAGAGATTCCCACACAGTTGCTTTAGAGCAGGGGCTCTAAACTTAGGGTCTGCAAACTCGTTCTTTTATACATTTTATGAATATATTTTTTTTTGGATGGGGGAAGGCAAGGCAATTGGGGCTAAGTGACTCGCCCAAGGTCACAGGGCTAGTGTGTTAAGTGTCTGAGGCTGGATTTGAACTCAGGTCCTCCTGACTCCAGGGCTGGTGCTCTATTCACTGCGCTACCTAGCTGCCCCTCTTTTATACATTTTGATAACTATATTTCAGCATAACTTGTTATGTTTGTAATCTTGTGTTTTTTGCTTTATACATTAAAAAAAAATGATTTTTGGAAGGGCTCCACAGGCTTCACCAAAGTGCAAGAGGGGTCTGGGACACAAGAAAGGTTGAGAGCTCCTATTCTAGTGTTTTCAAAGTGTTTTCATATTAATTTTCTCATTTGACTGTCACAATGACCCTGTGACTGATGTAGGTGGGGGTAGGGCTCATTATGTCTATTTGACAGGAAGTTAGATTGAGTCAGGACCAAACACTAGATCTTGAGATGGTTTCTAATCCTGTTTTGATGATCAGCTCTTAATGCCGTTCTGCCTCCCTTGGGAATACAGAGGAGATTAAGGGGGCGAGGGACAGCAAGCACAGAAATGAATAGTGATTATGGAGACTTCATTGCATGCCACAACATGGGGGTGTTGGGGTGGGGATGGGGAACAAATCTAGTCAAAGGGAGGCAATTGGGAAAAATTAATCATTCTGGACAGACCTGGAATTTTGCTTCCCCATTCCTGACTATCTTTTCCCTTTAAATGTCCCTTGTTGACACTTTGCAGTTATTTCTGGGTCCTTGTTCTTTTCTTCCGTTCTCTACTGTCTGCCTATCTATCTTTCTGTCTGAGTGTCTAGCTCTCTGTCCATTAAACTGTCTGCCTGTCCATCTAGCTATCTGTCTATCTGCCTTCCTGTTTATCTATCTAGCTGTCTCTCTGATTCCCCCACTTTCTCTCTTTGTTCAGTGAAATTCATATTTATTCTGGTTCTGGCAAAACCTTTAGATTTTTATCTACTTTCTCATCCTTCCTTCCAGGGGAATTTCACATTTAGCTTCAGCCCCCTTTCAGGATTGATTCTTCCCTCCCTTTACCTCCTTTCTCTATAAACTTATGTTCATTTTTCTTGGACTAGATTACCCAGAAACTATCCTAATCCATTTCAATGTGTGATTCTTTCCTGATTTCCTTCCTTTCCACTGCCCACTGAAGGCAAATGAAGTTGGGCTTGATGTAGCAAGAAATAGGGAGTTATTTAAAGTTCTTGAGTAGAGGACTGACAGGATGAGATGAATGTGTTGTTGTTTAAGGAAGATTATTCTGGCAGCCTTGTGAGGGATGGGTGGGAGCAGAGAGAAATCAGAAGCAAACAACCTGTTGGAAAGCTGTTGCAACAGGCCAGGTGGGTATCGAAGAGCTCCTTTGCTGGGATGGTGGTGGTGAGACTAAAAATGGCCATGGGGGGAGGTATGCATTAGTGAGAGACAAACCAGCAGGATGGACTTGGTGGCTGGCTGATGGGACGTGGAGATGATGTTCCTCACATTTATTCAGCATTTCAAGGTTATGAGTCAATAGTGTGATTTAGCAGCTGAAAAAGCCAATGTGATCTTAGTCTGCACCAAGAGAAGCATTCAATAATCATAGAAAAAAACCACTGAGCCTGCAGAAGAACAGGTCTTATTGATAGCAGAGTGGCCGTGTGAAGTCCTACAAACCAGATACAGGCCGTGTACACCCTTCGCTTTATTGCTATCCCCAGGACTCCCGTTTGGCCTGACGCCGGCTAGTCAAGTCATACAAACAGGTGGTAGCCAGCTTATTCTAGGTAATTGATTTAGTCTGGATGGCCACAGAGTTTAGGGGCCTGTGAGGTTTTATACTTAGGTAGAAAAAGGCATCAAGGTGCTATAATCTAGGGTGATTAAACCCTAACAATCTTTGTGTCAATCATGAGTAGATCTAAACACAAGGGTTGGGAGAATTCCTTTGGATTCAGGGCCAACACTCATAAATATTCATCAGTTACTCCAGCTGGCTCTACCTACATAGTCCCCCTTCCTGCCAGATTTTGAAAATTTCAGTTCGATAAATACTTGTTGAATGCCAACGTGGGTGGGTGGGTAGATGATAGATAGGTGGAGCACTTATGGACACTGCCAAGCACTGGGGATATAAAAACAAGAAATCAAGATGGTTCCTACTTTCAAGGAGCTTATATCCTAATAAGGGGAGATGTGGAGAGTCATGCATGGGGCAGAGAGTGAACAGTTTCATGAACCTGGTCATGAAATGGTAGTATCAGGCAGGGAGTCACCAATCACAGAGTCGACCTTATGGTGAAATCCTCCTGGGGGACCAGGTAGCCTGTGTGGAGGGGGAGCAGGCCTGAAGGTGAGCCCGAAGTAGAGAGAACATCTCCCTGAGCTGGTTTCTGGGGATACAAAGATGAAAGTAAAAGTCTTTGCCCATAAGGAGTTTATATTCTACTGAAGGAAAGCTTCACATATACAGTTAAGGGCACCCAAAATGCATAGAGTAGATGCAACTGGAGAATAAGGAAAGGGCTTATGGTACTTGAGCTGAGCCTTGAAGGGACCTAGGGACTCTAAGAGGCAGAGGAAAAAGGGAGAGCATTCCAGGAATAAGGAAAATTCTGTGCAAAGAACATGGTGCTAAGAGATGAACTATCTTAGAGAATAATAAGTAAGCTAGTTTAGCTGAAACATTGTGCAGGAGGGAGTGTAATATGCAGTCAGTTTAGAGAAACAAACTGGAGCAAAATGGCTTTTAAATACAAGACAGGAGTTTTATTTTAACCTAGAGGCAATAGGGAATCATTGAATATCTTTGAGCAGGAGAGGGGCACAGTCTTTTGTAATATTAATTTGGCAGCCATGTGGAGGATGGATTGGAGAGCGGAAAGACTGGAGATACAGAGACCAGTTAAAAGGCTATTGTAATAATTCAGGTCAGAGGGGATGAGGCCTGAGCTAAAGAGGTGGCTACATGAGTCTCTCAGAGAAGGGACTGTATTCAAAAGATGCCGGGGAGGTAGACTTGAGAGAAGTTGGCAATTGCTTGGATGGGAGGGGGTGAGAAAGATTGAAGACATTAACAGATAAGATATCCAGGGAAATGCAGTCTGGAAGGAAATGATATTCAGCCTGGGGAAGAGAAGAATAGGAGGGCCAATGAGATAGCTACCTTCCAGTACAGCAGTCATCTAGAAGAGGGAGTGACTTTGTTCTGCCTAGCCCCAGAGGGCAGAACTAAGTGTAATAGGGAAGAGTGACAGATGGGTAGATTAAGGTAATGTAATTTCCCAACAGCTCAATATCTACCAAAATGGAGGGAGAAGGTGAGGAGTGGGGAAGCAGAAGAGCAATAGATTGGGGAGAGATGGGAAATAAGAGGACCTATTGAATCCTGGACCTGCTACCCATAAGACTTTGGAGAAGTCATCTATCCCTTCTTGGTGCTTTTTTCAACCATTTCACACTTTTTCCAAAATAAAAATATGGCAACCCCACGTTGGGAGCTAGTATCAAGGCCCCATAGCCTTCAAGAACCCAAGGGCACTGTCATGTCACAAGGAGGCACCAGAGGGAAGCTCTAGTGGAGACCCCTCCTCTTACTGATGGGGAAACTGAAGCTGAGGAAAGTTACTCAAGTTTCTACAGCTGATTAGTAACAAAGTCTGCTGGATCTCCTGTCCCCAGCCGTTAATCGCTCTAATATCTCAATTCCTGCCTGGACCCTGCATCCTCCTATGTCGTCCTGCCTGGTCTGGATCTCTGGACATTTGCTATTTATCTCTGTACCTGGCCCATCCATCCCAGTTTGACTCGAAATCCCGTGCTCTGACCTATGGTTCTTCCATCCTAGATTCATTGTCTCTGCATGATTCCTTGACATTATTGACCACCAAACATCCTGGTTGTAAATTCTTGCCTTTATCTATGCTGCACCATCTGCCAGCTTGGCACTTCTAAGTCCTAATCACTCCCTGCCTGTTCTGTCCTACTAATGCTAGCAGCCTAACAGAGCTTTAAATTCTTTAATGTCTACCTGATGTCTCCCTATTAGATTGCGAGATTCTCAAGGGCAGGACAGTCTTTTGCCTTTATTTGTATCCTCAGAGCTTAGCACCATTCCTGGAACATAGTAGGTGCTTAAATAATTATTGACTGATCCTTATAATCTCATTTGATTGAGAGGCCTGCTAGTCTAGATAACTCCTAAAGTAGGTAGCTTCTGGATACTCCCAGACACTAGCATGGCCTGTTGAGGGAGATATTTTGAGCCACAAGACTTTTTTTTTAGAACTTATCAACTAGGACTATTTATGTTGTGTGTATTATCTATATATTATATATGCGTATATTTGTTTAGTGTGTAGTGTATGTATGTGTATGTATATATATGTATATATACATAGAGAATATATGTATATATGTCTGTGTTTAGTGTGTAGTATGTGTGTATATATAAGGAGAGAGAGAGAGAGAGAGAGAGAGAGAGAGAGAGAGAGAGAGAATAGGGGGAGGGAGAGAGAAGAGAGGACAGACAGACAGAGACAGAGAGAGACAGAGAGAGAGAGGAAATTGTGTAATGGGAAAAGCAGGGGTCTTGGAGCCAGGAGCAGATTGGTTTCAACTCCTTTGACACCTGAAAGGGAGGTGAGTCACCTTACCTCTCAAAGTCTGGGCTCCTTATCTGTAAAATGGAGCTAATATAAGGGTTGTTGTCAGACTTGAAGGAGATGATGTATTAGAAGCACTTTGAAAACTTTAAAGCTCGTACAAATATTAGCTCTTGTTTCTCCTTTGGGTCTCGAAGGTTCTCTAGTCTTTAGTAGTCACCTTTAAAAGTACAAATATCCTAGTGAGAGGTGATACAGGAAAGGAATACAAAGTGGGCCGCTCTCTGCCCATGACAATTCCAGCTGACCAATAGTGGGTAGGGCCTCCCTGAGCTAGCCCATACTTCCTGCAAAGAGAAGGGGAAGATAAGCTGGAGAATTCAGCCTGGCCAGGAGCAGGGAGCACACAGGAGACCACAGAACCGTGGAAGTATTCAAGCAGAGACCTGGAACTGGAGAAGGTGGGCTGGCTCCTGACAGGGGGGTGCTGGGAAATGCTCTCCAAATGGGCTCTCCAAAAGGAAAAAAACTCCACACTTTTAAGTTTAATCTGAGTTATGGATGTTTTCTCCATCGCTCTCTTAAATCTAGGCAATCAACAAAATGTAAGTCAGGTCCCCCTGGGTGTGTTTGCTAGTTTCCAAGGCTTCTAGTTTGATCAGCCTCCTGCACACCTCTGGTTCCTTCATGGTGTCAGAGGTTAGGCCAGATGGCTTCCAAGATCATAAGATCATAGGTGGAAGAGATCCAGCTGGAAGGAATCACAGAGGGTTTTGGGCTCAATCTAATCTTTTACAGACAATACCAATAGCTACCATTTATATAGCACTTTAAGGTTTTGCAAAGTACCTTACAAATGCCATCTCATTTGATCCCCACCGAAATCTTGGGAGGCTGGTGCTTATTATCCCCATTTTACAGATGAGGAAACTGAGGCAGAGAGTGGCTATGTGACTTGCCAAGGCCACCCAACTAAAAAATGTCTGAGGCTGGATTTGAACTCAGTCTTCCAAGGCTGAATCCAGAGTTCTCTCCATTATACCACCTAATTGCCTTCCTAGAGATCAGAAAATAGATATAGATGGGTTAAGTGACTTCCTGAAGGTCACACAGGTACCAAATGACAGTGTGGGAACTTAAATCCACAATACTGCACTATCTGTGGATAGAGCACCAGCCCAGGAGTCAGGAGGACCTGAGTTCAAATCCAGCCTCAGATACTTACCAGATGTGTGACCCTGGGCAAGTCACTTACCCTGATTGCTTCTAAAAAACAAAACCAAACTACATAATACTATACCTCCTAAAGTTTCTCTTAATTCTTCCTATTTGTCATTTCTTGTGACTCAATAATATTTAATCCCATTCATATGCCATGGTTAATTTGTTCAGTATTTTGACAAGTTCTTTACATATGTTTACTCTGTCCCCTGCTAATGTCTGACCAAGAGTGAGGGTTGGGTCATAAAATCACAGGACCTGAGTTGGAAGGGACAGCTGAGAATGTAGATGGTTAGGTGGTTTAGAAGCTAGAATGCTGGACTTGGAGTCAGGAAGGCCTGAGTTCAAAGCCAACCTCAGACACTTTCTAGCTGTGTGACCCTGGGTAAGTCATTTAACTTGGTTGTAAGGGTCCAATGAGATAGTGTGTATAAAAAGCACTCTATAGCACATGGTAGGTGCTATATAAAATGCTTATTTCTTTCCTCTCCAAAAGCACTTTGCAAACATTGAAGCACTAGATAAAGGTGAGAGCTTACGATTTAGACCAAATTTGTCATTTTACAGATGAGGAAACATCCAAGACCCTGAGAGGTAAAGGGATGTGCCTAAAATCACAAGATAGCAGTAACAGAGGCTCTCCCAGAAAGACTCTGCCTCATTCTCTTCCTCTGTCATAAGATGTCATATATCATCCCAACCTCTGACTACCCAGTAAAGTGGGCATGAGCTCCCTTTTACCACTGAAGGAACTGAGACTAAGGGAAGTAAATAGACTTGCCCAGGGTCACACAGCTTGTAAGTGTCTGAAGTTGGATTTAAACTCAGGTCTTCCTGCCTCCAAGTCAGGATTTTATCTTCTCAGTCACTTAACTGTCTGTGTTCTTGGATGTCCCTTTCAACTTAGGTCTGACTATCTATGATGTAGGAACAGCCATGTCTCAGTGCCCAGTTCAGTTTCTACAAGCAAATGGCCCAGTGTGTCATCCTGATGAATAGACTTGCTGTTCTCAGAGCAGGAAGGGTTCTACTGAATGCCAGTGTTCTGTGACCTGTGCCCCAGGTAAAGCATTGCTTCTGGAAAGTAGACTTAGAGAGAACCTGAAGGAAGCAGGGATAGCAGCTCCTACAGGTTCTGACATTTGTAGTACTCTGGGGACCTGGCTGTTGGATTGGTTGTATGGCTCTGTGTGTGTGTGTGGGGGAACAACAAGGAGAGGTCCTCAGGCCCTATTGGAAGCCCAGAAGGAGCATGGCCCTGTCAGTCCTTCCTGGTGGAAGGGAGAGCAGCAGGAGCCTGAGCCCTTGGACACATGGCCCTTGGTTCTGGCCTCCTGGAGCCAGCCCAGCTGCCAGGATAAAAGGGGTGACAGAGGGCTCCTGCCTAGGGGCCAGCTTTCAGTCCATTTCCTGCTCAGCTTTGTCTCCCGTTTTTTCTTGTTTGCTATCACACATAAATTCCTCTGACAGGGTCAGTAAAGGGGGTGGTGTGGGTGGCAATGAGCAACCTGCAGCTCCAGTAGCTTGGGAGCCGAAGACCGGAGGAAGCAGCTTCCCCCACCCCTGGCCCTCCCAGTGGCTGGTCTGGCCCAGAGGCATCGATGTTTGTTAAGCCCTGCTGTAGCCCAGCCTTGTCTTGGTCACTGCAGGTGGGTGAAGGGAGTGTTGGACGGATGGAAGAAACATCGACTTTGTTTCCAGATAGCTCCCAGTCTGATGAAGGCAATGCACCCTTGGGTGGGGAAGGAAAGAGGAGGGGAAGGGAGGGGAGAGCTCCCTGGTTCGCTGGCCCATAACTGAACTAACTGGACATTTTTCTCCTTTACCCTAAAGCTTGGTAGAGGGTCTGAGTCCCTGTCCCTCACCTTAGAAGTAAAAGACTTGGGTAGGTGGAGATTCAAAGACACAAACAGAACATCTGGAGAGCTGGGATAGGCATGTAGGTGGGCACAATGGATAGAAGGGTCTGAATTAAGATTCTGACTTAGACACCTACTCATTGTGTGACCTTGATCAAGTCACTTAACCTCTGTCTGCCTCAATTTCCTCATCTGTAAAATGGGGACAATCATAGCTACCCCATGGGTGTTGTGAGGATAAAATGAGATATAATTGTAAAACGCTTTGCAGACTTTAAAGTGCTATGCACATACATGCCAATATCCTTCTCACCCCCTCATCATTACCACTGTTCTTTCAGGGGCTGCCCAGGTAAGTCCTCCCTCTAGGAAAGGATAGGCAAGGGTTGTTGGGGGAGGCGTTGGAGATATCCCTGCTGGGTGAATGCTTGTCAACTGACTGTAGAAAATGAGTTCCTGGAGGTGGTTGTTTTTAGGAGGAAGAGGCCCTGGAGATGCTTCTTTGGAAGACCCCATTTGTAACGGCACTTGACAAGCGAAGTATCGGCGTGTGCTGAGTGTTGGAGAGAGGCCTTTCCTAGAGGGAAGGACAGGACCCTGGTCCCTGGTCACCTGACTGATTTTGGCCTGGCATGGCAGGGTTGTGGAGGGAGTGTTGGAGAGCCATTTCTCCAGTTCTCCAAAGCCATCACTTACCTGGTAGCATGGTGCAGACTGAAGAGAATTAGCTCCAGTGTTCCAGGATCTGAGTTCAAATCCTGATTTTGTCATTACCCATATGACCTCAGACAAGTCACATAACCTCTGTGATTTCACATCCTACAAAAGGAAGAAGTTAGAATTTGAGATATTCTTTTAGAGCCTTTCCAGCTCTGAATCTATCATCCCGTGATCCAGATTCAAATTGACCTCTCCTGTTTGCTATCCATGCAATGCCAGTTGTCATAACTCTGCCAGGCCTCAGTTCCTTTGTCCATACAATGTAAAGAGTTGAATAGGCTGGTCTCTGAGATGCCTTTCATCTCCAGCTCAGTAATGCTATGACTTGGATAACTAAGCCTGGCACGAAGAATTAGAGGGGAAGTCAGAGTTAAAGACTCTCCAAAAAGACTGAGGTTGGCTTGAAGGAGGGAGCTGGGAAGTAGGCATCAACAGAGCTTGGTTCTGGTCAGCTCATTTTAGTCCTGGCACCCCAGAGATCTCTGACCCATGCGACCTTGGGCAGGGTATACATCAGCCACCCCTGCCAAAGGGTCCTATTATTGCCTGCCTCAGCTTCTACCTGGATGTGTATCAGGAAATCTACTTAGAAACTGCTTCTCCTTGGGGAAACTGTTTCAGCTTCTCCAACCCCTAAGGCACTTCTGTCACCTTCTCCTTGGCCAAGTTAATTCTGGTGCCTGTCTTCTCTGCTATTAAAATTCACATCAAGATAAATAACTAATAGAAAAGCTATTTGCCACTTAATTATTTTTTAACTTAAAGAGAATTCTTCATTAGCCTCGGGGTGACCTGGAAGAGCTTTCTGGCTTGGAAAATGCAGAGCTCTCTGGGTAAGAGAACAAACAAGGAGGTGGGGGGCACCATATTGCCCCCACTCCAATGCTCCAGTCTCCTTAAGGAAATGGGTATCCTCCCAGAGAATCCACTCTGTCTGAGCTGGGCCACTGCTTCATAAGGCTGATTTTTCCAACATCCAGGCTGGAGGAACCTAGCCTCAAATGATATTTTCCTGGTATAGAGGAGAGGTTTTTATCCTTTTGAAACTCTGCTCAAATCTAGATCTGACTATGTCATCTCCCTACTCGATAAATTTCAGTGGTTCCCTATTCTGTGAAGGATCAAATGGAAAGTCTTTTGGAATTTGAAGCTCTCCATGATCTGGTCTCATCCTGCCTTTCCAGTTTTTATGCTTTACTTCCCTCCATGCTCTTGAAGACCCAGCAATTCTGGCCCCTGAAATATGACCCTCATTTCTCAGGGTCTTCCCTCCTGCCTGGAGTGCCTTCCTTCTTTCCTTCTCCCTCCTGACTTGCCTGGATTTCTTCAAGCTTCAGCTCAAAGTCCACCTTCTGTAGGGTCTAGAACCTTCCCCATAAAGTCTCTTTTCACCTAGCTATATGTTGTCCCACCCATGTTCTACTGTGGGGTAGGGACCCTACTTTCACCTTCCTTTGTATCCTACTGCCTAGCATGGTACCTGACACCTAGTAAGAGCTTAGTACACCCTGGCTTATTGATTCGACATGACTCTTCCGCAGAGTAGGGCATGGCTGGACCCCTATGCCTTATAACCTGTGTTATCTTGGATGAGCTCCTCAAAAACTGAGCCTCAGCTTCCTCAAATCAAGTCAAGTCAATAAGAAGGCATTAGGCTAAGTGCTGGGAATAGAAAGAAAGGCAAAAAAACCCCAAAACCAAAAAAACAACCAATCCCCTACTCTCAAGGAGCTCATCGTCTAATAGGAGAGCCAAGTAAACAAGTATGTATAAACAAGATACAACAAGAAATTGAGATAATAATGGAGGAAAGATACAAGATTAAGGAAGATAGGGAAAGGCTTTAGCTGGGACATAAAGCATGACAGGGAAGCAAGTAGGTGAGGATGAGGAGGGAGAGAGTCCCAAGCAGTGAAAATGCAGGGGATTAGAAGATGGAGCATGATGTGCGAGGAATAGCAAGGAAAAGGAAAGTGTAAGAAGATGTAAGGAGAGGTGGGAAGGGGTCAGGTTATGAAAGATTTTCAGAGCCAAACAGAGGTTTTATATTTGATCCAGAAACAATAAGGAACCAATGGAGTTTATTAAATAGGAGGGAGGGGGTAACATGGTCAGACTCATGCTTTAGGAAGATCATTTGACAGACATTAAAGGGGAAAAAAGTGTAGAGCTGAGGCACGGAGACCTGCCAGCAAAATAGGTATGAGACAAGGAGGGGTTGGATGAGGGTGGGGACAGAGTCAGATGAAAGAAGGGGGCAGATAGGAGGTGTGTGCAACAGATTGGATATGGGGCATGAGAGAGAGTGAGTAGAATTACTAAGACACCTGGACCCAGAGATCATGCCTCTTCTTAGGCAGCAGTGTGCCATGCTGGGTCCAGAGTCAGAAAGTCCTGAGTTCAAACCCAGCCTCAGACACTCACTATCTGTGTGACCCTGGGCAAATTACTTAACCTCTTTTTGCCTCAGTCTCCTCAACTGTAAAATGGGGATAATTGCACCAATCTTGCAGGCTTGTGAGGATCAAGTTAGATAATACTTCTAAAGAGCTTAGCATGGTGTCTGCCACATAGGCACTAATACATGCTAGTTATTATTTCATCGTCACCATCATCATCATCATTGTCATCATCATCATCTCCCTCTGAGCTGGGGTGGGGGGGCTCAGTGAAGAACAATACCCAATCAGTCTGCAGTAAGACAGAATGCTGATTCATCTGAGTTTGGGGCTGGGCTTCCCTGCCCTGGAAGAGCAGGGAAAGATTCCTTACAGGGGGGAGGTTCTTGGGGTTGTCCTGAGTGGAAGATCATCTTCCCTAAAGTGGGGAGCTGGGACAGACAAAAGAGAAAACCAAGTTGAGGCTGAGCCTTCAAAGAGAATCTACCTTTCCTAGTCTGGGGCTTAAGCAGAGCCAATTAATCTTTCTTTATTGACTTTTTAGTCAGAGAATAGGTTAATGATGCCCACATCCTGATATGGCCTGGTTGCCACGTGGGTGAATCAGCATTGCATGGAGTGAGAGGCTTCCAGCCTGACTTAGTCTAGCTCAGCCACAGCCTGAAATTTCATCACAGGATCATATATTTAGAGCTGGATTGAGTTCATCTCTCTCATTTTGCAGGTGAGGAAACTGAGGCAGGAGAATTCACTGTGCTCCACACTCCAAGCTTTAAGCCCACTATTCTGCTATCTCGGGACTGAATCTTGGTGTTTGACCTCTTCCTAGACATAAGTTGTCTCTTTATCCAGACATCAGAGTGACCCCTAATCCCATAGGTTAAACTCCTAATTCTGGCTACAAGCTAACCTCTGATGCTTACTCTCTGTGTGACCTTGGACAAATCCTTTAATTTACTTGGGCTTTGGTTTCCTGATCATTGCTGATTAATCTTTAAAATAGGGGGATTAACCCAGACCTCTGGGGTCCCTTCCAGGTTTAAATCCATGATCCTATGATCTCTAACCCAAACTTCAGACTTGATCCCTAACACCAGGCAAAGTCTCTAACCCTGGCCACAGGTAACCCCTAACCCTGGTGACAAGACCCTAGCCATAGATTTGATAGAGCCATCTTACAAATAAATGTGCCATCAATCATAGTTGGGGGGCTGAGGACCACAACTGCTGCTGGAGGCAATTCAAAGCACATGTCCCATTGTGTCAGAAATGTGATTACTACTTCCCCAGCTGACAGTTGGGGGTGGGGATGTGGGGGAGGTGAGTTTCATCTGCAAAGCCCTCTGTAAGCAGATTGTGCATTACGGATCTGGATCTCAATCCTTGGACATTCCCAGGGTACCCTGAACCATGCAGAGATCCCCATGGATCTAGAGGCTTTCATTCCCAGGTACACTTGAATGACTTCCCAAGGGTAGGGATAGGGAAGAGAGAAATATTGAGGGAGGGAGAAGAAGCTATGAATTCAGGGACACATGCTGAAAGTGATGGAGTCAGCCTGGACTTGTTTCTGTCCTCTGAGAGAGAGAACAGAATCTATCCTAATTGTCAGAGCAATTCTGCTCTGAGTAGGGCAGTGGAGAAAGCACAGGAATTGGAGCCCAAGGAGGGCTTGCCAGCTTTGTGATCTTGGACAGAGAAAGCAATGACTTAATTTCTAGTTAATGGTTGTGCTTTTCGACAAGGAAAAGAAAGTTCAAATTGAAAAGCAAACATAAGTAAAAGGATCCAGACATAAAATGAAAGCCAGGATGCCTCTTTGTCTACAAGAATACTTTTCCAGTCTTCTTTTCCCCCTCCAATTTATCCTGTATGTATGTAGTCATTTGCACATTATTCTCCCCTATTAGAGGGTAACTCCTTGAGAGCAGGGAGTTCTTCACCTTTCTTTATATCCACAGTGCTTAGTATACTTCCTGGCACAAAGTAAATGCTTCAAGGGGTGGCTAGGTGGCACAGTGAATAGAGCACTGGCCGTGGGGTCTGGAGGACCTGAGTTCAAATCCAGCCCCAGACACTTAACACTTAACTAGCTGTGTGACCTTGGGTAAGTCACTTAATCCCAATTGCCCTCCAAAAAAAAGTAAATGCTTTATAAATGCTCCTCCACTGCCTGGTTAGCAGGTTCCTTGCAAAGATATGTTGTAGACATGATGTATTTTGTTATCAGCTAGGAATTTGACATAATGCCTCACAATGCTTCATAACGTCTTTTTGGACAAGATGGAGAAATATAGTCTGGAAGGTTGTGCCATTAGGGGAATTTAGTGCTGGCTAATGTCAACCTGGAAGGAGACATCTAATGGCATACCACAACACTCTATCCTGTTCAACATTTTAATGAATTGTTTGGATGAAGACATAGAAAGCATCTATATTAAATTTGCAGATAATACAAAACCAGGAGAGACAAATAAGATATTGAATGATGGAATCAAGATTTGAAAAACATCTGGATAGTATGGCAAAATATACCAGGACAAAATTTAACAGGATAAATGCAAATGCCTGCCTGCATTTTCAGTTTTCAAAAAACTTCATTAAATACAGGATCTTACACAGTTCTTAGGAACAAAAATGTGGGGAGTCAACTCCCATGACTCAGAAGTCAAGAAAATTAGAATGATCTTTGTTGCATTGATAGAAATAGTGTCAAATAGAAAGAGACAACCTCATCCACTAGCCTCTGTGCTGGGCAGACCACTTGAGTGTCCAGTCCAGTTGTCCAGAGAGCTCAAGACAAGGGAGATACTGATAAGCTTGTGCTTGTCCAGAGGAGGAAAGTCAGGACGGTAAAGGGTCCAAAGAACATAATAACAATATTAATTGTTTTAATCACTTGACATTCCTATAGTATTTTATCATTTTCAAAGCATTTTTCCATACATTGCCTCATTTGGTCCTTACACCAACCCTGAGATAGAAGTAGGACTACATTAATATCCCTAGTGTAGAATTAAAGAAACAAGCTTGGCAAAATTAAGTGACTTGTATGATGTTGCTTTGGACAAAGCTAATCAATATTTAAGCTGGGACTAGAACTTCAAGGCATTCATTCATTCATTCAATAGGAATTTAAGACTAACACTTAAGTGCTAGGTGCTGTTCTGGGTGCTGGGGACAAAAGGGAAAAAAATGAAGCAGTCCTTAATCTGGCTCTTCTAGAGGGAGAAACAAACAAAAGAAAAAGATACACAAAGGAAACACTAATGGGAGAGGCAGCAAGATGTTAAGGATGGGGACTGAATTGGGAGGCAGAAGCATCCATGTTCAAATGCTCCACCTCTGATGCTTACTAGCTGTATGACTCATGAGCAAATGGCTTTACCTCTTTGTTCCTCGTTTTCCTCATCTGTAAAATCTATGATCCTAATTTCTCTTTTGACTGCAGGTCTGGCCCTCATTTCACTTCTCTCTTCCTGACTCTAGCCATGTCTTAAGGAATATCATTGGGGGAGGGGGTGGATCGTTCACCTGGAGAAAACTTAGAGAAGACACAAGTGCTGTCTCAAAATATCTGAAGCAAAGTCATGTGGAAGAGGAATTACACATCTTCTGTGTGACTCCAGAAGGTAGAGTTAGGACTAGTGAGTGGAAATTACGGGAAGGAAAATTTTGGCTCAATGGAAGGAAGGGCTTCCAATTAGAGCTGCTGAAAATGGCTGCCTCATGAGGTAACAGTTTTCTCAGCACTGGAAGAATCAAGTAGAGGCTGCATATCACCACCACCACCTCCTTCCATCCCTGGTCAGGGAGAGGTTATAGAGGTAATTTCTGTACAGAGGGTGGGTGGGAAAGGGTGACCTCTGGGGTATCTTTCAGCTTTGGGGGTCCATGAGTCAGTGATTCATAGGACCCTCAATTCTGAGCAACCTGCAAAAATGGAACTGCTCTTTGCTGTCAGATCAATAGTTCCTAAGTAGGTCACCTGAGATGTGGAGTGGAGCTGTAGCTCAGGTGAGCTACCCCCAGACTGGAGGCCAGACCTCTCTCTGATGAGCCAGCCTGATCCACTGGGGAATCACTGGCTTGCCAAGTCACTCGAGTAGAGAAACTCAGAGAGGAAAGGAAAGGGGAGATTTTCATCTTTGTCTGGGTTAAGTTCTCCAGCTAAGGGAATAGCTTGTGGCTACTCCATACCTTCAATAAAGGCAAGTGACATCTTCTGATTAATGAGATAATGGCCTCAGATGACTTCTCCCAGCTGCCGATCTCAAAGCACTTCAGCAATGCTCTCAACCATAGAAGCTGAGTCAAGGGCTGACCCTACACAAATTTATAAGGTCCATAACATTTCATATTTCCTGTACCTTCTATTTACCCACAACCATCTTCTGATCCACCTTTGTTTCTGGGAAGGGTCAAGCTCATTCTCAGTGAAATGTGAAACACAAAATACCTTCATCATGAGAGGTTTCAATCACAAGAGGAAAGTCTAGAAGGGCAAAGATGAACCCAATAGGAAGAAGCTCCAATTGGGGAATGACAGGCACTGTGACAGACTAGTGGGAAAGAGATCTTTGGGCAGGGAGAGCCTTTGTGCCACCCCTTCTTTCCCATCATGTAGGCTCCTATTTACTTTTCCTGTGCCAGGCACTCTCATTCCTTCAGTCATTCTGGTTCCCCTTGGTTCTTCGAATTTTACTTTTGCTCTGGGAACATGTAGAAACAATCATAGGGTCATAGGATAAATGATTTAGGGCTGGAAGGGACATAGAGCCCATCTGGCCCAGTCTTCTCATTTTATAGATTAGTAAATTAAAACTCAGAGAGGCTAAATGTGACCTGGTGGGGGTGACACAGCTAGTAAGTGTCCAAGGCAAAATTCTAATCCAGATCTTTCTGACCCAAGCCCAGTACTGTATCTATCCACTATACCATGCTGCCTCTCCAATCAATCAATCACAAGTTCCCAGTTAAGTGTCCTGCTATCTTAGGAGCTATTGTGTGAATTGATGCCTGGAGCCAGACATTCTTCTGCCCCCAGGCTCTGCTACATTCAGAGCTGTCTCCCCATTGTACCCTTTTCACCCTTCTCTCTACAGTTTCTTCACTGTGTCTTCAATGCCTGGAATGCCCTATGCCTCTTCTCTGACTATTCCTCTAACTATCCCCAAGGTCAAATCTGTCTTTCAAAGGATCTAAACTCAATTGTCCCCCAAGGTCCAACTTGAGGGCCACCTCCTCCCTGAGGCCTTCCTTAACTACTCCTCTGAACTTCTCTAAAATAAAGGAACCCAGTGTCTTCACAGATGACATGGTGATATACTATATTAACACTTGGGTGGCTCCATACTTTAAGTAGAGGGGAGATAATTCTTATAGAGGAAGCTTCACCTCAAGACTGAGTTTGAGATTAGTACTCTACAGCTTCCTGGGGTCTTAGAGCTAGGCCTTGAAACCCCTCATCTCAACCCCTGTGGGCAAACCCTATGGAATGGAATAGAAAACCATCTATTAAGTGCTCACTCTGTGCCAAACATAACGCTAGGCACTGGTGTCAATTAGAAAAATGAGATAGTTCTTGTTCTTAATGAGCTCCCATTCTCATTAGGGGATACAATACATATAGAAGGATTCAGCTGCAGACTGGTTTTCTCTATGGTTCTTGGCCAACGGTGAGGTCCAGGGGTTGTATGGGAAACCCCTTTCCTGGACATTCCACTTCTTTCAGAGACTGTGATCCATAGCACACACAAGCATCCAAACACATAACTTTTTTATTTCTCCTAGTCCTTGACCCCTTCTCTATGGCCCACTTTTTTTCCTTCTGCCCCTCCTTCTATAGCTCTATTTTGGCTTTCCCTGGAGACTCCTATCAGAGAAAGCTGGGCTACTTATCTGAAATGCCTTCCTTCCACATACCATCCTATCCCCACACCTATATCCACAGGGGTTGTGCTTTTCTGGAAGTACTTTAAAAGGAAGGGGTCCTGGGAAGGGTCAGCTCTATCTCTCAGTCTGATAGGTGTCTGGAGCTATAGAAAAGGGAGGTCACAGATGAAGTGGGAGAAAGGCCAAAGAATCCATCCAGGATAGGAGGTGGATGCTGCCTGACAAGTGGTGGCCAGGCTCCATGTCTAACAAATGTCCAGCCTTCTCATCTGAGGGGTGGGCTAAAGATGAAGACAGAAACCAGCTGAGGACTTGGATTCCTCATCTTGGCTTTGCCTCTGTCTATGTTATTCTGGACAAATCACTTACCTTCTCTGGGACCATTTTCTTGGCTGTGAAATGAGAGTGTTGGGTAGACTGTCTCCAGACTGAGGGAAGTGATATTTTTACTAGACTGAAGGAGGTGATATTTTTACCATACTGGGCACTAGTCAGGCATCTAGAATATGCCCTTTGTTGCTGATCACCATATTTTAGGAAGGACATTGACAGGCCAGAAAGAATCTAGGGGAGCATAACTGAGATGGTGAAGGGATTGGAGACTAGGTGGCACAAGGGTTAGTTAAAAGGACCTGAGGATAGATGACCTAGAGAAGAGTTAACTGAGAGGGGACCAGAGAGTTGGCATAAGAACTAGTAGACTCATACCCACTGGGCTCCAGAGCAGAGGGCTCTAAGACCAATGAGGAGAAGAATTAAGGAGGCAGGCTTGATTTCAATATAAAGAAGTAGGTCTTCAATTAGAGTTACTTGAAAGGGAATGGACTGCTTCATGAGATAGTAAATTTCTTGTCATTGAAGGTGTGGCATAGTTGAACTTAGACTCAGGAAGACCTGGATTCAAATCCTGTTTCAGACATTTATTAGCTATGTGCCTCTGGGCAAATCACTTAACCTTTCTCTGCCTTATCTTCCTCATCTGTAAAATGAGAAAGTTGGATTCTGATGGCCTCTAAGTTCCTCTGCAGTTTTAAATCTATGACCCTATAAATACAGGCTAAACAACCATTTATCAGGGGTATAAATCAGGTAAAGGGGTTGGACTGAATGGCCTCTGAAGTTCCTTCCAACTTAGAGATTTTGTGAATTTATAAGTAGCCTCTTCTGGGACTTCCAGTGGAAGTAATCTATGGAAAAGTTCTTAAAGAGGGAGAATCAAGATTGGATTTCCCCTCCCTCTCCAAGTTGACCTAACTTGTTTTCAGTGAATCAACAAACATTTATTAATCACCTGCTATGTGCCAGGAATGGAGCTAGATGCAGAAGATACAACAACAACAATAAAAATGAAATAATTCCTCCCCTCAAGGAGCTTACATTCTACAGGGATCTTCCCAGGATACCAGATCCCTGGGCTGAGTCAGTCAGGAGTTCGAACCCCTAATACTCCTTTTTCCAGGAAAAAAAGGCCCCTAAGACAGAGTGCCTCTATTATCTCCTGAGGGCAAAGACCCTACTGCTCCCTGGGGTAAAGGGAGGAGGGCTTCCTGAGGTACAGTTATGTCTATTGCACTCCCCCAGTTATATGGCTTTTAAAACTTCCTATAGATTAATTTATTGCATCATAGATTTAGATGTAAAAGGACTTTTGGGGCCATCTAGTCTAATGCCGTCAATTTACAGATGAGGAAACTGAGGCTCAGAGATTTGTTCAAGGTCATATGAGTTGTAAATGGCTGAACCGGTCCTCTGACTTAAAATCTAGCTCATTTTATAGTGGCACCTCACTGACCTTCAGCCAGTCTCTTCATCCCCAAGGAGAAGCTAGCTCCAGTAAGGTATCAGCTTCCTAGACTGATTTTTGCTTAAGGCAAAGGGTATGGTGGTGGGGAGAATACTGACATCCTCTCTTCCCAGCTCTGCTACTAATTCCCCTGGTGACTTTGGGCCAACTGCTTTCCTGCTCTGGCCTTCATTTGCTTCTGTGAAATGAAGAAGTTGAACTAGGTGAACGATCTCTAAAGCCCCTTCCAGCTGTGACTCATCTAGTCTATGCTTCTGTCACCAAGGACTTTGTTTCAAAATGGGGGTGGTGGGGTGGGGGAGGAGAGTGAAGGGAAGGGAGGGGAAAAATCCAAACACAAAAACCACTAAAAAATAAGCAATCTCCACCCCCACCCCCAGTGATAAAAAAACCCCTCCCAGCCCTTTCCCCATTACTCACAACCAGGCAACATGTGTATTTTTATCCACACACCGGTCTAAATAAATCCTGCCACCTCATCCTGCTACTGAAGCCCCTGGGGCCCAGGAAGTGGAATTGTGTGGCTCCTTTAGAGTGACTGGGTGATGGAAGGGCTGGGGCCAAGCCGTGTTGGGATGGGGAAGAGTCAGCAGATGCCAGAGTTAAAATAAAGTGTCACATTCACATGTACTGGGGGTGGGGGGACCACACTGCTAAGGAGGAGGGTAGATATGGGATGTCTGTCTGGATGGTCTCCATCCCTGGGTATCACCAGGGAAAATTTTCACAGCCTGTATGTGCCATACCATTCTCAAGATTGTGTCAGAGGTCTCAGGACCCCACAGAAATCCCAAGGTCAAGACGTTTCTATTATAGTAGCATCAGAGCCCTGTCTCCTTCCAAGGCCAGGTAAATGAAGGATGGAGGGAGAGAAAGAGAGTGGAATGGTCCCAAATCTCCCCTGCCCCATCTCTTAGCTCTGGCTCAGATCAAAGGCTCCAGGGAGAGGCTCTTATTCCACCTCTCCTGCCCTGCCTTCCTAAAGTGTTAATTCAGTAGGAAGTAATCAAATACAACGCAAAGAATACTGGGATTTAGACTCCAGAGAACTGGGTTAAAATCTTAATTTTGCTACTTAATACTTGTGTGACTTTGGACAAGTCAATTACCCTCCTTGGGCCTCAGTTTCCTACTCTGTAAAATGAAAGGGTTGTCCTAGGTGACCAATAAGTCCCATCTAGCTACATTTATGATCCTATGATCCCTTCAGCTCCGGTACCTAGGACAGAACAAGTCGCATTGTGGGACAATAGTGAGAAGACTACCTGCAAAGTCAGAAAGCCTATCTTTGACCCTTACTGCCTGTGCCAGCTTGGCCACTTAGCCCCCCAGGGTCTCCATTTGGTCTCCCATGAAATGAGAAAGCTGGACTAGACAGCCTCTGAGGTTCCTCCTGTTAGAAAACTCCAACTCTGAGCTGTGAGCTAAGAGAGACCCAATCAATCCTGTTCAGCTTTCTCAACTCTAAGAATGTTGGAAAGAGGATGTGCCCATCATTCAACTGTGGCAATTCAACTCAACAGGAATTCCTCCTGAGGGTCCAGCCCCACAGTTCCCATTACAGGGGGAGAACAGCAGAGAAGGCTGGTTTCTGCCCATTTAGAGGGAGAGAACACACACACACACACACACCCAAGACCTTTATATTTGTTAAATTCAGTGTGCTAAGTCCAGGCAGGGAAGGAGGGGATATCCCTTCACATTCCAGAGGACTCCTCTGAACACATTCAACAGGAATTCCTTTCTCCGGGCCCAACAGCCCCCACCCCTACCCCATATTCCTAGACCAGCTCTCACTGCATTGGACTATAAAAGAATTCCACCTCCTTCCCTTCCCTTCCTCATTTCCCCCACCTGCCAGGGTTGGTGGAGGGGAGGGGAGGAAATAAGGCTTGAAGGGCAATTCAACAGGGTCTGTGGGAGAAAGCAGATGTTCCAGGTGGTGTCTCATCAGCAAAAGGGTGGGAAAAGAAATGCATAATCCTGTGCTGCCAAAACCAGCCAGCATCACTTCTGTCCTAGACAACTGAGAGAATTGGATGCCAAGAAACAGCTCCTTCTGGCTCCCTTGGTGTCCCCACAGAGGAAGAGGGCAGCTACCTCTTCCACAATTCTTTCGATCCAACTAGCTGTGTAACATTGAGCAAGTCACTTAACCTTTCTAGGCCTTACATTCCTCACCTATAAAATAACATGAGCCTAAAGTCACTTTCAGCTCCAAATTCCATGGTCTTTATGATCCTACCAATCCCTTCACTAATCAGTGTCTTTCCCTAGTGAAGTGTATGTATGTATGTGTGTGTGTACATGAGTGAATGTATGTGTGTGCGTGTTTGCGAGTGTGTGTGAGTATATGTGTATGTCAGCATGTGTGTGAGTGTGTGTGAAAATGTACGTGTGTGTATGGGGGAAGGGGCGAAACATCAGCTTAGACATCAACTCCCACGAACAAAAGGCTTAACCAGAGGGTAAAGGTTTGTAGGAACATCTGTTCTAGGAAGAGGTGGCCTACCCCTCATGCTGTCTCTAAGCAGGGGAAAGAATGTCATAACTTAGCAAACAAGGTCTTTTTTTAATTAAAGAAAATTCATAGGGGCAGGTAGGTGATTCAGTCGATAGAGCATGGGCCCTGGAGCCAGGAGGACCTGAGTTCAAATTCAGCCTTAGACACTTATTAACTTTGTGACTCTGGGCAAGTCACTTAACCATGATTGCTTCCAAAAACAAATTCACCTTTTTCCCTCCTACCTTCCCTTAGTTAAAAAAATAAAGAGAAACAAAACCCTTGGAACAAATCTGCATAGTTAAGCAAAAAAAAAATTCCCTACATTGGTTATGTCCAAAAACATGTGTTTCTATCAGCCCCTCTCTGTCAGGAGGTAGAGAGCCTGCTTCATCATCAACCCTCTGGAGTCATGATTAGTTATTGCCGAGTTGATCAGAGTTCTCAAGTTTTTCAAAGCTGTTTATCTTTACAGAGTTGCTATTGTATAAATTGTTCTCCTGGTTCTGCTCCCTTCACTTTATATCAATCACATAAGTCTTCTCAGGTTCTACTTCATCATTTCTTACAACACAATAGTATTCCATTACATTCATACAATAGTTTGTTCAGCTGTTCCCCAGTTGATGCTTATCCCCTTAGTTTCCCATTCTTTGTCACCAGAAAAAGAGCTGTCATAAATATCTTTGTGTTTTTTGGAGTATACTGTTCTCTTTGGAGTATAGACCTAGTAATGGTTCCTTTAGGTCAAAGGAATGCATTAGAAACTCAGAGTATAGTTCCAAATTGCTTTTCAGAATGACTAGACCAATTCATAGCAATGCCAATAGGGCATTAATGTGTTCTCCCACAGCCAGGAAGGATATGCTCATTGCAGGGATTGATCAAAGTTCATTTAATTCCTTTGGTAGCATCTTGGACTTCTGGACCCAAAGAAGGAAGAGCCAATGATCAGGGTTACAGGAAGAGTGCCAGTTCAATGGAGTGCCAGTCCAAAAAGCCACAGCCTCTCCCAAGTCCTTTATTTTCGACCCTTTGGGGAGTTTATTTTGCCTAGTCTAGAGCAGATATATCCTTTACTTCTGCCCTTTTTGATATGTCCTTTGATTATTTTGACTGACCCATTGCTGACCTCTTCACCATAGGCAAATGCTAACTCCTGCCCCTCTCCTAGCCCAGTGCCAGACAGCTAGGCATAAATTTGTAATACTGTACACCCAGGCAATTCCATCAGCACTATGGAAAACTCCCCATCAAGAGCTGTGTTCCTGGCCCCATATCTGGACTGAGTCAGGATGAAAAGAGTAAGTTACCATTTTCATCAACATAGCTGTTATTATTTCAGTTATCACTACCAATATCATCCTCATTATCACAAACATATCACTATCACTACCATCATAAGAAACATCAGCAACACTAGCACATGTTCTTTCATCTACTTTTTTAAAGGAAAGCAACTAAAAAAGAGTTAATCTTACTTTAATCAAACATATATCATTTACCTACTTCAGGGGGAAAAGTCAGCACCCTGAACTTCAGAGAATACAAACAGAAATTATAAGCAGACAAAAATACAGACAGAGAAAATAACACAATTCAGCATATCAAAAGACAGGGCTTCTAGCTGTCTGACCATTACACACACACAGTTAGTTACCAGAGAGAGAAGCACCAACATCTGGGTTTTCAAAGCCAGGGGGCTCAGTGGCTGCCCAGAGTCTCATATGGCCAAATTGCACATCTCTTCCCATAAGTGAGCCCCAAATCAAAGCCTCACCTCAGAGGTGTATATAGCCTTTTCCAGAGTCAGAGAACATCACAACCCTGGCGACCCACTTGACTACAAAGTTACAAAAGTTATGCCTTCCTGAAAAAAAAAAACCTCCCCTAAGCAAGCTTCTCCTGTTGGGCTCTGCTCCATACTTCAGCAAACTCTTCCCACCGCAGGCTCCATGTGACCATATTCAGCTTATAATGGGGTAGAGTTTATTCTCAAATCAGTGAAGGTCCTCAAATTCACCTAAGCCTATTAAGAGGCAGGGAAGATCTTCAAATCCCCATTACCATTACACTTAGTGCCATAGGGCTTGCCTACTAGGTCATAGAGAGTTATAGGAGTTCCTATATTTATGAGCTCCCTATGCTGAGATATCACACAGCCTTTCTCTTTGATTATTAGGTCACTATAACAGGCATTGGGGATACAAAAACAAAATTAAATTCTCAAAGAGCACAGATTATGTGGAGAGATAGTGTGAACAGTGAAAGGCAAACTGAATTTGGAGACAGAGGACCTAGGTTCAAGAATCAGCTCTACTCCTGACTTTATGCGTGGTCCTGGGAAAAATCATTTAGCCTTTTTGGACCTCAGTTTTCTTAATTTAAAATGAGGATGTTGAACTACGTGACCTCTATGGTCCTTTCCAAACCTCCATTTGTGTTCTTACGACTCTACTGGGAGACAGCATAAGCAAAATTATTATCTCTCTCTCTCTGTGCCCCAGTTTCTTGCGCTATAGGGCCCCTTCCAACACTAAATGCTATGATCCAATGATCCGTGACATGGCCATGGATGAGTATAATACACAAGGCAGAGTGTGATATTGACAGAGGGACCACCCCATTTGGACTCTAACATCACAACCCCACAGTGTGCTACATGCATGAGGAAATAAGACATAGTAGGAAGGAAAAAAGGATGGGAAGAGCAGTCAACACAGAGGAGATCTGTGCTGAAAGTAAAATGTTTAGGGCATTGAGGAATTGATTCCCAAGCCTTCTGAAGGAGAGGGAGGATGCCAAAGGTTTGGAAAAAAAAACATTTAAAAGGGTGATCAAGAAAACATTGATAACTACCTACTCCTATGCCTGCTTTCCCATCTCAACAAAATATTTAAGAGAACAAGCCCCACATGAATAAAGGGCATCTTTAATGAGGGTATGATATGGGAGTAGGCAGGATTTCATAAATAATATTCTAAGGTGGACCACATTTCTCCAGTAAGAGAATTAACAGGAAGGGAATATAGCTGTATTCTTTGAGAGATGTAGTAGGTTACAAACTACAGAGTGCCACAGCCTCTCAAGACTTAAAGTTGAGAGTCACCCAAAGGAAACAGCGAGAGTGTGAATAGGATGCAATGCATTGTATGCTAGGAGTGTTGTGTAGGATCTCATCAGAGAGATGTAGGATCAGAAAAGAAGGCAGGATGGATCATCATATATTGAGACCAACAAACAATTGATGGGCAGCCTTCAAGGTCCATTGGGATCTAGGCAAGGTCAAAACATCTAAAAGACCTCTAGAGTGTTAGGTAGCCCCCCCTCCATCTCCACTGCTACCCTGTAATGAGACTTTATGGGAGGTCATGGACAAGAGTAGCCTGGGATGAGAGAACATGGATGGTCGTGACTTTTGTCATTGGAAGGAACAGCCTTATCTGTGAGACTGAAGCAACTAGTAATACTAAAATGAGGGTGTGAAGGCATAGAACCATAGAGAAATCTGAGGAGGGAGAAAGTGCTGGTATGGGGGATTGGGGTGAAAAGGAGTGTATTCCAGGATGACTTATAAGAAGTCCCCAGGCATGAAATAAAACAATATTGGGAGCAGCTAGTAGTACTCCATCACACACATCCTTGAGGCAGGGAAGGGGCCTGGAGTAGAGGGAAGAGAGGAGCTCCTGAGGAGATTCAGGTGTCATTTCCTCTCCATGGCCATGCAGACAAGAGTAGAGTGGAGGCAGAGAGACAGCAGGTGATGGCAGGGCCAGAAGCTGTTTGCCAAGCAGTTGGTGAAAACAGACAACTCAATAGTGCAGGTCAACGAAGGCAGGAGAGTCAAAACAACAATGGAAGCAATTCAGAGCCAGAGTGAGGTCTGAGGGCCAGATGGGATCAAATAAAATGAAAGGCTAACAATAGTAAACAGGGACTGATATCCTTGAAGTCCCAACCAGTCCAAGGCAGAAGCCAGGAAAGTAATGTTGGACATGGGATTGGGCACAAATCAAGATGGCGGTGGTTGGGGTGGGGGAGGAGAGTCTGATGTCCCTGGAGGAGTGAGAGACTTGGATTTGAATCCTAACGCTGGACCTTGTTACTTTAATGACTATGGTAGTCACTGACTCGCAAGTGACCTTCATTAGTTCTCTATTGATATAAATGAGGAGAAAAAGATAGTTGGTCATATACAGGGAATGGAGGATAGATAACAGGTGAACTATCAGAATGCTGTCATTGTACCTGGAAAAAGACCAGAGACAAGAGCCCAGCAGATAAGATAAGCCCCTTAGAACAGGCTTTCTTAATCTCCTTATGTCATGAACTCCTAAGATTGATAAAGTCTATGAACCCCTTTCAGAATCATCACCATCACCATCACCATCACCATCACCATCACCATCACCATCACCACCATCACCATCATCATCACTATCACCATCACCATCATCATCATCACCATCATCACCATCATCACCATCACCATCATCATCAGCATCACCATAACCATCATCACCATCACCACCATAACCATCATCACCATCACCACCATCACCATCATCACTATCACCATCACTATCACTACCATCATCACCATCAACATCTTTATCATCAACATCATCAAAGACATATCCCAAAAAAGGAGTGTGGTTCATGTCTAGTAAATCAGAGAATTCTTGTGATCATCCCTACTACATTATTTATTTGTTACAAATTTTGCTTGTAGAATGTGAGTTCTTCATGTGTAGGGCTGCTTGTTATTTTTATCTTTACATCCCCAGGTCCTAGAACTGTACCTTGCTCATAGCAGGGGCTTAATAAATATTTGTTTATTTTAAATGTGCATTTTGTAACTGGACTTAGGAAGTGGAGAGCATCTTGATTGACTGAAACAATTTCTTCCACTTAAAAAGACCCATGATGTCATCACTATGGGCATTTCCTGCAAGGATGCCAATCAGAACTCTCCTTGCTTTAGTTGAGGGTTTCATGAGCATCTGTGGCCAGACAATGCTGCACCTGCTGGTCTTCCTGGCAGATGATGAGCACCTCTGGGTGCCCAAGACAGCCTTGGCTTTAGATGATGATCTGTCGCTGGGCCCATATTCTACCCTATCCAACTCAGTAGACTCTGCCAAAGCTCCCTTGCTGGCATTATCTTCGAGATCTCAGCAGTAATTTTTTTCTCCTTTAGCTGACAGGTATATATTACTTTGCTGTTAAAGTACCAACTCCATTTCATTTGCATCTTACAATATCTTTGTAAGGTAGGCATTATTATCTCCCTTTGATCAAAAAGGAAACTAAGTGCCAAAGAGATTAAATGATTTGACAAGGTCACACCCAGCCAGTGGCTGGGCCAGAACATCCCTGTTCTCCTTTCTCCCAGCTCTATGTTCTTTTTCCATTCTTCCTATTATTGTGTCCACAGTCACCTGAGTGCTGGCTGGGTCTTTATGATTTCTCCTGCTACTGCTATCTGCCCCAGAATTGCCTGGTTTTTGTGTGGCTGGGGTTCAGAAATTCTTCTCTGGCTCCTTGACTCTCTGGCAGAATGAAGTAGATTCAGGCCTAGCTCTTAACACTCAGCAGAAACGTCTCTTGCTGGATGGAATCCAGGGAAAGGAACATCTAATGATGCATTATCTTTACACCCTGGAGTGGCAGGGGGTAGGAGCTGCTGAGAGAGGCCCTTCTGGCATAATCGCTCTACCCTGGGAACACAGTAAAGGGAATACAAAACTAAGTCGGCCCTATCCCCTAGAGGGAAAACAGTGACTGAGGTCAATAAGACCATTCCTTTGCTTTTAGGGTAAAGCTCTCCAGAAGGTCACTGACCATGTCTTCTGCCTCTCACATAATGTGATCCACAGGATGCCATTTCTCTGCCATGTCCCAGTTGCCTTCTCATCCTGGAAAACCCCTCTGCCACTGCAGCCCCTTCCTCTGCTTGGTCAGTTCCTCCCAGACCCTCTGTTTTAAGGAAGTGCCCCCAGACCATCCATGAACATTCTTTCATTCTTCTCCAGTCTTTGCTCCTGACTTTCCTGACTTTTTTCTCCACCATGCTCCCAGTGAGACTCTCTCCCTCTTTCCTTTTCCAGTTTTCTTTGCTGTCTTCCTTCCCTGCCCAGGGCAACTAGGTGGTACAGTGGTTAGATTACTGGACCTAGAGTCAGGAAGATCTAAGTTCAAATCCAGCCTCAGGCACTTACTAGCTGTGTTATCCTGATAAGCAAGTCACAACCCTGCTTGTTTCAGTTTCCTCATCTATAAAATGAGTTATGGTAAACCACTCCAACATCTTTGCCAAGAAAACCATGAAGAGTCAGATAGAACTAAACAGCAATTTCCCCTCTTGCAAAGCTACTTGAGATCAGGAACTGTCTTTTAACATTTTTTCCTTAAAATATTTTATTTTCAGGGTAGCAAGGTGGTGCAGTGAACAGAGCACCAACCCTGGAGTCAGGACAAATTGAGTTCAAATCTGGCCTCAGGACTTAACACAAAAAACTATCCATGTGACCTTGGGTAAGTCACTTAACCCCAATTGCACTACCTTCCCCCCTCAAAAAAAGTATTTTATTTTTCCCCCAATTACATGTAAAGATAGCTTTCAGCATTCATTTTTGTAAAAATTTAAGTTCCAAATTTTTCTCCCTCCCTCCCCTTACCCCTTCCCAAGACATCAAGCAATATGATATAGCTTATGTACAGTAACATTAAACATATTTCCACATTAATCATGTTGTGAAAGAAGAATCAGAACAAAAAGGAAAGTCATGACAAAGAAAAAACAAAAAAAAACCAACAAAAAAGTGATAATAGTCTGCTTCGCTCTGTGTTCAGACTCCATCAGCTCTTTTTCTGGATGTGGATGGCATTTTCCATCATGAGTCTTTTGGAATTGTCTTAGATCATTGTGTTGCTGAGAAGAGCTGAGTCTATCACACTTAATCATCACACAATGTTGCTGTTGCTGTGTACAATGTTCTCCTGGTTCTGCTCACTTTACTCAGTACCAGTTCACGTCTTTCCAGGTTTTTCTGAAATCTGCCTATTCATCATTTCTTGTAGCATGATGTATACCATTACATTTATATGCCACAGTTTGTTCAGCCATTCACTAATTGATGGATCTCCCCTCAATTTCCAATTCTTCAATACCACAAAAAGAGCTGCTATAAATATTTTTGTATATGTGGGTCCTTTCCCCTTTTTTATGATCTTTTTGGGATACAGATTTAGTAGTGGTATTGTTGGATCAAAGAGTATGCACAGTTTGGTTGCTCTTTGGGCATAGTTCCAAATTGCTCTCCAGAATGGTTAGATCAGTTCACAACTCCATCAGCAATGCATTAATATCTTAGGTTTCCCACATTCCCTCCAACATTTGTCATATCCCTTTTCTGTCATGTTAGCCAGTCTGATAGGTGTGAGGCAGTGCCTTAGAGCTGTTTAATTTGCATTTCTCTAATCAATACTGATCTGGAGCATTTTTCATGTGACTATAGGTAGCTTTCATTTCTTCCTCTGAGGAAACTTTCTTTTTGTTTGAATTTGCATTCACATTCTTTAGCCCAATGCCTGGCACACAGTAAGTGCCCAATAAATGCTTATTGACTTGACTTGACTGTCTTCACTTACAATGAAGTCAAGGGAAGTTAGGTGTGTGTATGTGTGTGTGTGTCTGTGTGTGTGTCTGTGTGCCTGTGTGTATGTGTGTGTTCGTGCACATGCTGATTGTATGAATGAAAGAAACATAAACGAATTAAGTGAATGAATGTCACTGAAGTTAATCTTACAATCAACATATCTTTACGGAATTCTTGACTTGTGTTTTATTCTGCCATCTCTCCAGCCCTGTCCTAGGTGCTGAGGGGGTAGTAGGAAAACTCCCAATCCCTGCCCTCAGAAGCTCCCAGTCTGAATAGGGAGCCAAGACTCACAGGAAACAATAAAAGGTCAATTACAAAGCAATATATAAACAAACTGTGAAGACTTTGTTTAGCCCTGAGAGTTAAAGGAACTTGGATTATAGAGTAGGGGTGAGATTAATGGGAATGGCTTCTTTGAGAAGGTAAGGAAGCAATAAACATTGATTGATGGGAATATGTATTTGTCAAATAATTTATATATTCATTCATATATGTTATATATATGTATGCATGCATACATACATATATATTATTCTTTCAAATAGTATGGCTTTGTATGAGCCAGAGGCAGCAAGGAAAGAGTGGAAATCACTTTTGTGGCAAGAAAACTCACTTTATCACAATTTAGAATACAAGTCAGTAAAAAAGCTTTACTCCATATGTTGTTATAGCCTAGAGAGGGAGAAACATAATTGACATTCAGAGAAGTATATCTCTGTGGGGTGAGTGAGCTTCTGAATAGGAACCATGCTAGGTCCCTAAAGTCAGTCTTTGGACTTGGGGCAGTCTGTTGTGTTTCAGGGGGAGGAAAGACAAAGACTTCCTCGTCTGCTAGTGTATTGTTGGCACTGGGTGTCTGAGCCAGAGTGGACGCTGTCTTCTATTTAGTTTTGTATGAGAACTGGGGTAGAGGAAGGCAAAACACAGGCATTAGAGGGGATTGCCTGTTTAATACTGAATGGAGACTTCTAAAATTACTTTATTTATGGCAAGGAAAGAAAAATAGAGTGATCCTCTTAACCTGCTACCAGAAAACATTAGCTTTGGAGTCGGGGCAATGAGTTCAAACCTTGCCTCAGTTACTTTCTATCTGTGTGACCTTGGATGAGTCTTGGTCTAACCTCTTTGGGCCTCAGTTTCCTCATCTGTAAAAATGAGGAAATCAGACTACATGATGTCTACATTCTCTTCCACTTCTAAGTCTGTGATCTTCAGAGATCTGAGGGGTTCTAAAGTCCCTTCAGTCCTGAGATTCTGCGATTCTGAACAATACTGAAGACATGCAAGTAGGATAAATCAGTGATTTGGTGGAATGATTTGGAGGAGGACGGGGATGAGGGAATCAAGTATAATGAGATAGAATAAAACCTCCATGCCAGACCAATATAAAGGAAGAAAGCCTGTGTTTGACAGAGGTGATCATGGGGCGATTGAGCCAGAAGGCTCTAGATAATCATCTGAGACCCCATATGAGGTCACAAACCACGGTTTAAGAAGTGCTGAGTTCTAGGTCATCCCTCTGAGAATCCTGTCTTGCTCAGCACCAGCATAGCTGTTGTCCCACTACCAGGAAAGGTAGACTAGGTGAACCTCTGGTTCTACTGTCCTTCCAGCCTTCAGACTCCTTGGAAGTGGTAAAGAATGTTAGGCCCACAGAGAGAGCAGCCTGTGTTAATGATTCAGGAATTTCCAGACCTGGGCAGGAAGTTTACATAGAAGGGGAAGGAGGGAGGGCATAAGCATTTATTAAGCTCTTACTGTGTACCAGGCACTGTGCTGAGCACTTTAAAAATATTATGTTATTCTAATATGGAAACATTTTACATGATTGCACATGTATGACCTCTATCTGATTGCTTACTATCTCGGGGGGGGGGGGGGGGGGAAGGCAGGAAGGAGGGATAGAATTTGGAACTCAAAACTTAAAAATCAACAACCCAAATGTTAAAAATTGTTTTACTATGTAATTGAGGAAAAATAAAATATATAAAAATATTATGCCTTTTATTCATGAAAAGTGTCCTCTTGAGAAACAATAGTAGATGAAACTCAAAGGCAAGAGAATCTGAGGATGTATGTATGACCCTGGGCAAGTCATTTAACCCTCTTATAGCCCCAGGCAAGTCATTAACGTGATAAGTTACAGAGAATTTACAGATCTGTTCTGACAGAAGAAATTCCTCTCTGGGAGCTCCCTCTACAGATAAATCACAAGGCCCATTAAAAAAAAAGTGATTTCATTTTTCATTTCAAAGTCAGAGGGGAAAGTAAGAAGGTTAGTTTGCAGGCATGTTTCCCATTATCCTTCAATGGTCTGGTCTGAACAGAGGGAGGGTTTTTATTTTTAGTTTGCTTTTTGGAGGGGGGAAGGTAGGGCAATTGGGGTTGAGTGACTTGCCCAAGGTCATACGGCTAGTTTTGCGTTAAATGTCTGAGGTCAGATTTGAACTCAGCTCCTCCTGACTCCAGGGCTGGTGCTCTATTCACTGTGCCACCTAGCCACCCCAGGAGGGAGGGTTCTAACAGAAGAAAAGACCATCTGCTGCCCTGACAAGTCCCATGGATCTGCCTCCCCAACACAAATGTTTTGCTCTAGGTAGGGCCAGTCTTCTCGCTGTTGTTAACTTGCCACACTCATCTCTGCTTCCTCCCTGTCCCTCCTCCCCCCTCTCCCTCCTTTCCCTCCTCCCTTCAGCCCACACTCCTCTCTTCCTGGCAGTCCAGAACATTTATTATTCAAACCACAGATTATGCCACGTGATTGCATTCTGTTTAACCCTTGGTCTCTCCCTCTTCCTATTTCATTATTCCATTCTGTCTAGACCCCTCCTTTGTCCTTATTACATTCTAACTTGTAGGATACTTGTCTGTGTGAAGGTAGTACCTCTCCTCTCCATGCCCTGCCCCAATTAGATTGTGAAGTCCTTAAGGGCAAGGAAGGACAGTCACCTCTTTTTGTCTTTGTTTTCCCAGAGCCCAACAAAGTGCCCAAATAATTGATTGTTCAGTCATTCAGTAGTGTCTGATTCTTTGTGACCCCATTTGGGGTTTTCTTGGCAGAGATCCTAGAGTGGTTTGCCATTTCCTGATCAAGTGACTTGTCCAGAGTCACACAGCTAGGAAGTGTCTGAGGCCAGATTTGCATTCAGGGAGCCCAATACTCTAGCCACCTAGCTGCCCCCAAATAATAGTGGGAACTTAACAAATTTTTGTTGAATTGAATTATAGATGAACGGAAAAGCATTTATTAATCTTATTATGTGCAAAGCACATTGTTAAACACTGGGGATACAAATAGAAAGGTCATCCAGGCCCTGCTTTCCAGCAGCTTACAGTTCTAAGGGGGAGATAATCCACAGATGTGGCTTCCACCCCATGGAAGGGTCCCATGGTCCTCAGAGGGCAGTGACAAAGCATGCATCTTCTTGAATGTCATTTCCACTTATTAAAAACCATATTGGTTTCAGATTTTGAACCATTTGACAGTGCCAAAGACTTTGGTAGTGGAAACTTTCTTTACCTGTACTTCAGTAACAGAGGATGCTGAGAGGGCAGGAGAGGCTGCACCTGCAGAAACAGTTGCTAGGTCACATTTTCACAGGCGTTGCTTACCTGGATGATGGCTGCAGAAACTGGGGTGTAAATGGAGTGGTAGTTTGGAGGGTGTGGATATTCCCTGGGCTCTTTGTTGCAGGGTCATGGCTTATGTCCACCAGGGTTTAAGTGGAGGTAGTAGTGTAGGTGGTAGTAGTCAGACCCACCCAGCACATGCTGCCTCCAGGGTCTCTTACCCAGGGTGTCTTACTGCTTCAGATAGTCTGACTTGCCAGCCGTACAGGTAGTCAACAATTATGTCATTTATTCTTGAAAAATGTCCTCATGAGGAACAATAGTAGATGATGTTGCTTCTCTCAATGATGTTGCTTTCCCTAGCTGGCTAAATTATTGAATATGTTTCAGTCTCTATTTCCTCATCTGTAAAAGGGGAATAATAATAAAGCACCTACTTCACAGGGTTGTTGTTGAGATGAAATGAGATTATCGAAGTACAGGGCTTTGCCAACTTTGAAGCTCCATATAAATGCTAGTTATTCTTATTGGTAATATTATTCCCTGAATAATGGCTGCAAGGACTGGGTTGGCTGTAGGATCATTAGTCATCAGGGTGGGGTTGGGGGGATTCTTCTCTTACCTGGGTTCTTTGATTTGTCTACCCATGGCTTCATTGGCTATTGGTCAGTAGTTGGTATTGGTGATGATGAGAATGATAGGTTTCTTTTCCATTCCCTTTGAGCTCACTCTCCCAACTCCCACAAGCATCCTTGGAGAACATGCCTACTTCTTCTCCCTTCAGGGTCCTAGGGGCAACCCTGGGTGATGGTGGGGTCTAATATCATCCCTCATCTGCCTCTATCCAGAATGTTCTAATATCAACCAACCACTTATTGTCTTCCCCGAGCCAATCAATGAATTGACATCAATCACCTTTTACAAAGGGTTATTTACTGAAGACCATATTTACTGAAGTAGTTGAGGCACAAAAAATGTCCCTCCAAGCCAGCAGCATACTATTCACAGTTGTGCTTGTTCCCTGGGCAGAACAGGCTCAAACTTGAGACACAATGACAGTAAGACTCCCCATCTAGGGAACACATCAGGCCATGGGATACCCCAAGACTCTTAGTCCATCGAATCCTTTCTCCCTTCTCAGAGTTGCCACCACATTCATTGTCTGGGCATTGTGTCACTTGCTTGACAAGTCTATCCCTTACTCCTACATACTTGGTGTCTTGGTTGCCACTGTTAATATGGGTCCTCACTGGACTCCATAACTGCTTCTTCTCACTATAGTGATCTGTGCTACTAATTCTTATCATTAAGGGAGCCTCTGGTGGCCTCTACTAAGGCTCTAGTCTTTCCAGGTCTCCAAGGAAACAAAAAACCTTTTCATAATCACCTAGTCACCCATGACCCTTAGTCACCTCTGGCTGGGAACTGGCTCCCTAAAATTCCACTTGTTGGATTGAAACCAGGTGGAGAATATCACATCGTATCTAAGGACTAGCTCCTTATTTGTCAGTCCCCCATTACCGTAAGTCCAATTATGCACTCCCATCTCTTGTTTTCTTCAAAATTCTGCACAAGTGATACTTTGTGCATAAAGATTTTCCTAATGCTTCCAGTGGCTAGCATCTAGTGTTTACCCTCCAAAACAAATTATCTTTTATTTATCTTGCATTTATCTATATATTTACACGTCTCTTCCAAAAGAAAGTAAGTTTCTTGAGGGCAGACACTGTCATTTTTTATTTTGTATCCCCAGTACCTCAAACAATGCCTGGAACCTACTAGGAATTTAATAAATGCGTGTTGATTGATCAATATACATCATCTCATGTTGTTTTCTCCCTGGCTCCTGTGTGGGAGTGTTGTCTCCCCAACCACACTGTGTACTCCGTGAGGGAAGGCAGAAAGCCTCCCCTATCTCTCTGCACAGCAGACACTCAATATAGATGAGTTGACAGAATTCTGGAAAAGAGCGGCCTGCTGAGATGTCCTCCTCTATGTCCCCTTCAAAGCACTTAGGCCCTGGCTCCTGCCTGGCTCCCAGGGTGTTTTGTCCCCTCCAATGTCTCACTTCTCCAGACTGGAAATGAGAACAGCCATTCCAGACGCCTTATCACTGGCAAGTCCTCCCCCTGAGGACTCAGAGACAGTCCAGGCCAAGCCAAGCTGTCAACACCCCTCTCACAGGCCTCCCTAGGAGATAAGGGTCCTGGCCTTGGCCTGGCATCCTGGCAGCACCCCAAGAACAGAAGGGGAAAGTAAAGGGAAAGGACAAAGAGAGCTCTGGACAAGCAGGGACTGGCTGAGTGGGGCCAGATGGACTTTGATTTGGGGTTTTAATTTTTTTATTCTGAACTTAACCAACATCAGATAAAATTAGCATGCCCATATGTATATTAGAACAGAAAAAGGGAATTGTATATAAAACTGGGAATCTTGGCTATATACAGTTTGTTTTTCTTTTAAGGTATCTAAATTCAACATGTAACTTTCAAAGCTGTCCTACTTGTCTATAATTCTTTCTGACCTTCCTTCTGTTCTCTTCTGTGCATTAAACATAGTTCATGTAACATTCTTTTTTCTTTTTGGGGGGGGCAGAGAGAAGATCTGCTCTATCACTGTTCCCCTTATCCCTCCTATTCCTTCCCTAAATTGAAAAAAAAAGAATGAAGAATGCATAGTCAAGCAAAACAAATCCCCACATTAGCCACATCCAAAACATGAATCTTTTTCTGTACCTTGAGTCAGACCATCACTTCTTTGTCAGGAGATTGAACGCATCATCATTGGTCCCCTGGAATCCTAGTAGGTCATATGTATTGCATAGTAGGTCAGAATTCAACTGAATAAACAATTATTAAGCTTCTCCTATGTGGCTAGAACATGGTGCTAGGTGCTTAAGGAGATAAAAATGTGGTCCTTACCCTCCTTAAGCTTACAGTCTTGAAGGAAGATATAACATATATGGGGAGCACCATGATATAAGTAGAACCATAGATTGAGAACTGGAGGGGCCTTAGGGATCATCATCTAATCCCCCAATTTTAGAAATGAGGAAAGTAAGGCCTTTAGTGAGAGAGGTCAAATTATTTGTTTGAGGTCACATCTGGAATAAATAACAGAGCCTGCATTTGAATTTAGGTCCTTTGACTCAGAAATTCAGCATTCTTTCCCTTATACAATACTGCTATGAGAAATGGAGGAGAGGAATAGGTTAACCTTGAAGTAATTAGAATGTCAGACAACTATATACTGACTTTATTATAAAGGTATCAGGCACAGAAGAAAAGAAATACATGTTGTACTTGAATCTAGGAAACCTAGGGTGGACTCTGGGCTCAGGTACTCACTATCTATATGACTATGGGCCCGTCTCTTAAATTCCCAGAGCCTCAGTTTCCCCAACTGTAAATCTCATCATGGACTGAGATCTCTTGGCCAATCAGGAGTCATGTCTCCCTCTGAATACCCAGCATGCAATTTCACAGTAGAAGATTAATAAATGATTATTAACAAATGAATGAGTAATAGGAGTGGCTATATGTGTTGAAAGCCTGCCCAGGTGGAGTAACAGAAGTGAAGAGTGTGTATCATACTCCCCTTTACCTTTCTCTTCATTGTTCAGATGATTCTTCTTTAAGGTTTCTTTTTCTGAGGTTTTGTTTCTCACTCTGGTGGTCACCATCCCTTCCCAGAGTATTAATTTCTGAAATTGCTTAAAGTATAAGAAGCCTCAGGAGTGTTTGTATTCAATCAATCAACAAAGTATTCTTTGAGCCCTGGCTGTAAGCCAGTCACTGTGCTAGAACTGGGAATAAAAATATAAAGAATGAAATAATTCTTACTTGCAAGAAGTATACTTTTTAAAAGGGAAGACAAAAAGTACATTTATAAATATATTCAGCATACGTATACAGTCAAGATCCTCTTTGAAGACTATCAGAGACCTAAAGGAACAAAACTTTAATGGTGGAATCTCTGGCAGTGTGCCAGGCCCCAAATGGTAGGTATTTCTAAGGAAGAGTCTTCCCAGCACCTTTCACATAATATCATGCTATCTATGGAACTGAGGCTGGAGGAGTGTGAGGCTTGGTTCCATTCTGCCTCGAGTGATGTAAGCACTCCTAGAAAGCCCCTCTCTTCCCCAATATCTCTCTCTTATTTTCTATCCACCATTACAGATGTGGGTCTTTGGGCTAAGGCATCACCTTGCTAAAATGTAGATGCCTCTGGGAGGAGGAACTTCTGTTGTCTCCAGTAGCTAACACTCCAGGTGGATGAGTTTATCAGACATTTGGCAGGAAGCAGAATTTAATGATGGGCAGGTAGGGCAAAGCGGGGGATGATCATCAGAGGAAGTGGGACAGACCATGGATGAGGGGACTTGGAAGACTTGATGCCATGAGAAAGAAGAATGGGTACTGAAAGTTGGGGGTGGAGAGGGGTAGCAGGTTCTCAAAAACACAAACTACATTGGCTTCACAATTTTACTAAGATCAGTTTTGAAGGAGACATAGTCCTTACCCTCATGAAATTTACACTCCAGATGCTTGAGAAGTAGCCCTGCGTTAATGTAAAAAGCACCGACTTTAAGGTCAGAAGATGTGGGTTTGTAATTACAGCTGATGATTACTGGCTGTGTGATTCCATGGGCAAGGCCTTTAAATTCTCTCTGATTTAGTTTCTTCACCTGTAAAATAGGAGTGACAATACTTTTGTACTGTCATGTTAATATTTCATGGTTCAAGATCATAGTCTGGCTCCTACTGGGACTCTTATATGTGGAATCTGAGCTTTCAGTCTAGAAGGGATCATTTTAAGTCATATCACTACCTCACAGAGCTGATTTGAGGAAGGTGCTTTTCTGGCCATTAAGAGTGATAGAAATGGGAATTATCATCATCATCACCATCACATTTACTATTAAAAGATAAGACAGGATGGCTTGGGAGTGAAAAGAGAACAGCTTCCTACTGTATAACTCTGAGCAAATTTTTAACCTCTCTGTTCTTAATTTTTCTCATCTGGAAAAAAGGAGAGGAAAAGAGTCATTTGGAAAAGGATATACCAATAAGTGCCCTACCTGGAGCACTAAATAGTTGTCTTGTTTCCTGAAAGCAATTAAAAAACCTTGGAATAATAATCCATTTCTCGCAGGTAGGGATGGGTGTTTTTGTTTTTGTTATTAGGTGCTTTGAGATCCCTTGCCTATGGTGCACTCTACACAGCAAATGAGCATAGCTAATGGCCCTGGGACCAGGGAAGAATGTTTCTCATTCCAGCTTGTTGGGTCCAGGAGCATAAATCAAACAAAATACAAAATAATGATAATAAAGGAGAATGAGGTATTTTTGCTGGCCTGAGAGCTCCTTTCCTAAGAACAAAGCCTTGCCAGGGTGAATGATTATGGCATTAAAGGACCTTGCTGGGCCCTTAATGGCATTTTCAGTTGTAGTTCCCTTGCTTGGCTCCCATAGGCAGAGCCGGAAATAGGAACCAGAGAATTGGATGACCTACATTAGATTCCTGGAAGTTTCTTTGACTCAATGTTGGGCCAAGGGGGCAAGAAATTCTAAAAAAAAAAAGGGGGGGGGGCGGCTAGGTGGCGCAGTGAATAGAGCGCCGGCCCTGGAATCAGAAGGACCTGAGTTCGGAGCCTCCGACACTTAATCCATACAAACAAAAACCTAGCCGTGTAACCTTGGGCAAGTTACTTAACCCCAATTGCCCTAAAGGGGCGGCTAGGTGGCGCAGTGAGTAAGAGCGCCGGCCTCGGAGTTTGGATGACCCGAGATCAGATCCGGCCTCAGAAAATGAGCACCCACGCATAAATAATGACTAGCCGTGTAACCTTGAGCAAGTTACTTAACCCCAATTGCTTTAAAAAAAAGAAAAGAAAAGAAATTCTTACATCCCCAGCTCCTTCCAACTAACTGTGCCTGAGTTTATTTCCTAACCCCAATAAGCCCCCTTAGCCTAGATTTACCTTAAGAGTAGGGTTTTAGAGTCAGAGGACCTCGGTTCTAATCTTGGCTCTGCCTCCAGAAAGAGGAAGTGCTTTACCTGAATACTTGTATGATGTTCAGAAATCAATCAATCATTCAATCCATTTATTAAGTACTATGTTTCTAGGTACTATGTGAAGCACTGAGCATATAAAGACAAAAGCAAATGAGTCTTTGGCCACAAGGAGTTTATGTTTTAATGGAGGAGATAGCATGCATACATATTCAGATATATAAAGGCACATACAAAATAGAAATAAGGTAACTAGTTGCTGGGGAGACCTAGAAAGGTACTTAGTACCTAGGCTGAATCTTGAAGGAAAATAATGATTCCAAGAGGCAGAGGAGAAGAGAGAGAACATTCCAAATAGGTTGGACAGCTTGTGCCAAAACACTGAGACAGGTGACAGACCACTGTATGTGAGGAAAATTCAGTAGACTTGTATTGCTGGACCATAGGGTGCATAGAGGGGAATAATTTATAAATTTATTAAGGCAGGAAAAAAAAACACCTGTAAAGAGCTTTGCTAAATGGAATAGTTCATATTTTATTTTAGAGGTAAGCCAGTAGAGTCAAATGAATAGAAAGAGTACTGATAGGGTCAGACCTACGCTTTAAGAAAATCATTTGGGTGGTTATCTGAAGAATGGATCTGAGTGGGAAGAGACTTGAAGCCAAATAAATCATCTAACCTCCTAAAGGACAGCTTCACCATCTGTAGAAGTTGGACTAGGTGATCTTTGAGGCTTCTTCCAATTCTGGAATCCTGTGATCTTACCTTTCTAAACCCTCATAATTGCTTTACATGTATGCTTCTCCACTAGACACACACACACACACACACACACACACACACACACACACACAGTCTAGCCAGAGCAGTTTCCCCCTGCAAACCTCATATAATTCCCTGGCCTGGAATGCTTTCCATCTTCTTTACCTTGTCTAAATCTGCCTATCCTTCAAGGCCCTACTCAACTCTCCAGACCATGCCATCCATGGTACTTACCTCCATTTCTGAGATCTTTCTATAGCACTCAGGGTCTGAGCCTTATGTTGTTTTGTATTATACTTCATTTTGAGGGGAGAGAAATGAGTCTAGCTTCCCCAGCTAGAATGTAATCTCCTTTATAGAAGGGGACTTTTATCTTTTTCCTTCTGTCTTTCCAATTACCCAACATAAGTAGACAAATAATAGAGATGGACTGATTAAATTAATTCTGTCAATATATATGTACATCTTCTGTCAACATATATGTCCCCTCCCACATCCCATTTTCTCCCTGACATCCTCCATCATTGTCATAGGACCTCATGGAAAAGAAGTGACAAGCAAGTTGAATTGATTTTGGTCTTTTGCAGGTGGTGGTGGGGGGCCCTCCTGTCTGATCACAGCTTAGGTCCTCCTGATTCCTTGAGTTCTTGTGGTCAATATTACCTCTGAAATCTTAAGGGATTCTTGTAAGCCCCATACCTCTATACTAAACACAGACTGATCTATGGTACTTTGGGATATGAGCCTTCTCTTCCTGGCAGAGCAGAAATGAGTCACATGACTGAGGTTCTGACTACCCAACACAAAAGGATGGGATCATTTAATGGGTCAACACTCCATGGATCACAGGGAGATATGAATATGTCTCTTTTATATCTCCAGAGAAGACTAAAGATAAATAACATATTACCCTTGCTCTCAAGAATTCTATGATGAAGAGGAAAGCTCATTGAACTTGAAGACAAAAAGACCTGATTATTAACTGTGATTGTGGTGAAGTCGCTAGAACTCTCTGAACCTTGTTGTCTTCATCTTTGAAATGGGAATAATTATACTTGCAGTACCTTCCCAGTGAGGGTATTCCCAGTGAGGAAAGTGTTTTTATAGACTAAACAATGTTGTCATGGGACCCCACAGCTTCCAAAGAACACAAATTGCAGATGGTCTTAAGGACCATGGAGAGCACTACAGTGGCTATAAGAAGGCTGCAGAAGGTTGTTGCTATGACTTGTATGTAAGAAACGGTATAAAAGAGATAATGCAGGAAATGAGGGGTCAGAAAAGGAGGTGGGCTGGTCAGGTACCAAAGGCAAGGGATCACAGATGGACAGCCTGAGAGCTGCAATGGTACCTGCAATTCGCTAGAAAGCCTGAGAATGACCGCCAGTGTACTGGGATCCTCTATGGAAGCAATGCAGTACACCAGGAGGATCACTGGCCCTGGGTTCAGATTAGACCTTTGACACTTACCATGAGGGTGACTTTGGACAAGTCACTTAACTAGTTTGAATCTCAGTTCCTCATCAGTGAAACAAAAGTAGTGAACTAGGTAGGCTCTTTTAGCTCTAGATCTGCAACCTGGGTTTGAAATCCTGCCTCTGCTGCTTATGTCTATGTCATCTTGGGCAACACACCTTACTCCCCTTATTTTAAATGAAAGACTGAATCAGATGGCCTCTAATGTCCCTTCCTACTCTAAAATCAATGATGCTGGTGGTGGTGGTGATAACACATACAGCTAGTATTTATATGATGCTTAAAGGCTTGCAAAGCACTTTATAAATAGCATCCCATTTTGTGCTAACAACAGCCCTGGGAGGTAAGAGCTGTTATTCTCCCCATTTTACAAGTGAGGAAAGTGAGGTAGACAGAGATTAAATGACTTGCCCATGTCCACAAGGTAGTAAATATCTGAGGTGGTATTTGAACTCAGTCTTCCTGATTCCATGACTATTATCTTATCCAGCCACAGACAAGAACAAGAATCAGAACTATGGACAAGAGTGCATGGATCTGCATAGTCAATGAAAGTGATCCCTATTGGTGAGATCAGGGATCTGTAGCATGGCCATCTCTGCAGACTTTTTCCCCAGCTCCATACTAAGTTTGTTTTGCCCAAATTTTCTGAAGGGAAGAAAGAGAGATTGGGAAGGGGAAAGCGAAAGGAGGAGGTAAAGAAAAAGAAAGAGAAGCAGAGAGGGAGGAAGAGAGAGAAAGAGAAAAAGAGATGGGAGAAAAGAGGGGAGGGAGGGAGAGAGGGAGGGGGAGAGAGAGAGAGAGAGAGAGAGAGAGAGAGAGAGAGAGAGAGAGAGAGAGAGAGAGAGAGAGAGAGAGAGAGGAGATGCTTGCTCAGGAAATAGAATTGCTTATCTGATGCTCTTTTCTCCCCTTGCAGGGAAAGCCAGGTTGAGGAAGGCGGGGAGGGTGAGGGAGGGAAGCTAAAGGAAGCAGTTTAGGTCCTAAGACAACATTTCTCAGTCCCAATTAATAGCATCTAAAAATGTATAACTCAAATCAGGTCCCAAAGGCATTGGATTTTCTTCCCTGCACTGACTAATAGGAACCTAATTTACAGGTAGACATGTCTGAGTGAGGGACCTGCCTGGCACCAATAGCCCCTTCTGAAGTGTACTGGGAATTTACTCATAGAAGTAGATATAGGAAAATGAGGTTGTGTCATCAGCTGGAAATGAAATGTACCAGAGGCTATTGGAAACCCATAGTCTCCCCTCTTTCCTCTCAACCAAGTCATCAAGATACCCTCCCCAATATACTTGGGGAGGGTCTCTGATACTAGGCAAGTCTCACTCAGACATATATGCTTGTGAATTAGGGATCTGTTAGTGCACTGAAGATAACTCAGTGTTTTCTCCCATCTTCCACCCATTTTCACATCCTCCTCCTAAGTCAGAATTTCTCTAAAAACTCTAGCTCTGACCTGTGCAGTTGTGTTTGGGGGTGGACATAGATGGAGGAGAGGACACACAGAGCACAACTTCCTGACTGATCCCTCCATGGACAGCCCAGCCCAAGTTCTGCCATTACAGGGGCAAACCTGCCCAGATTCTCACAATACACATAATTCTTTAAAACCTCTTAAATAGTTATTTATTGGAAAAAGTAGGTCAGGAGGGGTCAATAGATTCCCTACAGATCAAAATCCTTTATCTTGGGCTGAATCAAGATCATATCAACAGAGAGAAGTTTGGAGAATGTGAAAGAATGATTAATACTGAGCTCTTAGATTTTACCCTCTTCTTAGAACAGGAGTTCTTAACATGGGGTCCATGAGCTTGGTGTGTTTTTTTTTAATATTGTAAATACTATTTCAATTTAAATTATGTCCTTTGTCATCCTATGTGTTTTATTTTACAGATTTACATACAAGACTTGGAAAAGGGGTCCATAGGCTTTACTAGACTGCCAAATGGAGCCATGGTACAAAAGAGGTTAAGAACCCCTGTTCTAAAGGGAGGGGAGGGCCAGTAAACCTAGGTGTCATCCTCAGTGCCATACTGTCTTTAACCACCCCACCCCCACCAGCACACTATATCCAGTAATTTGCTAAGTCCTGCAATTTCTGCCTGCCTTCATAAGATCTCTTGCATATAACCCTTTTCTCTTCTGACACTGTCAACATCACCTCATGTCTGAACTATTTCAAAGCCTATTGGATGGTCTCCCTGCCTCACGTTTCCACTCCAACCCATACTCTGCTCAGATCTTCCTAAGGCACAAGTCTGACCATATCATCCCATTCCCTACCCCATGCAATCAATTCTAGAAATTCTGTATCACCTTCAGAATCAAACAGAAAATCCTCCATTTGCCTTTTAAAGCCCTTCATAGCCTACCCCCTTCCTATCTTTATAGTGTTCTTATGCCTCATACACGATCTGCAATCCAGTGACACTGACCTCTTTGCTGTTCCTTACAAAAGACAATTCATTTCTTGGCTCTGGGTGTTTTCTCTGATTGTCCTCCATACTTGGAACTCTCTGTCTCTGTCTTTTTCTCCTCTGTCTCTCTGTCTCTGTCTCTCTATCTCTCTGTGTCTCTCTGTTTCTCTCTCTCTCTCTCTCTCTCTCTCTCTCTCTCTCTCTCTCTCTCTCTGTCTCTGTCTCTCTGTCTGTCTGTCTCCTCTCTTTCTCTCTTCTCTCTCTGTCTCTCTCTCTGTCTTTCTCCCTTTGTCTCTGTCTGTCTGTCTTGTCTCTCTCTGTCTCTCTCTCTCCCTCTCCCTCTCCCTCTGTCTCTCTCTGTCTCTGTCTCTCTATTTCTCTCTCTCTCTCTCTCTCTCTCTCTCTCTCTCTCTCTCTCTCTCTCTCTCCTTGTCTCTGTCCCTGTCTCTGTGTCTCTGTTTCACTTTGTCTCTGTCTCTCTCTGTGTCTCTCTGTCTCTGTCTCTCTGTCTCCCTCTCTGTCTGTCTCTGTCTCTCTCCCTTTGTCTCTCTGTCTCTCTCTGTCTCTGTCTCTCTATGTCTCTGTCTTCTGTCTCTGTCTCTCTGTCTCTCTGTCTCTGTCTCTCTGTTTCTCTCTCTCTCCTTGTCTCTGTCTGTCTCTGTGTCTCTGTTTCACTTTGTCTCTGTCTCTGTCTCTGCCTCTGTCTCTCTGTCTCTCTCTTTCTCTCTCTCTCCCTGTCTCTGTCTGTCTCTGTGTCTCTGTTTCACTTTGTCTCTGTCTCTCTCTGTGTCTCTCTGTCTCTGTCTCTCTGTCTCTCTCTGTCTCTGTCTCTCTGTCTCTCTCTGTGTGTCTGTGTCTGTCTGTCTGTCTTTCTGTCTCTCTCTCTCCTCACTTCTACCTCCTAGCCTTTTTGGCTTCCTCAAATCTCTACTAATGTTCCACCTTCTGTGAGAATCTTTTTCCAGCCCTAATTTAATCTTAGTGTCCCCCCCCCCACTGAGAGTTTCTCTAATATGTATATTGAGCTTGTTGAGAACACGGATAATTTTTGCCTTTGTTTGTCACCACACTGAAGTGCCTGGCACATAGTAGGAGTTTAATAAATGCTTGTTAATTTGATTCCCTTAGATATAGAAATCCTCCAAGGGTCCTCTCCTTTTTTTTCCACTCTAGACCTTATCGGTTTCCACGGAATTAATTAAATCCCTATAAAGACGATTTCCTGTGGTGCCAGCATTATCTGCTATGTAGCTTAGTCTAGTTTTCTCTGAAAATGCCTCCCAAGATGTTATTGGCTCAGGAGATGAAGACACAGCAAGCAGTGATGCTCCCAGTGCTACACATCCAGTCCTAATCTCTCTCCTGAGCTCTTGTCCCCAATCACCAACTGCCCATTGGACACTTTGAACTATATGTCTCATATACTCAACACTGCTGAAACCTAACTCATTATCTTTTCCTCCAAATTCGTCCCTTTTCTGAACTTCCATATTTCCATCAAGATGACCACGATCCTCCCATTTCCCAATCTTTTTGAAACCCAAGTTTTGTCCTTATTCTGCCTCACTTCATGTATACAGCCAGTTCCTAGGTCTTGTCATTTCTATCTCTGTACCACTGGACCCTTTCTCACTACGTACAGTCATCATGTTAGTTCAGGCACTCATCATCTTTCATCTGGGCTACTGCAGTGCCCTCCTAATTGGTCTCCCTGATGTAAGCCTCTTCCCTCTCAAATCCCCAGAACAGCTGCTGAAGTAATTTTCCCAATGGGCAAGTCTGATCATGTAACACTCTCTCTCTCTCTCTCTCTCTCTCTCTCTCTCTCTCTCTCTCTCTCTCTCTCTCACTCTCTTTCTAACTTCTAGGATAAAATGTTTATATACTATTTTCCTTTGTTTTGTATTTATGGGCCTTCATTAACTAGCTAAATCTACTTTTCTAGCTTATTACAGATTACTCCCCTTTCCACATTCTTTGGTCTTGTCCTCTTGCACAACATTCTGTCTCCTGTCTCCGTTTCTTTGCACTGGCCACCCTTCATGCCTGGCATGCACTCCTTACTCTCACTGCCTCTTAGAATTCCTTTAAATCTCAGCTGAGGGGCAGCTAGGTGGCACAGTGAATAGTGTACCAGCCCTGGAGTCAGGAGGACCTGAGTTCAAATCCAGCCTCAGACACTTAACACTTACTAGCTGTGTGACCTTGGGCAAGTTGCTTAACCCCAATTGCCCTGCCTTCCCCCTTCCAAAAAAAAAAAAAAAAAAGACTCAGCTGAAGCACTGCCTTCTACAGGAAACCCTTTTTAATCCCCATCTCCTGGCTTTTAGTGCTCCTGTTCCCAAACTACCTTGTATTTGTTTTACATTTATTCTGTATCCACTTAGATATGTATGTGTTGCCTCTCCCAATAGAATGCAAACTGATGGACAAAGGGGGCTGATGTATCCCCATCACCTAGCATAGTGCCTGGCCCATAGCAGACTATCAGTTTGCTATGTTTATATTTATTAAGGGCTTAGTAATTAACTGCTTAGTACTGTGCTGAATGCAAAGAAAGAAAAAATTCACAATTTCTGCCTTCAAGAAGGGTACATTCTAATAAGGGCTAAAAGCACTTAATAGATGCTTGGTGATTTTTTTTTTTGAGTGATCAATTACTATGGAACCTTGGGCAAGTCACTTTACTTCTCTGCATGCGATTTTCCCATCTGTGAAATGAGGGAATTTAACTAAATGATCCCTAAGGTTCGTTCCCATCCTAAAGTTTCTATTTATGTGCATGCTAATCTTGTGTCCTTAGAAAGACTGTGAGCTCTTAAGGGCAAGCAACTAGAGATTGTCATTCTCTTGAATAAATGGATGAAAGTAAATTCATTTGTTAAGGGCTATCTATGTGCTGGAAACTGCACTAAGCTCTGGGAGTACCAATACAAAAAGCAAGATAGTTCTTGGCAGCAAAAAGGCTTCTATTCTAAAGAAAGCACATATAAAGGAATGATGGGCTTTAGGGAGAGGAGTTAGTTGGTTTGGTAAGTCCCAGAGATGGTGGGCAGACCCAAAAGGCTCTGAACTGATATGTCTCTTCTTGGAATGGTAGTTTTGATCTGGATTCTAGTTCACACTGTAGAGTGTTGGCCTACAGTCAGGAAGACCTGAGTTCAAAGCCAGCCTCAGATACTTACTTTGTGACTCTTAGCAAATAACTTAACTTTTGTCTGACTCAGTTTCTTTAACTGTAAAATGTAGATAATAAAAGAGCCTATTTCTCGGGCTTGTTGTGATGATCAAATGAGATCATTTTTGTGAAGCACTTACCAAAACCTTAAAGTAACATGTTATATGTACATATGTAATTATTACTATCATTCCCAGAACTAGAGTTAGAAGTAGAGATTGATGGGAACAGGATTTGATCGGGTGGGGCATATTACTGCCATAACATGAAGATGACCAAACAATATGGTGGATAGAAGACTGATCACAGGACAGGAAATAGATTGGCTCCCTCTAGTCTCTCTCTTCTAGCACCTACCAGATTTCATCAATCAGAGCTTGCTAATGGATTGACCTAGTGCTGGGGAATGTCAGGTTTCTTTTTTCCTCCTTGAGAGAGAGAGAATCTTTCAGAAGTATCATATATCCATTTAAATAGATAATATATGAAAAAAGCTTCTTTTAGGGTTAGAGAAATAAGGTAAGCTATCTATATTTATGGTGATTTGCTGGACCAAAGCAAAAGTCTCTGTTTGGGGTTGAACATTTGGAAGAAGGGATTTCCAGTTTATTTCTGGTTTAATGAATGATCCCTTCTACTGGTAATTTTTCCACTGATATGGTATTTAAGGGGACATGAGAATTCCTGATGTGCAAGAAGTTTCAGCCTGGGTGTTCTTGAGGTTTGATAGGGCAAAATTCTCCCCTCATTTTCTTCCCTAACCTTTACTCTAGCTATTACTTGAAATCTTAGATGCCTGCCATACTATCTTCAGGATTCTACCTCACCAGGAAGCCACCGACCCCATCCTGCGGGTCCACATGGCTTCAGACCAAAGAAAGGCTCAATAGAAGTGGAAGGAGCTCTGGCTTAGGAAGTAGGTCACCATCCCCATGCCTCTACTTACTCCCCAATTCCCTCTTGGCTCAACTGTGGCTAAATTTCATATCATCAGTTCAATGAATGAGAGTGCCTCTCCCCACATCCCCTCATAAGCGTGTTTAGCATTTATGTAACAAGGAAGCTAGTTTCAAGCAGATAACCTTGAAGTGTTTGGCCTCTTCTGAGAAAAGGCACTTTTAAACTCCAAGGTACGCACAGAGTATCACTGTTATTGCACTGAGTATCATTAGCACATGTCCAGTCAATTACACTTTCTCCCAAGGACACGCAAGGACATTCTAGAATTAAGCCATCTGTGCAAGGGACTCCAGGATCAGAACAGTTCAGGAGTATAAAGAAATGTCAGCTCTTATTGCTGATAGGATTATTCTAGTTATTTCTCCATACACAATATAAGTAGTGCACCCTGTCAGACAAATGTGAGAAGAAGGATCCTGGGTCTGCCAGTATCTCCCCCACTCAGCCTGAGATGAGATACAATCTTCTCCACCAAGGGAACTCTTCCCTGGTATTTTGGGAGAAGGGAGTGTTGCAGAGATAATGATCATGGGCACAGATGTTTCAAGAGCAAGACTGAAGCACCTTTGGGAAAAATGCTTTGTGTCTGGAAGGCCATGTTGCTATTTAACACGGGTAAGACTGAGGGGTAAAAGCATCCAGGAGAGAGGGGAGAAGCCAATGATAGCAGGGACTGTAACCCAACCCTTCCCCCCAATCAAATAACTCAAATATGAGTATTTGCATTGGCAAATCCAAAACCCAACCCTAACCTCAAACTCAATCCTGACACAACCCCCTCCCAAAATTTCACTTAATAAGCTTTTACTAGACACCTACTATGCTCAGAATATTGTGATAAACGTTGGAGGAGATATAAAGTATAGATTCATTTTGGGGGGATATGACATGTACAAGTAGCTGCAATTCAAAAATTAAGTTACTAGGCAGGTATAAGTTAGGTACTATATAATAAAATGAAGGTGGAGGGTCAGGGGCTTGAGGGGAGAAGAAAAGTTTTGGAGCAGTCAGGTTGAGGAATGATATAGGAAATCAAACCTAGGTACTGAGCCCAACCTAGACCCCAACGCCAATCTTAAACCCAAACTTGAAACTTTAGCAGAGGCAGCATGGTGGACAGAATATTGGACTTCAAGCCCCAGATCCAGTTTCCAGTATAAGCCCTCTTGCTTATAATCTTTTCAGTGCTGGGAAAATCCCTTTACCTCCTTGGGCTTCTGTTCCTTATAAATTAAGGAGCTTGTTTTGTTCCTTTAAAATAAAGGGGTTACCTAAATGACCTATAGTGGTCTTTCCAACTCTTAAAACCTAGGATCCTATTGGAATACCCTGCCCCCACTTCCTGTATCTTCACCTGTCAAAATTATACCTCTCATTTATATTTGTACCCCTTTGATGCACTTATTCTGAATGAATATATACAAATGATGATACTGAAGGTAAGAATATCAGAGACATACACAATACTGGGAGTTCTAAGGAAGGAAAGAGCATTTGCAATTAGAAAGATCCATTCCCAAATAGATCAGAGCAGTCTTCTTAGAGCATGTGGCATTTGGATGATGATTAGGATTCATGGGGTCTTCCAAATGGGTCTTCTGAGAGCACCATGATGAAGTGGAAAGAAAGCCAGGTTTAGATGCCAAAGACTTTCCTTGGAAACCTGGTTCTACAATTTACTACCTGTGTGACCTGGGACAGGTCATAGGATAATATATTTACAGCTGGAAAAGACGTTCAAGTCCCTTTGAGTCCAACTCTCTTAATTTTGAGAAGAAACTAAGGCTAGCAGGGCTGCTAAATGATTTGCTCCCAGTCACACAGTATGTAAGGGAGGCTCTGAACCTAGTTTTCTTTATTCCACTAGGCAATTGGACCTAGGCAGTTCTGAGCTCTTTTTTTTTTTAAATAAATGGTTCACGGAAAAGTTAAATAACTTGCCTAAGAGCAGACATCTAGCAAGCAAGTGGCAGAGCTGAGATGCCAAAGGATCCAGCCCCCTCCCATTCCACTTCACTGCCCACATCCCTCTAATGACTAAATTCCACTGGAGACGTCTGCTTCATGTTGTATTTCTCTCCCACTCCTTGGCACACTACTCATTGGATACTACATTGAGAGCTGGAAGGAACCCCAGAAGATATATAGTCCAATTCCCTCACTTTATATGTGAGGAAACTGAGACCCAGAGTGGCTAAGTGACTTGACCAATGTCTCACAGCTAGCAAATGAAATGGGACGCACATGGTGAAAACTAAAGCAAAGGGGGTGTAAAAATGGAATCAGACCCCTTGACATTAGTCCTAACTCTACAAAGGTGAGTCCCAGAGTGAGTCAGTCCCTCGACTCTTTTCTCCCTTTGGAGAGACAATAATACTCTTTCCTTAGGCACATACCACTTTCAGACCCCAGGCATACCCAGGGATTTTGGATGTGTACATATGCTGGAAATAAATGGATCTTGATCTGAGGGATGATTTTGGCATCGAGCAAACAATCTCTACCCCTCTGCTCCTCTTTGCCAGGGGGACCAGGACTATGCATCTGTGTCATTTATTGGGGAGATGGGAGGGAAGAGTCAGCTTTCAGAGTTTTGGGGTTCAGGCCTGGAGGCTCTAGTCTGGTACAATGCCATGTATAGCTCTGTCACTCAAATATTCCCAGAAACGAAGTGGAGGAGTGCTAAAGCAATGGACCAAACCCATTCTCATAAGCAGGCAAGAGAGGACCGGTCCCAAACAGTCCCTAGCCTTTCTGCTCCCGGATCAGTCCTTAGATTATATACCCCCCTTTCCCCCGCCGTCTTGTGCTCCTAATGCCAGTCCCGCCACAGTGCACCGCTGCGCTGGGGAGAGGGTGTTGGAGTGCGCATGTTAGGAGACTTGGGCAGTGGAGTTGAGGCAGGCGGCGGCTGAGCTCGAGTCCCCTGCGCCATGGGCTGCATTTCCTCGAAGTCAGAACCTAGAATGGGTTGATAGTCTGGGCGAGTCCCCATCGGAGCGTCTGGCGCCTCCGCTAGTTTCCGGTCTCCTTTTCCCTCGTGCCTCCGCTTCCCCTCTCTGGCGCCCGGTGAGCTCTCGGGGAAGCTGCGGCCCAGAAAAAGAGCGGCGGGTAGAGGTGGGATGGAAGTTCCTTATGGACCTGCCCTCACGCAGAGGTCTATTCCCCAGTAGGTTAGAGTGGGCAGGGGAGGGCGTCCCCGCCCCTTCCCCCCCCTAGGGGCATAGGGCTTCCCCAACCCGGCCCAGTCTGGATCTCCTCTCCCGCCTTTCCCCGCGCAGAGCCGAGAGAACGACGGGCCACGCGGGGACGGATTTATGAATGACTTGGACTTCGGCACCAAGGCGGCATGCACACCGGGTCTGTGTCTGAGGCCCAGTGTCACGAGTCGGGCTCGGCCCGGCCTTGTCCTTCCCCGTCCCCTCGCCGGGCCTAGAGGTTTATCCAGTGGACTCTGGGTGGCGAATGGCAGACCAGGGTGGGATAAAGCATTTGTGTGGATTGGGGCGGGGGAGATCGCTGAGCCCTTTCCTCCCCACTCCTCCCGGGGAGCGGCAGAGGCTGGAAATTAGACCCTAGAGCAGGAGGGCAGGGCTAGAGACTAGGGGATGATTCGGGCTGCACCCCAGCCCTCTGGCGATCCTTCTGGCGAGTCACCGAACTGGAGAGCACACCTTGCCCCGCCCCATCCATTTTTCCTTCCATCCCTCCCCCCACCAGCAGTCCCTAGCCATTCTCCCCCCACCCCCCATCCCGAGCGCTGCAGTGGCCCGGAACCGGCCCCAGCCGGGTAGAGTAGAAGGCCTTTTTCTGGAGGGTGCATTCCCTGCATCCCCATTCTGGCCGTCCCAGCCGTCCCCGCCCTCCTGCTACGGTTCCCAGGTCCCCACTCCTCTGCCCCTTTAAGATGCTCAGGTAGGCAGGCCCGGCTGGCAGGAGCCGCTCCTATGGCAACCCGAGAGCCGCGCCGGCTTCATGAATATTCTGGGGCTCAGGAGCGGGAGCGCAGCCGGAGGGCGCTCCCGGGGAGGTGGCCAGTGATGTAAGCCCGGCGGGCCGCTCGGCTGCAGTGTGCGCCCCGGGGTGGCCCAGGAGGGAGGAGGGGGAGGGGGCACCTCGGAGGAAGAGGAGGAGGAGGGAGGAGGGAAAAAAGGGTGGAGGGGGCCGGGCTGAGCGACCGACGGACGGACGGACCGACGGACGGATAGACCAGGCCGGTCAGGCAGACGGAGCGGCGGCGGCGTCTGGCAGAGCGCTGGGCTGTGCGGGGCTGCCCCCCTTCCTCCTTCTCCTCTTCCTCCTCCTCCTCCTCCTCCTCCTCCTCTCCTCCTCCTCCTCCTCCTCCTCCTTCTCGCCGCGTCTGCGCTGCCCATGCCCGGTTGCCGGTCTCCGCGGCGGCGCCTTTTGTTCCCCGTGGGGAGGCGGGGCGCCCCTCCGCAGCCGGGCTGCCCGCCGCGCCCCTGAGCGCCGCGCGTTGGGGCTGCTGGGGGACACCCCGCCCCGAGCCCCGCGCCACCCCCGCCCCCGGGAAGGGGGCGCGGCGCAGCGGGCTGGCCCGGCAGCGGCTGGCAGGCGGGCAGGCTGCCTCCATCCTTCTCTCCTTCCCTCCTGCTCTCCTCCCTCCCTCGCGGAGCCTGCGGACGGACGGGCATGGTCGGCTGAGGAAGGTGGCGGTGGCAGTGGCAGTGGAGGGCATGTCCCTGGCGGGAACTCCGGCCCCCTGAGTCGCCTGCAAGGGGGTCCCCCCTCTGTCCCCTCCCTCTCCAGGCGCCATGGACAAGCTGCCGCCGTCCATGCGCAAGCGGCTCTACAGCCTCCCGCAGCAGGTGGGACCCAAGGCTTGGATCATGGACGAGGAGGAGGACGAGGAGGAAAGTGACAAGGACACCCGCAGGAAGAGCATCCGCCTTCGGCCCCTGCCCTCGCCCTCCTCTGCTTCAGGCAGTGGGGAGCCCCGGAGCGCGGCCCCGGGCATCATGGAGACCGAGGTGGGCAGCCGCGGCGGCGGCGGCGGCGGCAGCGCGGCCAAGTCCAGCACCAACGGGGACTGCCGGCGCTTCCGAGGTAGTCTGTCTTCGCTGACCAGCCGAGGCGGCGGCGGTGGTGGCGGCGGCGGCGGTGGTGGCGGCGGCCCCAACGCCAGTGGCGGCGGCAGCGGGAGCAGCCACCTGCGAGACTCAGCTGAGGAGAAGCGCCTCATCGGCGAGGGCGATGCATCCCCCTGCGAAGACAAGAGCCCCCCGGGCCTGGAAGGGGAGCCCGAGCCCCCAGAGCCTCCCGGCCAGTCCCCGATGCCCTCTTGCTCTGCCGAGCAGCCCTCCGGCTCCTCTGCCACCTGCATCAAAGTGGAAGGAGGGGCGGGGGGCGACCAGATCGTCCCTGACGATGAGGCGAGGCTGGGCCAGGCGGGCTTCATGCAGCGCCAGTTTGGAGCAATGCTCCAGCCAGGGGTCAACAAATTCTCCTTGAGGATGTTCGGCAGCCAGAAGGCCGTGGAGCGTGAACAAGAAAGAGTTAAATCAGCCGGTTTTTGGATTATCCATCCTTACAGTGACTTCAGGTAAGAATGATTGGGGCCCAGCCCTACTGCCCCCCCCCCCCCCATTCGAGCACACTTCTCCCCAGCATCTACCCCCTCACCTGGCTTTTGACTGAGTCAACTTTTCTCTTTCCTCAATGGGAGAGAAGCTTGCACCCTCAGATGTTCTAACGTATCCAGGGAACTTTTTCTTACAGTCTCTGCCCTGCTCCCCTCCCCTTCCCAGTCCTTCTATGGCCCACAGCCACAGGGCAGCACTGGGGCCAGGACAGAGCATGAGTGGGGAAGATGCCCTGGACTAGGGGAGGATGGCATATTAGCAGAGCCTAGCCCACCCAACCTGTTTCAACTTGGCAGTCCTGTCTCTGCTGCCCAGCTCTCTTAAGGCCCTAGTGATCCAGACACCAGGGGCTACAGCCCCATGAGGCCTACAGAGTTAAGAAAGCTGGGTCCAGTAAGGGCTGCAGCAGCAGCCACTGCACTGGCACCAGGTCACAAAGCTTCATGGGGAAATCAGGAAGGCACCACTGCTAACTCTGCAGGCTCTCCTTACCCTGGGGCCTTGGGGATTCCAAGAAGTTTATTTGTGGGTATCAGTGGGGGCCTCTGGGAGCTGAACATCTGCTCTTGAGTAAGAGATTGCCTGCCAGGGGAACCACTGAATAATTTGAGTGGTGGGGCTCAAGAGGTATCATAGACAGTGTGATAGCCAGAGTTTGGGAACACAGTGAGATGAGGCATCCCTGACCTAGCCTAGCATCACATCAGGCTGTGACCTCAGAGCTTCTTGGCTAGTTCAGGTCCAGAAGAAGCAGGACTGAATGACCTTGCCCAATTCAACCAGTAGGATACCTGGCTTTCTGATGGGATGAGGCTGTCCCCAAGAATTCAGGAGCATTCTGGACATCCCATGACTTCCAGTTCCTGATGCTCCAAATGGCCATAGGGATTGCTCTCAACTCTAGGGCAGTGACTAGCCTCCAATGGTTTTTAGTGATGATGACGACAAGTTTTCCCTTCCCCCAACATTATCCCCTGTGTTCTGTGTCTGAATAGCCAAGTATCCATCAAGTCTGGTGGGATGTTTCCTGAAAAGTATAGACTCTCTATTGATTCCAGGTCCTGGTGCTGGCTGGCTGAGGCCAGGAAAGCATCTGCTCTGGACATGTCAGACTCTCAGGCTGGGTTATGGGCACCAGGCTGGGCAGGAACATTGCCATCAGGTCCCTGCTTTAGTGGGGGGTAGGAGGAGCAGCCTGGTTACCTTTCAGATTGGGACTCCTCAACATTGCCCTTTCTCTGACTTCCTCTTTTTCTCTCCTTTCTCTTCTCCCTCCCTGCCTTGTCTGCCTATCTTAATGAGCACTTTTTCAGCTCAGAGCCTTCTTTGCAAACTCCAGGGAAGCCAGGTTTGTAATGAGAGCAAAGACATTTTTCATCCAATGAGCGAGATTTCTCTTGCTGGGAATGTCCAGTTAAGCCACATTCTCTGCTTAAAATAGTCAGTGAGCAGGGACCTCTTTGTATTTTTTGGACTGCTTGCTTCTGCCATTCTCCCCAAAGGGTGGAGAGGGGAGATCAGTGATCTGCAGGGCGGGCCAAGAAAACAGTAGCAAATACCAAGTGGGGTGGCAAAGCCCCAGGGTTTCCTGAGACACTGCCACGTGCCACCTTTGGCTCCCCAGTGCCACCCTCCCATCATATGACAGGAGCAAGCTTGTGAGAGAAGGTGGCAGGGCTTGTGTTTAAATGGGTTGCTTGGTTGGGTGTTTTTGTACCCTTTTGACCTCTGAAAGGAATCACAGATACAAGAGGATGCTAGAAAGACTGGCTGGGAGATCCTGAGCCTTCACATGTATAGAAGCAGTCTCAGCCCAAAGGCCCCAAACTGTGACCACAGTACCTTCCCCTAGCTACCAGCCCACCTGCCCAAGTACATCTTTATTTATTTTGGGGTTATCAAAGACTTACCTTATTCATGCTAGTGTATATCCATATATTAATTAGCCAATAAGCATTTATTAAGCACCTATAGCATACCCATTTTTATGATCTTAGTTACATATTTTCACTGGTTCTATTTACCACTTCTCACCCACCCAGTTACTCCCCTCTTCCATACACATAAATACACCCTCTGGAAGACTCTCCTCACCCATTGTGTTGAAGACCCAGGACCCGGTTGTTGATCCAAAACTCTTTTCCCTTGATCCCTTCCTGTACCCAGATTGCCTGCATATCTAGATCAAAGGAGATACTTTATATAAAGCCCTTTGCAAACCTTAAGCTACCACATAAATTAAATCCACCCTTGTCCATTGGTCCATTTGCTTGTCCTTCACTCCTGCGGTGAAATCTCCCTGACCATAGGACTCCTGGGAACAGAGCAAGGGAAAGAACATGTCTAGATTTATGAACAACGGCAAGAGAGGAACAAGCAGGGTTTTTCTGAAATGGTTAATCAGGCCTCTGAATTTGGGTTTGGAAGCCTCAAATTTGCATACCTTGGGACAGAGTAGAAGAGAAATGGTTAGGTTCTGCTCCACTGTTGCTTTCTCTAGCCAGGCTAGCCACCCACATTTCCATATCACCGTATGATTTACAAGGTCCTTTTCATGTTAGACTTGTTAAGTATGATTATCCCCATTTTATAGATGAAGAAACTGAGTCTCTGAAACATTAAGCAATTTACTCATAGTCATGCAGTTAGTAAACTGAGATTTGAATCTAGGTCTCCCTGGTTTTCCCCCCAACTCTACTGCCTCCAAATGTTGGAGTTTCTCTAGGGAGTAGCTCAATCTCAGAGGTCCTGGGGACTGACAAATTCTTGGCCATGTTTTCATAATCTTTAAGACTCTTTCACCATTCAGCCCAGCCCCCTCTGTGCACTAGTTACTGGAGTTTATTCCTGGTCCATGGTTGATTGCACACCAGCACAACTCCAACGAACATATCCCATGAATCAAGATTTATGAAAGTACTTTCTGTGGACAGTTGGAGATTTATTCATAATTTTTAACAGGGAGGAAGCATTGATCCAGCAGAATTGGTTTAATAAGGAAGAGCTGGCACACCATGATAGATTGAGTTTGCAGTTTGGAGTTCAGGCTATCTGTGGCAGCCGCTGTTTCCAGCATCAACAGCTCCCTGGAGAGTGACTAAGGTGTGCGTTAACAGAGGCCTGGATTGGTGTGAAACTCTGAGGGCCCAGAACAATCCAGGATATGACTCCAGATACCCCTTTTTGGGGCTGTTTTGTTTCTCCCTTGTTATGAACCTGTCTTCCCACTGGCTCATTTAACGCTTTCTTCAATTATTAATCTGTTTAGGGTCAGACCTTCCCTTCTCCCTGCTTTTTCAACTTTTTTTTCCTAAGGAAAATGGGCCTGGTATTTTGGTTTTTGGATGATTTCTACCCCACTGGCTTTCCCCTTTATTCCTACTCTGCCCTTCCCAGGCCCTGCTAGGATCCCTTGCTCCCAGCAGTGGTGACATTTAGGGGAACTAGGAACAATGTACCCCCTGGAGACCATGGCTCTCAAGTGCTGGAAACTTTAAACAGATGGAACAGACATTCAAGTATTCTTGATGGAGAGAGAGAAAGAGAGTGAAACAGAGAGAGAGAGAGAGAGAAGCAGAGAGAGAGAAACAAAGACAGACAGACAGACAGACAGAGACAGAGAGAGAGACAGAGAGACAGAGACAGAGAGACAGAGACAGAGAGATGCAGAGAGAGACAGAGAGAAGAGAGAGAGAGATACAGGCTGGTGCACAGAAGCTAAGCTGACCTTAACAAACACTTAGATGTAAGGGTGTTTGAATCAGTGCATTTTCTTAGTGATGGCTCATGGAGGGTCTGTATGCTTCTGATTCATGCATGCTTCTGTCTCTGTGGACATGTACTTGTTTCTGTTTGTGTATATGCTGGGAACCCGAGTCTGTATGTTTGAGTCTGTGTCTGTCCAGGCACCTGTCTCTGTCTGCTTATATCTGTGTGTACCTACATTTGATTGCATATTCATGCCTGATTCCATGTGTATTTGCACGTATTCGTGAGTCAGTGTGTGTGTGTGTGTGTGTGTGTGTGTGTGCGCGCGCACGCGCGCGCGCACTCGAGCGCACTTGGCTGTATTTTACCTCCAAGAAGGTCACAGAGCTCCTTCTGTCTGTGACCTCCTCCAGAATTCCCTAACTGATGCCTTAGTTTATGTCTTAGTGCTTGGTATGGGAAGGTGATACTTGGGAATAAGGGAGAGGCAGCGGTCTGATTCTCCATATTCAGTCAACATGCATTTATTAAACACTTTTTATATACCTGGTACTAAACTAATTGCTGGTGATACCCAGAAAAAAAAATTCAAAAACTTCCCCTGCCCTCAAGAAACACATTTTAACAGTTTCTTCAGCTGTCTACTCCCTACTTCCTAGCGTTGGTATGAGAGTTATATGAAGTAACATTTGTAAAGCACTTACAAAGCCCGGCACACAGTAGGCTTATTTCCTTCCTTCTTAACCTGATGCCCATGAATTTGTTTTTAAAAGTATTTTGGTAACTATATTTGACTATCATGGGTTTCCTTTGCCACCCTATATGCTTTATTTTATGCCTTTAAAAACATTATTCTAAGAAGGGTCCATAAGCTTCACTAGACAATGCTCAAGGGGTCCAGGACATTAAAAAGTGAAGAACTGGACTGGATAAAACAAATGATAATTCGTGGCTCTCTTCACTTTCAGGGAAGAACAAATGCTTTTTTCTTTTTGTCCTTGGTGCTCCTGGAATAAATGTTTCACCTCAAGTTATCAGTTCCTTTCATTGGAAAACTGATGCTTTCTGGCCTCATGAATTAAGGCCAGAGTTCTCCAGGAAGTTCTTGGGAAAAGACATCCTTAGCCAAATAGAGGAAATTGAATAGGGAAGGGAAGGGGGCTTCCCTGCCTCCGTTCCTAGTGAGTTCTAGTTCCTTCTTGACCTGGTGATCTGGGAAGAGAGGATGCCTCCCTGAGCTCCTACTGTGGCCACCTACTACCTGCCTTTAATCCAGACTCCTCATCCCCTTTATCCTTTCTCTCTAGCTCTGTCTTCAAAGGGGGGTGGGGAACCCTTTACTAATCTTCAGAGTTACTAATCTTCAGAGTCATGAAGGGCCCTGGAATCCTTTTGTAGTATTTGCTGCCCAAGGGCCAATAATTGGAAATGTGGGCTAGGGTCAATCAAGAGCATGGCTCAAAGGACTGAGATCTGGGTCCCACTTGTCAGGGAGCTAGTTGGGGAGGGTGGAAAAGTAGGAATCCTAGGGAATAAGGCATCATAGTCCAGCTATTTCTGGCTCTTCTTAACCCATCTCCTCCCTGAGATCTCCTGGAAGTGACAGTGTAGGGAGAATGTATTGCACTTGGGTTCTATTGCCCATGGGCTGTAGCCCTTGAAATAATCCAAACAAAGAGTGAAAAAAGAAAGAGGAGTATGAAGAAGGGAAGAAGACAAGGAGACAGAGAAAGAGGAGGAAGAGGCTGGTGACTGGTCTCCTCAGGCTGAGTGGCCAAATATGACCAACAGCCAGTCAGTCAACAGGCATTTATTAAGCACCAATTATGTGTCATATACTTTCCTTGGGAAAGGGGAAAAAAACATTTCTCAGGCTTCCCAGTCCTCATGGGAGTGACTGTCAGTGTGGGTTCAGAGCCTCCAAGATGGAACAGACAGTTCACTGCAGGGCTAGGGGGAGGAGGAGGAACCATGATGCAAAGGGGAATTCCAAGGTTAGCTGTCTGTAAGGTGCTGTCAGCCTGATATGCCAGGCCAGGCCAGGCAGCGTTCTTGAGCACTGAAGACGTGCTAACCCTGGTCTCGGGGGATTGAACTGTCCATTTATTCTCAATTCCAGGCCAGACCTCCTAGAAGAGCCACACTGATGCTTTCTGGGAGGGGAAGTTGGCACTCAGATGCCTGTGGGTTGTTGACTTCATTTGGGGGTAGAGGGTGGTCCATGGCTTCTAGACATGTGCATTTGTGGGAAGGAAAAGCTGGGCTCTCTCAAGGGCAGCAATGATCAGTGTCCTAAGTGAATGGCTCAGAATTCAGAAGTCTTTCCTGAATTCCCCAACTGCAGCTCTGTGTTGAGTATTGAGAGGGAGTCAGCGCCTGGAGAAGATGCTGGCTGGGCCCTTGGAAGGTCAGGTACTCCATTCCGATGACCCTGTTCTCTTTCCTTCCACTGATCTGACTCAATTGCTGGCAGATACATTGCCTCAGTTTTCATCTTGACTTTGTGTGGATCCCAACTATGTGTCCAAGAGGATCTTCCTGGCACCCCATGCCATCACAAGGACTGCCTCTGCTTCTTTCTCTAGCATGCCAAGCCTAGCACCACCAACTGTACACAGACAACTCTGTTACAGTTTGCAACCTCCTTATCCATTCCATTCCCCAGAACTTAGCTCACCCTTCACCCAAAGTTCATCCTCCCCTTACTTGGTGGCTGACACATGGAGAACAAAAATCTTTTGAATTAATTTTTTTCAGATAAGCATTTATTCTCTTTCCCTCCCACCATCTTCTCTCCCAGTTGAAAAAAAGAAAAAGATTAAAAAAAAAAACCCTTTAACACACACACAAGTCAAACAAAACAAATTCCCACATTGGTCATTTCCAAGAGGTATGTTTTATTCTGTACCTTGAGTATCACATCAAGTCAGGAGGTAGGTAGGATACTTTCTCTGTGATCATGGTTTGTCTTTTCATTGATCACATTTTTCAGAGTAAAAAGTGTTTTGCAGAGAAGCCTAATGTCCACTGTCCTTTTGAGCCAGACCAGTCCCTCTTGCATCCCCTTGCTCATTCCTGCCTCTTCGAGAATTCTCATGCTGTCTTCCCTGCCTGTGTTCTTTCCCTCATCAATGCCTCTTCAGACCTTGTTCTTCCATTAAGCACCAGCCCGCTACCCTTTGTGAGACCAGGTGGTAAGGATTCCTTGGAAAGAGGACTGGTTCACAATGCTAGCTTTATCACTTCTGCTCAAGTGATCCTGAGTAAATAACTTAGCCTCTGTTTTGCTATCTGTAAGAAGAACTGGGGGTGGGGTGGTTTAGATGACCTTTGAGTTTCCTGGGATTTGTAGGCAAAAATAGCTCCTTTGAGGGCAGGGCCTGTCCTTTGCCTCTTTTTGTATCCCTGGTATTTAACACAGTGCCTTGTCTCCCAGTTTATTTAGTTGTGAACCAATTGAGATTCAGTTAATACTTGTGGGTTGAATTCTGTAGGTTGGACTAGGCCCCAGCAATCTGATAACATCTTAGAAACTGAGGATAATAAACATCTCCCTCCCATTGGTCAGGGCTACTTTCTGTTGCACCTCTGGCTAGCCCTGTCTGCTGCTCCCTGGATCAAATCCATCTTTCCAAGGCAAGAAGTGTTAATTAATGTTAGGAGTAGGATAGCTGCAAGATTCCTATTAATCAATTAGGTTTCCTTTGACTGTGTCACCCTTTGGTTTACAGGAAGAATTGGAAAGCAAAGGAACCAAGGTGAATGAGGGCAGTGTGGGGTGGGAAGCAGGACAGACAAGGCCAGGGTGGGCAGAGGGAGCCTCAGTGACATGTAGCATTGGTATGAGATTTCAGAGAAGGAGCAGATGTTGCCTTGGTGCCAGAGAGCCAGCCCAGAGGTGACACCAGGCACGGAGAGTTTGGAGTGGCTCTTCTGACAACTGGAAGGGTGATAGCAGAATCAGTCATGATAGCCAGTCCCATTAGCACCACTGTTTTTTTTAATCAAAAAGCCTACAATCTGCCCAGGCAACTTAAGGCTGAGAGAGGAAATGTAGTCCTGATGTGACAGCCCCTGCAGGGTCCCCACCCCCTTCACTCCCCCCTAAAGTTGCTCACTCATCTCTTGCCCCTCCCACTCCCAGGCAGGAGAAATGAGCTAAGAGAAAACCATGTGCATCTTCCAGCATTCAATGGGCCCTGTCCATTCACTTGTCCCTCTGAGTGAACATGCACTTATGAACTAATACTGTCCTAGGTACTGTGGGGGAAATGACAGGAAACTGAAGACCCAGACTCTGACTTTAGGTAGCTTATGGTCTAGTCAGAGGAGACAGAACATTCACACAAAAACATCTCAAAGGCCCTTAAAAAGCTGCCTGTAATCAAGTGCCAATTAATGTTAACTGTGTTCAGGCAGTCCCTACTTTAAACAAATCTGACATAAGAAATGCAGAATTTCCAATCAAGATAATTTACTATGCATAAAGTGGCATGGGGGGGAGGGAGAGGAGAAAGGTATTCTTCATTTTCCCAAAGGATTTACCCCAAGGTTCCTTTAAATAACAAGTTCTTCTAGTGCATTTATGGCACAGGTTAATTTATTTAAAATTCTGTGACTCTACCAGAGCATTAATGCTGATGGGCTACAGAAAAAAGGAGAGATTGTTCTGGTAGGATTAATCAGGGAGAGCTTCCTGGAGGAAGCAGCTTTCATGAAGTTATTTCTGCCTAATGTCAAGCGGGTCAATAAGCATTTATTAAACACCTACTGTGTGTTCCTGGCACTGGGCTAAGCCCTGGGACACAAAGGAAGACAAAAGACAGTTGCTGCCCTCAAGGAGCTCACAGACTAGCATTTCATTGTTGTTTCTGCTCTGGGCCTGACTTATTTGAAGGGATTGGCAATGGGGGGAGAGGGCATCTGCAACAAATTTTATCAGGCAGAAGATGGGTTAATATTGGCAGCTTCCTCCTCCCCCCACCCTTTCCCTTTCCCTCCCAGTGTGGAAATTTCCTCTTCAGAAAGATTAATTCTGTAACTCTCAGTCTTGGAGAGTTACCAAGGGCACTGGAGAGGCTAAGTGGTTTTCCCTGGCCATAGAGTTAGTATCAGAAGTAGGGCTTGACCTCAGGTCTTCTGGACATTAAGGCTTGGCATTAGCCACTATGACTTTCAATGTGAAGAGAGGGTTCTGGCACCCTTTGTCAAGTCTAACCATGCTGCTTCTACCTGCTCATTAAATGTCAGTAGCTCCCCATTGTTTTTAGACTCCATAGTTTGGCACATAAAACCCTTCACAATCTGACTCAGCCTTTTTTCAGGCTTATAATCCATTATTATCCTTGATACATGCTACTTTTCAACCAGACTGGTCTAGGCTGTTCCATGAACTCAACAGTGCATGTCCCACCCATGCACCTTTACACAGATGGTCTCTGCTTCCTAGAATATGTTCCATTTAGAATGCCAAAGTTTCTTCAAATTTCTCTATTCATGGCCATCCAAAGGGCAGCTTTTACTGATCTCTTTGGTTGTTAATGCTTCCACTTTTCTCCTCCTCTTCTAATTATCTATCTATCTATCTATCTATCTATCTATCTATCTATCTATCATCTGTCTATCTAATTGTCTCTGTTTACATGTTTATATCACTCCTCCCCCAGTATTATGCAAACCCTTTAAGGACATGAATTTTTATAATTCTGTGTCTTCAGCACCTAGGATAATTCCTCCCCCACAGCAGGGGTTTAATAAATGCTCACTAAACTAAACTGGTGTGTCCCTGACAATCTAAGAATTGTGTGATTTTTAGTACCTCTTCCTCCTTTTCCCGCTTCTGCTTTTCTCGAGATCCCTGGATTCTTGTGGTTGATATGAATTGGCTGGAATGTAAGTGATATAGGATTCCTCTTTGAGAGAGGCCAACGATGCCCTTTGCCCCACATTTTGATCAATATTCAAAGATTTATGCAGGGAGTGTATTCCTGATTGGGAAGGCTCTGGTAGAGATATTCACGGCCCTCTCATTTGCTCCTCTTTGTACCCTAGACCCCCTTCAGAAGTCTCCGTTAGTGGGAAGGCCTCTAAGCTATGCACACTTTGGAGGCTTGAAGACGACTCCTAACTGACCGATGATAGCATTTACCACATACAAACCCCCTCACTCTCCATTATATAGTAGGCTCATAATCACAGAATCTCAGATTTGGAAGGAACCTTAACTAATACCTTAAGAACAGTTAATGAGTTTCGGCTAACGAGAACCCAAGTCGAAAGTAGAGACACTATAGTATGGTCAGTATATTGGAGAAATAAGGCACAGAAAACAGAATTGTAGACACTAGAATAATAGAGCAATAGAATAACAATAGATTTGCTCTTAGCAAAGGATTTGACAGACTCCCTCATGCTGTTCTTATGGAAAAGACGTGGACTAGATAAAAAAGACAATTAGATGGACTCTGAACAGCCAGTCCTAGAGAGTAGTCATTAATGGTCTTAAGCTACCTTGGAAGCAGGTATTTAATGTTGTGCTCCAGGATTTAACCTGACCTTCTGCTGCTTAATATTTTCATCAATACTTAGGCATAGATGGATGGCTTGCTTATCAGATTTTCAGATGACACAAATCTGCAAGGAGGAGCCAACACACTGGCTGACCGTCAGGATTTTAATAAGATCTTGATGGAACCAAACAATGATTAAATGTAATAGGGACAAAATGCAAAGTCTTACATTTCTAGCTTCACAAGTACTAGATGAAGGAGATGGCAGATGGGATGGCTGGAGAGCAGTTGGCCTGAAAAAGATCTGGGGCTTTTAGTGGACTACAAGCCTGAAGGATGATAGGACATCACAGAAAGGTAATGCAGTCTCAGACTGGATCAAGAGAAGCATATTATCCAGGATGAGGAATGTGAACATCTTGACAAACTTCCCTGGACAGACCACATAAAGAATATTGGATTTACTTCTGGGCACAGCATTTTAGAAAGAGCATAGATGAGGTAGAGAATATTCAGAGGAGGACAGGAAGGTATTTGGAGGGTTGTTATGTGGGCAGGGGATTTGGTCTGCTCTATTTTACCCTAAAGGAATGGAACTAGGAACACCTAGCACTGCTAGGTGGCATAGTGGAAAGAGCTCTGGGCCTGGAGTCAGGATGACTTGAGTTCAAATCCAGTCTCAGACATTTACTGGTTGTATGATCGATCTGCCTGCCACAGTTTACTCATCTGTAAAATGGGGATAATAATAGCCCCTACCTTCCCGGGTTATTGTAAGGTTCACATAAAATAAAATTTGTCAAGTGTTGAGTAAACCTTAAAGCATTTGTTATTATTAAGTAGGAATAATAGGTAAAAGTTACAAGGAGGTAAATTGAGTCCTGATATCAGGAAAAACTTCCTAACAGAGCTGTGTCCAAAATCAATGTATTTTCTGCAAAGGTAGGTTCCCCTTCACTAGAAGTCTTAAGTTGAGACTAGACAACCACTTATCAGGTATTGTGTAGAGGACATTCTTAAGGTATTGGCTGAGGTCCCTTCCAAATCTGGAATTCTGGGATTATGACCCTAGTGTCTAATTGGGTTGAGAGAGGTGATTATTATCATTGGATTTCAAAGGGAGTGAGAGTAGGAAAGAAGACTAGAGATTTTGACACATGGGCATCAAGATGGAAACCAAATAAACTCTGTCCCCGAGACTACCAGGTTAGCCCCAAAAGTGTATGTAGACAGTCAAAGGCCAGGGACCCTCCAGGAATTCAGATGAGGTTGCAACATGAAAGATCATGATAAAATTCAATTCAAATCAATCCAATAAATATTCCCTTATTAAGCGACTGCTACATACCAGGTACTGTACTTGACCCTTGGGATACAAAGACAAAGAGAAGAAACAGCCTTGCCCTATGGGAGCTTACATTCTGTTAGAGGGAAGCAACATGTATTCAGATAAATATGTACAAAGTATTTAAGTTGAGGAGGGGAAGGGAAGCACTAACAACTCTGGGGAAAGACTTCAAGAAGATGGTATTTGAACTGAGCTCTAAAGTGAGTCAGGGGTTCTGAGAGGAAGAGGTAAGGGGAAAGATCATCCAGGCTTGATGGACCACCTATGGAAGGCACAGAGGTGGGGAATGGCATATCACGTACAGGACACGGCAAGTTAGTCATTTTACGGGAATGTAGAGTGTGTAATGGGAATTAATTTGGAATCATCATGGAAAGAGATGTGGGCCAATTAGTGAAGGGCTTTAAATGTCAACGAGGAGAGTTATTATTCTAGTGGCAAATGGAAGCCATTGATGCTCCTATAGCATAGGAGTATCATGGTTTGATATATACTTTTGTGATATTAATTTGGCAGCTATGTGGAAGAAGATTGAAATGGGGAGTGGAGGCAATGAAGAGACTTTTGAATCTAAGTAAGAAATGAAGGCCCGAATTATGGTGATTGTAGCATGGATAGAGAGATAGTAGAATCAACAGAATTTGGCAGTTGGATACGAGGGTAGGGTGAAAGAGAGGGAAGGGGCCATGATGACTCCTTGATTATGACCAGGAAGTCTGAAAAGATGGTGATGCCCTAGACAGGGATAGGGAATTTAGGAGGAGGGGCAATTTTGGGGGGAAAAGATAATGAGTTCTGATTTGGACATGTTGAGTTTGAGATGCCTATGGGATATCCAGGTGAACATTTGGAACTGGGGCTTAGGAGAGAGATGCAGGCTAGATACATAGCTTTGGCAATCATTTGCATACAGATAGTTGTTGAATCCCATGGGAAGTGATGAGACTATAGAGAGAGAAGAGAAGAGAGGCCATGTCAGAGCCCTGGGGTATATCTACACTTAGGGGATGGGACACAGGTGATGTTTCTCTCTCAAAGAGGAGCCTGAGGAATAGTCAGACACATAGAAGGGTCACTGAACCAAAACCTTTGGGACAGAGGAGTGAAGTGGGGAGAGAGAGAAAGAGAGAGAGACTGAAACAGAGAGACACACAGACACAGAGAGAAAGAGAGAGAGAGACAGAGAGAGAGAGAGAGAGAGAGAGAGATAGAGAGAGAGAGAGAGAGAGAGAGAGAATTCAGATTTCAATTCAGATTTCAGTCCATGTTTAGGTCACATAGTGTACCTCAGTACTAGGGGCACACATAATAATTCTCAAGTAGACTCAGAGCTCCCAGAGGTCAGGGATTTTATGGTGGTATAGGGGTATAGTTAAGTTTAGAACTGAGCATGTAATATGCACAAAACCATGCCTTGTTGATTAATCAGTAAGCCCAGATGAAGACCTCTGCCAGCAGCTCACTCCCCCCCACCCTCCTCCTCAGGTCAGTAAAGCACCCAGCCTCCACATTTGATGGTATCAGCTGGGTGTGGTGCTGATAATTGGCTGTTCAGTGATTTTATGTCTGTCTAAGCATTTCTCCTTGTGGGTGGATGTGTTATGTCTGTGTGAATGAGTCTTTCAGAAATGAATACATAACACAAGGGAATGGCTAATAATACATTGTCTTTTACGTCTTTGTCAGGGAGGATGCCCCAGCTCAGGAAGTCATATCCCAGCACCACAGGAAAGAGATACAGGGTAGAAACCAGTAGGTAATAAATGAGGCCCCTTGGAGGCTTGCTCATTGACCTCCTGCTTGGCAATAAGGACATGAAGCCCCAGACTCTTCTTGGAACCTGCTTCATAAAGAAAAAGCAACATCCACTGGGGTGGGTGTTTGACTGGAAGCTTGGACTCCCAGCACTGTAGCTAGCTTACTCTGTGACCTTGGATAAACTCCCTAACCTTTCTGAGACTTGGCTTTCCTTCCCAGCTCTCATGTGTATCAGTCACATTACCATTCCCTTCTGACATCCAGGCTGAAAACATGGCGCTCACATCTGCCTCCTCCTCCTCCTTCCCTCCCCATGTTCAGCCAGTCACTGTCAATTCTCCTTTCTACCTCTCTGACTCTTTTCATTCTGATATCTACCACCCAATTCCATGCCCTCATTGCTCTTAAGCCAGTCTCGAGTCTTCACAGCTCCCACCTTTCATTCATTCAGAGCACTGTAGACATATTCGTCTTTCTAAAGTGGGCTTTTCATCATGTCTCTCCTCCTTGAAAATCCCTGTATTTATTTCTGCCTCTGGGTCTTTGTTGATACCTTTCCTTCTTCCAGGAATGCCATCCTCTTCTCAAGCCACATAATGGGAAGATTTCTAGATTTGGAGGTTCAAGTCTCACATTTTTAATATAATACCTGGGTGACCTTAGGCAAGTTGTGTTTTGTATCTGGGCTTTAATTTCCACACCTGTAAAATCAGGGGCTTGGATTAAATGATTTCCATGGTGTCTTTTGGCTCGGAATCCACGGTTTTCTACTCTTGAAATTCTAAGCAGCCCTCCAGGCTTGTTCAGATTTCGCCTACATCCTTCACCATGCAGCCTCTCTTGACTTTTCCAGCAGGTTTCTTTAGCACTTTGGAGTCTGAACCACACAACTTACTCCTTAATTACCATATCGGTACAAATATAGGCTAGCTCTGAATATAGGCCACATTAAGAGCTACAACTAGTACAAGGTGAATGGGGTTTTGCCCTAGGTTGCCAACATAGGGGAGGGTACATTTCCTCCCCAAATCAACCCACAGCTGCACATGGCCTCACGGCCCTCTAGTGGCATAGAACGGGACCACTCTGGTGCCTCCGCTCTTTTGGTCCTTTCTCTGAAAAGCCCCTCTCCTGGAGCTCACTCTTGCTTTCTCCAATAGGCTCAGTGGTTCGGCTGTCCCCCTCCTGGTTCAACTGTCCCAGCAGTGGATTGCTTTTTGTGCCACTGCTCTATCACCCAGCTACATTACTACTTCAACTGAATTCACCCCAGGCACAGTCAAGGCTGGTTATGGCTCTGGATACATCACTAAAGTGGAATCTCATACATCATAAATTCAGGGATGGAAGGGAGTCCAAAGGTCAGGTAGGCCACCCCACCCCCTCATTTTACAGATGAGGAAACTGAGGCCAGAGAATTAAATTGACGTCTAAGGTTATACCGCTAACATCTGTTTTAAAGTGGAGATAGATAGATACATACATACATAGATAAATGATAGACTGAAAATAATTATATTAAGGAAGAAAACTAGACCTCTGATTTCATTGGTATAGGGATTGAGACATTTATCCTTACTTTTTAAGTGAGGAAGCAGTTCCATTAATGTTTACTGAGGACCTCTTATGGGCCCATTTCTATGAAGGAGAAAATGGGAGAATTCAGCCTCCCTATTGATTTCTCAGTGAAGAACCTCCCTCTACCAACACAAGCTGTCAATGGATCAGCACAAGAGCATTGTAGAAAGTTGCTCGGGCCACTGAGTGGTTCAGTGATTTACTCAAAGGTCACACAATCAGTATGTATCAGTGGCAGGATTTGAGCCCAGGTCTTTCTGACTTCAAGACCAGCTCTGGATCTGCTGTGCCCATATTGCCTCTACTAAATTATTATTATATATGTGTATATGTCCATACATATGTATTATGTCCCTCTATACATAAGCATTATGTACATAATGTATGTATATATATATAACATATATAAACATTTATTAAGAACCTACTATGTAGCAGCCACTATTATTAAGTATTATGAATTACAGATACAAAAACAAATACATAATAACATAACATACAAATAATACATAAGTATTACATATTAAGGATACAAAAACAAAACTGAAAAAATCCATTCACTCAACATCAGTAGGGGAAAGAACATGTGTACATATAAGCAGATACAAATGTATAAAAAGTAGATATAAAGGTAATTTTGGGGAAAGCATACATATATGTACATGCTTAAAACTCCATTAGGACTTTTGAGATAACCCTGTATTTACACAGATGGACACACAGGCAGACAGACAGATAGACAAATGACCACTCTGGAGCTTCAGTTTTTTTGGCCCTTTCTCTGAAATGCCCCTCTCCTGGAGCCCACTCTTGCTTTCTCCAGTAGGCTCAGTGGTTCGGGACAGACAGATAGATGGTTGATAGATGACAGCCAGACAGTCAAATAGACAAACAGACCGCTATGGTAAAAATTGGACAGGTGGTTTTCTGGGGGATGCCTGCCCCAGCTGGGCTGTGATAGGTCATAGGCCCTGAGGTAGCAGTGATTGCTGCAGGCAGGCATTAGCATCACACTCCATGCTCTGCACTGTCTCTTCCCCAGGGAAGCTGGAGATAGGCAAACAAAAGCCAATTGGAATGCATAGACCACCCTCGGGTTTGTACGAGCCAGATGCTGTAGAAACATGCAGGCTACATTCAGACCAGTGCAGTTTATCCTGCCTCGTGCTTCCTCTCATTGTTTCTCATTCGGTGATGTTTGTCCCTCTAATCAGACCCCATCTGTGCGCTGCGAGGGCAGGGAGGGTGATTTTTCCTTTTCCCATCAGCCCAGTTCCCTGTCCAGGTGTAGGCACTTAGGAGATATTCAGTAAATACTAATGGACTCATTATCTTATTTAGAATAAAAGAATAAAACAAAGCCTGAGCCTCTGTGCTCCTAATAGGTAAGATGGTGGGGAGCACGGAGAGGAAAGTCAGCTTCAGAACAGATAGAAGTGTTGAATAATAAAAATAATAATATTTTTTGGACTGGCCCTGTATTTCATTGGTGTAGCAACTTATGGTTCCTATGCCAATGAGGAAACTCCATCTGCCAATGCAGACCACCAGCAACTGCTCTCTCTCATAAAGTTTTGAGAGTTTCCTGGAGCACTAAGAGGTCACCTGATTTGCCCAGAGTTACTTGGCCAGTTTGTGTCCAAGGTGGACTCTGAGCTCAGGCACTTACTCTGAGACTGGATCCATATCTACCATGCTCTCCTGTCTGTCAGTAATAACAGTAATAAAAAGAACAACAGCTGATAATTTTGTGGTCCTTTGAAGCTTACAGAGAGAGAGATAGAGATAGAGATAGATAGAGATAGAGAACTGGCCTCAGAATCACTAAGGCCTGGGTTCATGTTCCACCCTGGGCACATATTGGCTTGGAGAAGATGGTGACCTGCATTGACCCTCACTGGGAGCTCCCTATACATAAGGAGTTTAAATGGCTTAGCTGAGTTCCCATGGAGAACAAGTGGCTGATCTCAGCATCCAACGACTGCAAGCCTAATATTCTTTCCAGCATACATATGAACTTGATTCTTATTATTCAGGACTATTGATTAGGACCAATGACATGAGACAGAGAATCTCAAAGCATCTTTATTTTGTAGTTCCTAGAAGGATCCTATACCAGGACAGGGAAAATTCTAAAGACATTGAAAGGATCTTGTCTGCACTACCCTCTGTCTTCCACTGCAGTACCCAAGGGGGAAAGGGTGGGGAGAGGCTTAGGAGATGTCAAGAGTGCTATCCAAAGTGCTCTCAGAAAAGGTGAATGTTGATTGAGAAGGCAGGATTTTAACTGAAAGTTTATAAGGTTAGCTAATTTTCCCTTTTGGGCCCCCTGATTGAGTCTTCCCAGGGTGGGATGGCAAATCACTTTCTTCCAAATGTACAAGGCAATTATTGTAAGGGAGGTGTGGGCATATAGTAGATACCTTGCAAATCCTTGATGATAGATTGATTTAACTGGGCTTGCATACATGGCAGCATGAAAGTATTTGGTTGACTATAAAGTATTCACTGGATTGCAGAGTCCCTAAATTGCAGAGTCCCTGGAGCTGATTTCAAGGAATTTCAGGATGAGGATTCCTCATCCTGAAGATCACCACTGGCCTGACCCAGAGATGGAATAGGGACCGAGCCTGTTATTTCATTTATATAAGGAACTTCCAGATGAAGATACTTCTACTGATGAAGGTTTGCACTTTCTTTGCAATTTATAGTCTCAGAGAATTTCCTAGAACTTTGAACAATTAAATGAGTTAGTCAGAGTCACACAGCCAGTAAGTGTCAGAGACAGGATTGGAACCAGAGTCTTCCTAACTCTGAGATCAGTTCTCTAGGTGGAATAATGATAATGATAATGACAGCTGACATTTATAGAGAGTTTTGAAATTTACAAAGTACTTTTATATGTATTATCTCAAAGTGGATACCATGAGATGTATGAGCAGCTTCAGTCTCAAATCTGCTTTCACCAGCTGGTCATGGTGCTTTCCAGGCTCTTCTTTCACAATAAATCTCTGGACAAGGAGCTTATTGGTCAGGCTGTAATAAAAAGGCCAGCCAGCTGTTTCCTTTTGTAAAGCTCTTCACATCCCCAGCAATAGGCAACTAACTTTCCCTTTAGTTTTGGTCATTCCTTGTCCCACTGACCCTCCTGTGTCATAAGGCCTGGAGGAAGAATTCTTTACTTGTTTCTTCCTGCTGATAGTTCCAGATCTTTCTTCTGACTCCCTTCCTCACTCAACAACCTCTTTTATGAAAGTCAAACCATCCTGGTACTACCAGGGGACATCTTCCCTTGCCTTCCTTCACCTCCTCCTTCCTTCCTGATTGCCCAGTGCCCAGCTATGCTTCTTGACTGGTCATATGACTTGGATAAAGTGAGAACTGCTAATGCTATTCCTTCCTATGAGATGGAATACCAACCACCATCTTGCCATCTGCCCTGCTACTGTGTCATAAGATCATTTGGATCATAGAACCTCCCCCATTCCATCCTCCACCATATGACCCTACTGATGTAACCCAAGGAGCCATGAATCTTGTCATTGGACCTTATAGACTTTGGGACTTATAGACCTTTCCATCTCTTCTGTAACCAAAGTTTTATGTGTTGTCTCTGCCAATCAATGCATCTCACCTTCTCTATTTGCTTAGCACTTAACTCTAACAATAAGATTGTGTCCATTCCACTTTTAATTAGATTTTACTCTTTGGTCTATTATAGATACTAACAGTAGTAGAAAATAAAAGTAATTCAAACAGTCCAGGTTACATAGTGCTTGTATATAGTAAGCAATTAATAAATGCTTTTTCATTCATTCATTCATTCATTCATTCATTCATTCATTCATTCTCTCCTGATCCTTGTGAGGCAATGTAGTAGAGGGCAGGGTCATACATGTTAGAGGACCCAGTTTCAAATCCTGACTTTTTAACTTGCTCCCCGAGTTCTTTGGACAAGTCATATAATATTTCTGAGCCTCATTTTCCTCATCTAGAAAATGACAAGAGTTGGACTAGATGGCCTTTAAGGTCCTTTCTGGCTCTAAATCATTGTCACCTTTATTCAGCACATGGAGTATGATTTTCTTGTATTTGTATTTGTTACCCCTCCCCCGCCAGCATTCTCAGATACTTCAAGATCCTGTTAACACAGTAACTACTCAGTTCTGTGAACGTTTCAATTACCATGATTTCTTTCTCTGCTTCAGCTTGCCACTCATTATTACTTACCATTATTTTCAAGATACTAAAATTCTAAAAGAACCCCTTCTGATCACAATGACTTGTCCCTCTATTCTTCTCACTCCCTTAATAACTCAGACATGTTCTTTGTCCTTATAATTTTACTTTAGTCCCAAGTTCCTCCCTATTCTCTAGTCCATTCAGTCTGTTCTGGCTTCACTAGCTTTCCTATCCAGTAATTTCAGTGATTTATTCTCCTTTAGACTTGAATCCCTTGTCGCCTTGACTTTCACCTGTTCTAGCTAACCACTAAACCTTATCAACTCCTATCATCTGCCTCATTTGCTCTCCCAAGAAATAGAACACCACTTTAAGAAATCACAAAAGCATTTAAAATAAGCCTATCACAAATTTATAGTCTCTAACTTGAAATGGACCCTCATTGCTGCATGGCAATCTTTCCCCCATCTCTTATTCACTCTATTATATCCTTCATAAACATTCTTTGATACACTGTCCTCTTCCCTTAAGATCTCAACTGGAGCATCAACTAAAAAATTACTTGAAATATTAATAACTTTAGCAAAGTTTCAGGATATAAGATAAACCCACAGAAATCATAAGCATTTCTTTATATGACCAATAAAGTACAGCAGCACAATGTAGAAGGAGAAATTCCTTAAGATTCCAACTCTCCATTCTTCATCTCACTTTCCACAGTTGACTCCATCCCTTCTTTACTAAGAAAATTGAGATCATCTCAAGTGACCTCTCTTAATCACTCTTTATGTTTCTAAACCTTGTTTTCTCACCCACTCTTTTCTCCTCTCCTCCACTCTCAGTGAATGAGGTAGCTTTGTTCCTCCCAAGGCTAATCCCTCCATCTGTACCCTGTCCCTCCCCTCCTGACTTTGATATATCAATTATCTGCCCTCGCTCTCATGCATGTTGATCTGTCCTTTTCCATTGCTTGTTCAGGTAAGCCCATCCTAAAAAACCTTTCTTTAGTCTGATCCTTGTCTCACACTACTGTCTCTTCTTTCTCTCCACATCATTGCCATGCTTATAGAAAGAGCTGTCTACATTGTCTGCTTTAACTTTAGCCTTGTTGCAATATGACTTTCATCTCTACCATTCTGCTGATGTTGTTTTATTCAAAGTTAAGGCCCCTGTTGACCTCATGTGATCACCAAGAATGGTGATCACTTACCATTCTTTTTGCTTTTTGGAGGGCAGTTGGGGGTTGTGACTTGCCCAAGGTCACATGGCTAGTTTTTGTATTGTGTCTAAAACCAGATTTGAATTCAGGTCCTCCTGACTCCATTGCTTGTGCTCTATTCACTGCGCCACCTAGCAGCCCCATTACCATTCTTTTTTGAAATGATCTTCACAGAATCTCTGAATTGAAAGGGACCTATGGAAGCCACCAAGTCCAACCTGTACCTGACAGAAGAATCTCTTCTACAACATAGAATATCAGCTCTGTGTGGGGTAGGGATTGTTTCATTCTTTGTCCTTGTGTTCCCAGCACCTAGTAGGGTGCCTGGCACATAGTAGGTGCTTAGTAAATATTTACTGATTGATGGAAATCGTCATCCAGCCTTTGTTTAAAAGCCTCCTGTGCAGGGGAACTCATTACTTCTCAGGGCAACACATTCCACTTTTGGAGAACTGTCATGGTTAGGAAACTTTCACTTAAAAAAAATAAGTATTTGACTTTTCTTTGGCCTTTGGCATTTTGATCCCCTTTTCCTTTTTGACTTTTTCTCTTGGTCTCTGGCCCCAAAATGTCTTGCTCTCCTACCACTCTGACTACTCCTTTTACTGACTTTTCAGTGCCTTCTCCTGCCCCTTCAGTGTGGCTGTTCCAAGGCATATTATGGGTTGTCTCCTTGGTCTCAAAGTTTATAAGATTGGGAGCTGAAGTAGACCTTAGATCTTAACAGCCATGGACTTGGCCTCATTTTACAGAGGAAGCTGAGGTTCAGATAGGATGATTTCCCCAAAGTCACAGAGCTAGTAAAATAGCAGAGGCAGCATTGTAATGCGTGACCTCTGACTACCACATTCAGGGTTCTTTCCACTGCCCCACACCACTCTACTCTTTCTCTCCACTCTCAGCTTTGGTGATCTCATTCACTCTCATGCCTCTAATTATCACCTCTATGCAGATGACTTTCAAATCTGTGTCTCTCTGCCCAAACTTCTTCACAGAGTTCCAATCCAATATTTTCCAATGCCTTCTGGACTTCACATGGGTATTT
>WOXC01011454.1:0-326920 GCA_011680675.1 Gymnobelideus leadbeateri
CAGTATCACCTCAAAACTATACCTTTATACAACCAAAAATTAAAAGAGGATCTATTGGATCAAAACAGGACTTTTATTTAAATAACAGCAAATAAAATTCCAAGAAAAATATCCCTGTGAACAAATGTGATATACTTATTTCATAGCTGTCATATTATCAATGGAGAATAGCACATAGGCAGAGAATACATCTGGTCTGGAAACAGTCATGGAGCGTGTATTTGTAGGGAATGTACATGGATAGAAAACACAAATGAAGTTACTAAAATCCATTTGGGCATGACACATGCATGGAGAACACTTCTGATGTGCCATGTGGACATTGTTCATTTGCGGCATAAGTAGATCATGTTGATTGCTGAAGAGCTGCTAGGTCTTCTTGTTATGTTCTTTCATGGCTGTCTGCTTAGCACCGTGTGTGTGTGTGTGTGTGTGTGTGTGTGTGTGTGTGTTTATGTGTGTAGATAGAGACAGAGACAGAGAGACAGGGACAGAGAGAGAGAGAGAGAGAGAGAGAGAGAGAGACAGAGAGAGAGAGAGAGAGGGAGAAGGAAAGAGAGAGAGAAGGACTATATATATAACTGAGTCTATGAGCCAAAACAATAAACCAGGGAACCAACAAAATCCAGAGATTAGGTAGTGTTGATTCTATTCTTTTGACTATCCTTTCCCTAGTACAGATTGTATTTCTTTGGTCCTAGACAGCTGTCGTACTTGGAATTAGCATATTCTTTAACTACCCTTTTATTGATAGTCTGTGTCCCTGAAGCCTATTTTGGAATTTCAGCCAAAAAATTCCTCTCAGAAGTTACATGGAAGACTAGGGTAAGGCAGTCCACCTCCAGCTTCAGATCTTCTGTGTTTGACATGTAAATGAAGGTAGGGGCAAAAAGAAAAGCTAATGTAGATTTGTTTCACATTCACAGTTTTATGATTCATATCCTCCTCCAACAACAAAAAAAGAAATACTTATCTTTTTTGTATTACATTCTGGCTAGTAGAAAAGACACTGGTTTCTCTGCATATCCATTTAAAAATTATGTGTATATATGTATTTGCATATATATATGTCATATATGTGTATGTGTATATCTCTCTTTCTATAATTTCAATCACCAAAAATTGGCTTTTCTTACCCTCTCCCCAAACCTCCCTCTGAATTGTTTTTTTTTCTTTTTTTTTCCTTTATTAAACAAATACTTTATTAACTTCTGTTTTACATCATTCATTTCCGCCAGATTTTGAGTTACAATCATTTTCCCCCCATTATTCCCCTACCCAACCTCCCAGAATAGCAGTCCCACAAGATATCGCTTCCTCCAATCTGCTCTCTCCCATACCTTCTCCCATACCCCCATCGACTTTTCCATTAGAGGAAGGTGAATCTTTGTGTCCCAATGCCTGCACATCTTATCTCCCAATTACAAGCAAAAGAGTATTAATAATAGTATTTATATATATTTGAAACATTTAATGTTAAGACCTCGAATTTCAGATCCATTTCCTTCCTCCCTTGTCACCCATTCCCTCTGGGGAGATAAGTAATTCAGTATATGTTGTACATGTCTAGCTATGCAAAACATTATCATAGTAGATATATTGTACAAGGCTGCTTATAATTCCCTCCCACTCATCCCACCCCCCACCTGGTCCATTCCCTACATGATCCTGTCCCTCTTCTATAGTGGGTACTTCCAACCTCCCCTCACCCCAAGGATGCCCTCCCATCCATCATCCCTCCTCTCATCCCCCTTCCCCCTATCCTGCTGCAGGTTGAGATATCCCATTTAGTATGTATGTCATTTTCTCCCTGAACCAAATTCAATGTGAATGTGGTTTTGCCTTTTTAGCCTTCCTTATTCTCCCCTCCTTTGCAACCACTTCCCCTACATGAGATAGTTTACCCTACCATGTCTCTCCCCATCTCCTCTTGCCACTTTCCTCTCTCACCTCATAATTTCATCCCTTGAGTATTCTCCCTTCCCAACAAATTCAACCTATGCCCTCTATCCATATATAACTGTAACCATATACACACACATTCACATATGTATTCATATGACCACACCCCCTTCTTCCATTATTTTCATAGTGGGAAAGATATCATCAGTCACAGATATTGCTTTTCCATATAGGAATGTAAATAGTTCAACTTTGATAAGTTCCTTTTGATTTCTTTTCCCTGATTACCTTCTCAGGCATCTCTTACTTCTTGCATCTGGATGTCAAATTTTCTATTCAACTCTGGTTTTTTCCTCAAGAATGCTTGAAAGTCCTCTATTCCACTGAATGACCATATTTTCCCCTGAAACAAAATACTCAGTTTTGCTGGGTAGGTGACCCTTGGGTTCATTCCCAGTTCTTTTGCCCTCTGGAATATCATATTCCATGCCCTTCGATCCCTCAGTGTAGAAGCTGCCAGGTCCTGGGCTATTCTGATTGTGTTTCCACAATATTGAAATTGTTTCTTCCTGGCTGCTTGTAGTATTTTCTCCTTGATCTGGGGATTCTGGAACCTGGCTATAATATTCCTGGGAGTTTTCTTTTTGGGATCTTTTTCAGGAGGTGATCGGTGGATTCTTTCAACCTCTATTTTGCCCTCTGGATCTAAAACATCAGGGCAGTTTTCCTTGAGAATTTCTTGAAGGGTGATTTCTAGGTTCTTTCCTTGATCATGGCTTTCAGGTAGTCCAATAATTTTTAAATTGTCTCTCCTGGATCTATTTTCCAGGTCAGTGGTTTTTCCCATGAGATATTTCACATTGCCTTCTAATCTTTCGTTTGTTTGGATCTGCTTAACAGCATCTTGATTTCTCATAAAGTCATTAGCTTCCATTTGCTCCAGTCTAACTCTGAAGGAATGAATCTCCTCAGTGAACTTTTGAGATTCTTTTTCCATCTGGCAAATTCGACTTTTTAAGGCATTCTTCTCCTCATTGCCCTTTTGGGCCTCCTTTGCCATTTGAGCTAGTCTATTTTTTAAGGTGTTGTTTTCCTCAGTCAGGCTGTTGACCCTCATTTCATACTTTTCCTGCATCCTTCTCATTTCTCTTTCTAATTTTTCCTCCACTTCTCTTATTTGATTTTTAAAGTCCTTCTTAAGGTCCTCTATGGCCTGCAACCCACTCATGTTTTCCCCTGGGGCTTTTGGAGCAGGACTTCTGACCTCACAGTCCTTTTCCTGCTCTATGCCCCCAAAATAGGAGTCTAGGGTTGCATTTTTCTGTTTCCTTTGCCTTGGCATGTTGCCACTTAATTGCTTGACTTTTGGGCTTGTTGCCACACTATGGCTTTAAGGCCAGCTAGAGGAATTTTCGTCCCGAACGTGTGGGGGGCAACTTCCGTTTCTGGCAAGCTGTAAACCCACCCACAACTTCCACCCTAGATCACAATCCAGATCCAGGGAGGTTAAAGCAAGAGCGATTACCCCCCAAGACTGATCGCTGGATCTCCCCACGATTTGTAGGCTGGGAGCCGGAAATGCCTCTGAAAACTACAAAATGGCGTGTCTCCTCAGCAGCTTCTAGCCCCCAGGGGAGGGAGCTGACGCATTCCCAAATACAGGTCCCAAAGTCCATAGGACACTAACCTCTTACTTTGTCCTAGGCAAGTCTATGTTGATAATTCTGGCGTCTCCACAGTTCCTGGTGTTCTGGGGTTCCTCCAGCCGGCTGCTGGCCCTGTCGCCCTGGGGCTAAAACCTCGGCTCACGTGGACCTGGGCTCGGCTCGGCTCCTGTGCTCTGCGTGCTGCCGGCTCCCAGACCACTGTGCTGGTCCTTCCTGCAGGGTGCTGGGCTGTCCTCAGCGGGAGGTTAGCTTCTCTGTGTCGTTCTGTGGGTGCTGGGGCTCCAGAAGATTTTCAGAGTCATTTTTTACGTAGTTTGTGGAGAATCTGGGGGCAGAGAGGCTTGGATGAGCTGTTTCTACTCCGCCATCTTGGCTCCGCCCCTCACCTCCCTCTGAATTGTGAACTAAAGAAAAATAAAACCCATTACAGACATGGATAATCAATTGAAACAAATGTCCATATTGGTCATATCCCCCACCAAAAATGATTTTCTTCTGTGCTCAGAATCTTTCACTTCTCTATCAGGAAGTGGGTAGCATGTTTCATCATTAGTCCTTTGCAACTGTGGTTAATCATTATGGTGATAAGAGTTCTTAATTTTTTCTCGAACTACCTGCCCTTACCCTATTGCTGTAATTGTTTAAATCATTCTCATGATTCTGTTCATTCCATTTTGCATTATTTCATACAGATTTTCATAGGTTTCTCTGAAATCATTCCTTTCACCATTTCTTACAACACAATAATATTTATATCCCATGACTTGTTCTCCCATTCACCACTTTATGGACACTTTTTCAAATTCCCATTCTTTGCACCTCAAAGGAGCTATAAACATTTGTGTACATCCTTAGGTAGAATTTGTTTTGCTTAGTATCAATCCCTCCTTTAACCTACCCTTCCTCTAATCCTCCTCCTTCTCGCCTTTCTCTTCTACTTTCTTAGAGAGTGAAATTTATGTCTGTACACAAAATTGTGTGTATGTATGTATGTATGTATGTATGCATGCATGCATGTATTCTTCCTTCCTTTAACCAGTTCAGATGAGAATTATGTTAAAATGTCAGATGCTTCCCCCACAACTCTCCTCCTTATTTGTATTGATTTCTACTTGCCTGGTTATGTGGCATAATTTTCCTCAACCCTCCTGTTTCCCTACCACTCAAGGCCCATGGATATCTCCCTTTACTCAATTTCCATAGCACTCATAGTTTGATTGATTAAAGCAAGATTGTTAACCCATTGTTAGTTGCTTTCCTTTAGAAAAGCAGATCTAAGAACCTGTGTTGGCAGCCACCCTGGGTATGCTGGGGTGCTTGCTGTTACAAATGGTATCATGAACAGGATCTGCAGACTCAAAGGAAAGTGTGGGGACTGGGATAATTGTTTGTTTCCCAGTTGTGGTAGCTGTGACTCTGTGGAGCCATGGAGCAGGAGAGAAGAATGGCCTGCATACTGACTTCACTGAGCTGAGAGCAGGAGTGGTGGGCTGCCTGCATGATGACTGGGGCAGAAGCCAAGGGTAGTTGCCTCCTATGAGAAGAAAAGGAACCCAGGAGTTTGGTATTCAGCCACAGGACAAGATAAGGACAGTGTGGCAAGGCAGGAGCACTAAATGTGTTTTCTTGCTGCAACCCACAGTTTGGGACCCAGGGGTGGATGGACTTGTGTCTATGGTGGGTAGAGTAAAGTGCCCAAGGACCCCACCTTGTTGGTTTTGTTGCCCAGCCACCTTCAAGACTTAGAAGAAGGGGCTGGAGCAGTGTGGGGGAAAGGACACCCCCCCCTTTTTGTTTTGAATTGAGGGGGTTATAATGCAATGTCCATGGTGTTTGTTCAAGGCCCTGTGGCCACTTTGGTAATGACTTGTTACCTCATGTATCTAGTAAATGTGATGTCTCTATTGTTAGTGCTAATTCAGATGTTAATTGCCTATGCTATGGGCATGAAAGATCTTGGGGCCAAATGTTATGGGAATGAGAATTTAAGATCTTCCCTGACCCTAGGCCCTTTGATAGGCTTAAGTGCACCTGGAGCCTGGGGCAGGAGGCTTGGTTTTCAGGAATGCCCACACCTTCTTGCTCTGTGATTGGGCAGTGGGTCAAGAGGGTTGTGACATTCTCTGAGCCAGGAGAAAGCTATATATACCCTGATGTGAGATTTTGTTTTGGGGCTCACTTTGTGAAGTGTTGTATGATTTGACCAGACAAGATTCTGGAAAGTCATTGAGCCCCCCAACTTTGAAAACCCAGATGTTGGTGCTTCCCTCTCTGGTAACTGTGACTAGGTATGGATGGTCAGACAGTTGGAAGCCTGTCTGCTGACATGTTTTTCTGTCTTCTTGTAACTTCTGCTTGCAACTTGTTTATATTCTCTTAAGTTCAGGGTGCTGACCTTTTTCCCTTGAACTAAGTTAATGACATATGTTTGATTAAAGCAAGACTGTTAACCCATTTTGAGTTGCTTTTCTTTAGAAAAGCAGAACTAAGAACCTGTGTTGGCAGCCATCCTGGGGATGCTGGGGTGCTTGCTGCTACAATGTCATAGCACTTAGCACTTAGCACAATACACTGTCTTATGTTGTTCTTTAATTGATTCATATACATCTATATCTATATCTGTATCTATATCTATATCTGTATCTATATCTATGTCTTCTCTCACCACCTAGATTGTAAATTCCTTGGATTTAGGTGTTCTATTTATATTTCTTGTGCCTCTCTTCATAGCACCTAATAGCAAGCTGGGTGGGCATATGGTCAGTGTTTAACAAAGGATTACAGATATACTGATCTAAGCTCTGTCTCCAGGGACAGGAAATATGAGTTGCCTGGGCATATATGTACCTGTTTTGTGGGTACATATATATTTGTATATAGGCATTCAGGAAAGAAGAAAATCATGGTGGAGTACAAAAAACACTATTACAAATCTGAAGGCATCATCTCAAATCTGTGATCTGCCATTTATTACTTTGTTTTGTATTCTTGCCTTTGTAATTCCAGCAACAAAAATGTTATTACATAAGATGAGACATAAGAAACAAATCTTGTAAGGATTATTAGAAGTCCCTAGGGTCTTTCTGAGCTGAAGAGCTTTTCTACCTTTTTTCCTATAGACTCCTTTCCTAAAGACTTTTTTTTCCCCAATAAGGAATTCTGTTAGGTTCCTCATCCATTCCTTCTTAACTTTGAGAGGATAATTGTTCAAAATGTTTCACAAGTTAACTATTTTCTCAGGATGTAAAATACAAATTACCAAACACTTGAAGGAATATGGCCAAATAGGTAGGGAACTGGCCTTGGAATCAGGAAGAACAAGGTCCAAATCAGCCCTCAGATATTTATTATTTATGTGACCCTGGGCAAGTTTAATTTCTCTCAGATTTGTTTTCCTCCTCTACAAAATGGAGATAAAGTTATTGCCCTTTTTAATGTGGACATTTTTAAAAAATTCAATCACAAATAAGGAACGTTTATGTGAGAAGCATAGATAAAGGAGTATTTGAGAGAAGCAGGCAGTTCAGAGAGAAAACCTATTCCTCAGATAAAAGTGTGTGAGAAGAGATAGAGAGTTCTAAGAGGACCAGAGTGAAAGGATGCCCCTCAGAGGCAAGAGCACTAACTGACTATAAAGCTGACTATAATACATTGTTTCATAGAAGCTAATTTGTATATGACTGTTTTTAGGACATAGAAGTTTATTGCTAGGTATCAAATAACTGTTTTGCAAGTATAGGTCTATCATATATCAACTATTTGTGTCATCTCTATGAAAGGTGTAGATTATAGGCTTCTCAACCTATAATAGAAGTAGCTCATTACATATAAAATCCTAATTTGAGGCCCTGGAAGTCAAATTAGAAGCCAAATTAGGAGGTAACTGAGAAGACATAGAGAAGCCAATGGGAGAAAGTGCTCACAAAAATACAGAACACAGGCCATTGGAACCACCAAGTCTAGAGGAGAGAAATTGAGAATGACAAAAGTCCATGAGACAGTCTTGAGTCAGGGATTGATTTGACTGCAGAAATGGTTAGCTGTTGGGAGCTGATTAGAGAAAATAGCATCCTATTCTGTACAAGGGGGTAGCTAGGTGTCACAGTATATAGAATACTATGCCTGGAGTCAGGAAGACTCATCTTCCTGAGTTCAAATATGGCCTCAGATACTTATTAGCTGTGTGACTCTGGGCAAGTCACAGCACTGTTTGACTCAGTTTCCTAATTTGTAAAATAAGCTGTAGAAATAAATGGCAAATCACTCTGGCATCTTTGTCAAGAAAACCCCAGATGGGGTCACAAAGGCTTTGTCACAACTGAAAACAATTGAACAACAAAAACAACAATTCAGCACAAAGAGCTGGCTGAGGAAAGGGTATCTCTTGATCTCCAGAACCATCTGTCTGAGAGTGGGTGAATCCCTAAAAATATTTCCTACATTGCCCTCTTTCATACATCTATCTATCTATCTATCTATCTATCTATCTATCTATCTATCTATCTATCTATATCAGACTTAACAGGTACTACTTTTCACCGAAAGACTGTCATACTGCCTCAAAATCCAGACAAAGGACGAGAACTGATGATCTCTGTGGATCACAGGCTTAACATTGTTTCTATGGCCTAAGAGTAGCAGAGAAGCATCTACATCCAGCAGGAGAGTGGAGAAGTACAGATGAGAACTAGTCCTGCCCAATGGTTGTTGTAAAGTACAAACTATTCTCTAAAGAGATTAAGGACATGAAGACCTGTAAAAGATAGTTGTGAATTGCCTTAAACACTTGTGTGCCAAGTTACTTGGTTTCTGTATATTTCTGCTAATTTTACCCACTCTTCCCCCAAAATGCCCTGTGCAACAGTAGTAGGGTGTGACCCAGGTTTATGGAGAGATGACTATGTCTCATTTTTAGTAATTATGTCTGATTATTTTTTCTTTTAATATGATAATGCTATGAAATATGCAAAGTTTTAAAAATAGGATTCCAAAGAAAATAAAATATAATTAGTAAAAGTTAAGTTACTGTTATTTTTTTTTAGTAAATGTTTAATATTTAAGAGTTAATGGTATAACTGAAATTGATTTGTGTAATTTAAAAGCATATGGGTGGGGAGTCAGAAACTGTAAGTAGTGGGAGTGCATTCCCCTATATTAGTATTACTCCTAGGTCCCTGAGAATTAGTTGTAGCAGTATGGCAGTTATGGTTGTTGCTGTACCTAGAGGTGAATGCAAAAGTAATGCCTTATGTGGGGATTTTATTGGCAGCTTTACAGTGAATAGGATGATCTGTATTCATTTTATAAATAAAGAAATTAAGGTAAGGAGAGGTTAAGTGATTTTCCTATGGCTGTATAACACAGTGCCAGAGGCAGGATTCAAACTCAGGTATTCCTCATTCTAAAACTAGCATTTTATTCCTTAATATCATAATAACTTGGATTTCTCTTATGGTAACATCTTAGCCATGGATAATATCAATTCTGTGAACATGAGCAAAATGGCTACAGAAAGCATGAATTTTTGGTACTCATTTTTTCTTTTTTATTTAGTATTTTATTTTCCCCCATTGTATTAAAAAAACAAACTTTTAACATTGTTTTCTTAAAATTTTGAGTTCTATTCTCCCCATCCCCTATCATTGAGAAGGCAAGCAATTCAATATAGAATATATATTTGTAGCCATGCAAAACATATCCATAATTGTCATCTTGTGAAAGAAAACATAGACAAAAATCCTTAAGAAAAATAGGAAAAATGTATGATTCAATCTGTTTTCACATGCCATCAGTTCTTTTTCTGGGGATATATAGCATTTTTCATCATAAGTCCTTCATAGTTGTCTTAGATCATTTTATTGCTGAGAATAGCTAAATCATTCACAGCTAACCATCTTACAATTTGTTAACTTGCACACAGTACATTCCATTTTGCATCAGCCCATGCAAGTCTTTCCAGGTTTTTCTGAGAGAATCCTGTTCATCATTTCTTATGTTATAATAGTATTACATTATGATCGCATGCTACAACTTGTTCATCCATTTCCCAATTGATGATTCTATCCTCAATTTCTAATTCTTTGCCCCTAGAAAAGAGCTGCTATCAGTATTTTGTGCCTGTAGGTTTTTCCTTTCCTTAAATTCTCTTTTGGGGTGGAGACCTAGTAGTGGTATCGCTAGATCAAAGTGTATGCATGGTTTTAAAGCCCTTTGGCCATTGTCAATATATTTTTGCTTAATAGGAAGATCTTTCTAATCCATTAATAGGCACATGTGACCTTCCATGTCACATGGAAGCCTGAAACACATGAGTCTGTGGCGGGAGGAGCATGCTGAATGGGTGGAGCAGGAAAGATGGAGAAGAGCTGAGAGGAAGTTGGTCAGAGCAGATAGAACTGAGGGAGAGAGAGGAAGTAGGCAGTGAGTTGTGAGTATTTGTTTGTGGGAGGGGGAAGGCTTGGGGATGGTGGTGTCTCCTGCTTTGTTATTATGTATAGATTTCTTTGTTGCTCTGATGGGTTTGACTTTCTGTTGTTGGGATTTGATTTTCTGGTGTTTGAATAAATGTTTGGTTCTGTATTCCATGTGGAGAGTCTGTTATATTTTGCAATTCAGTATTACGTTGGCATATTCAAAATACTGTGAATATCATTTTGGCCCTTCATTTGGTGATGATTATGGAATTGTGAAATATCATAGCTCTATTTGGAGGCAGAAAGACTTTAAAGAGAGAAATGGATTTCCCAGGATGGGAGGATTTTCCTTATTCCTCCCTGGTGAGAGAATGGGCTAAAAGCATGGGGCTTTGTGAAAACTGGTAATTGAGGCTACAGAAGGGAGAACCTAGAGATTTGGAAAGATGTTTGCAGGGAATACCAATGGAACTGGGGAAAGAACTTGTAGGGGTGTGTAAGACAGGGTTGGCCTTGCTGAGAAGTTATCTCCTTATGTGTAAAAGCAGAGAAAACAGCTGGGAGAGAAAGCTCAGATGGAAAGGGAGCTGACTGGTTTGCATGGGAATATAAGAACAAGTTGGGGGATCTCGGGTGGTAGAAGAAAAAGCTACCGTCCATTTAGCTAAGGGGAAGTGAAAAACTAACAAAAGGAATGTGCATGCAGCCCTTGCACAGGCTGGGCCTAGTTGGAGCCTTGAATATTGCCAGGAGAATGTGTGGGAGGAAAAGGAAAAAAAATAGATGAGGAGGCTTTTATGAGTGCAGCTGTTTGCTCAATACTAAGAAGAAAGCACAAGAAATAGGGCTTGGGCGGGGGGGGGGGCGTGGATAGGGAGGTAATTGAGGATTTTGCTCATAGGAAAGTCACTGATATATTAAGTCAATTCACACAAAGAATGGGAGAATCATTAATGTCTTGGATGGTGAGAATTGTTGATGAAGGGGCTAGAGGAGTATCAATAGATAACATAGATTGCTTGAAGTTAAAATTATTAGTCGGGGGTAGAGTCAAGATGGCAGAGTAGAAAAAGCACTTCCACAGAGCTCCAGGCCACACCACTTCAAAATTATGTTGTAGGGGAACTCCGAATGACTTCTGGAGCTCCAGAACCCACAAAATGACACAGAGAAGCTAACCTCCCACTGAGGACAGCCTAGCAGCCAGGTAGGGAATGGCCAGCACAGCCTCTGGGAGCTGAGCCCAGGACCCAATGAGTTGGAGGTTTTAGCCCAAGGGCAGCCAGACCAGCAGCCACCTGGAGGGACCCCAGAATGCCACCAGCTGTGGTGCTTCCAGAATTGCCAACACATAGATGCCAACTAAAAAGTGAGAGGTCAGTGCCCTATGGACTTTGGGACTGGTTAGGCAAGTGTGTCAGCGTCTTCCCCTGGGGGTGAGAAACCACTGAGGAGCTATCACACAGCCGCCACTTTGCAACTTCAGCTGCAGCTTCAGCTCCTGGCCTGCAGACTGTAGGGGGATCTGGCAATCAGTCTGGGGGGTAATCACTCTTGCTTTAACCTTCTTGGATCTGGATTGCAGTCTGTCCGGAGGAATCTTGGTGTGTGTCACCAGATTGCCAGAGTGTGTGGAGGCTTCAAAGAGGCCACCCAACTAATACCTCCAGAAGTTGAGAAAACCCCAACATTTGGGACAGAAGCTCCCCTGCCTGGTGGCAGAGTCCTACTGTGGCAACAAGCCCCAAAGTCAAGTAATTAAGTGGCAACATGCCAAGGCAAAGGAAACAAAATAAAAAGAAAAGTGCAACAATAAACACCTATTTTGGGGGCAAAGATGATCAAAGCATGAAACAGTAGAAAGACCGTGAGGTCAGAAATCTTGCACCAAAAAGACCCAAATGAAAATATGAGTGGGACAGGCCATAGAGGACCTTAAGAAGGATTTTAAAAACCAAATAAGAGAAGTGGAGGAAAAATTGGGAAGAGAAATGAGAAGGATGCAGGAAAAGTATGAAATGAGAGTCAATAGCCTGACTGAGGAAAATAACACCTTAAAAATAGACTAACTCAAATGGCAAAGGAGGCTCAAAAGGGCAATGAGGAGAAGAAAGACTTAAAAAGCCGAATTTTCCAGATGGCAAAAGAATTTCAAAAGCTCACTGAGGAGATTCATTCCTTCAGAATTAGACTGGAGCAAATGGAAGCTAGTGACTTTATGAGAAATCAAGATGCTGTTAAACAGAAACAAACAAATGAAAGAATAGAAGGCAATGTGAAATATCTCATGGGAAAAACCACTGACCTGGAAAATAGATTCAGGAGAGATCATTTAAAAATTATTGGACTACCTGAAAACCATGATCAAAGAAAGAATCTAGAAATCATCCTTCAAGAAATTTCAAGGAAAATGGCCCTGATACTTTAGACCCAGAGGGGAAAATAGAGGTTGAAAAATCCACAGATCACCTCCTGAAAAGGATCCCCAAAAGAAAAATCCTAAGAATATGGTAGCCAGGTTCCCAAATTCCCAAATCAAGGAGAAAATATTACAAGCATCCAGGAACAAACAGTTTCAATATTGTGGAAACACAATCAGGATAGTGCAGGACCTGGCAGTTTCTACCCTGAGGGATTGAAGGGCTTGGAATATGATATTCTGTAGGGCAACGGATCTGGGATTAAAACCAAGAATCACCTACCCAGAAAAACTGAGTATCATGTTTCAGGGGAAAATATGATCATTCAGTGGAATAGTGGACTTTCAAGCATTCTTGAGGAAAAAAACAGAGTTGAATAGAAAATTTGACATTCACACACAAGAAGCAAGTGATGCTTGAGAACGTAAACAGGGAAAATAAATCATAAGGAACTTATCAAAGTTGAACTATTTATACTCCTACATGGAAAAACAATAATTGTAACTGATGAAACTTTTCTCAGTATGAAAATAGCTGAAGAAGGGTATATGGGCATATGAATACATATGTGAATGTGTGTATATATGTTTACAGGTATACATAGGTAGAGGGCACAGGTTGAATTTAATGGGAAGGGATGATACTTTAGGGGTAAGATTGAGAGGTGAGAGAGGAACATAATGAGAGGAGATGGAGAGAGACAGAATGGGGTAAACTATCTCATGTAGAAGAGGCAACGAGGAGTGGTTGCAGGGAAGGGAAAGAACAGGAAGGCAAAAAGAAAACCTTATTTTCATTGAATTTGGCTCAGGGAGAGAATGACATACATACTAAATGGGATATCTCACCCTACAGGAGAGTTGGGGGGAGAGGGATGGGGGGGTAATGATGGAAGTGTGTGCAGGCTGGGGGGAGTGAAGTTGGAAGCACCCATTTTTGAAAAGAGTGAAGTTGGAAGCACCCATTTTGAAAATAGAAGACATTTATTCAGACACAAGAAAACCAAATCCTAACACCAGAAAGCCAAATCTATTATAGCAATACAGAAGTTAATACACCATAACTTAGCAGGATCAAAGTGGGGAGTGGACCAGGTGGGAGTTGGTATAGAAGGGAGGGAAATGTCAGTCTTTTACAATATATCTACTATGGTAATGTTTTGCCTAACTACACATGTACAACATATAATGAATTGTTTATCTTCCCAGTAAAGGTGGGGTAGAAGGGAGGAAAGGAATGAATCTGAAATTCAAAATTTTAAAATCAAATGTTTTAAAAATATATAAATACTACTATGAATACTATTTTACAAAGATGTGCAGGCATTGGGGCAGGGGGATTCACCTTGCCCTACTGGAAAAGTCAAAGGGGGTATGGGAGAATAGATGGGAGAGAGCAGATTGGGTGAGGGAATATCCTGTGGGACTTCTATTCTGGGGTCATGGGTAGGGGAAAATGGGGGAAAATTTAACTCAAAATCTGATGGAAATGAATGATATAAACTTGAAATTAATAAAGCATTAAAAATTATTAGTCAGAATCCTTCTGTACAGCAAGCTTTTAGGGATTACCACAGCTTTACCTGTGGATGGATGTAACAGGCAGTATCCAACTGACTCTGTGTGGCCTAGTGGAGATAGACCCTGGTTTTTGCTTCGGGACTTTATGAGAAAGTGAAAGGAGGAAGTAATGAAGACAACAATAATGATGGGAAGCACTGAGGCTTCTCACAGTACCCACTTAGCAGTTTCTCGTTGAAATATTATAGTGAAGATAGTTTCTTCTGCTTATAAGTAACTAATTCTGACTGCTAATTGGGGAGATAGGGTACCCTCTTTCAGAGGTGCTGGATAAGATTTCACAGTTAAGTGACTTAGTAGAATGGGGAAAAGATAAATTTCCTCAAGAGAGAAGAATAAATAGTCAGTGGATTCAAACTTAGAATAGATTGACAGAAAAGAATTGTTTTCTGCTTTATTGAGAGCAAGAGTAGATTTTGGAAAAATAGATGGTATTCCAACTAATTAATTATATAAAATGTACCAAGAAAAGGGACTGTAAAACCAACACAATATTCACATCACTGATGGTGACTAAACATATCGACTTGGTTCTCAATTGCAAAATATAACAGACTCTCCATATAGAAGACATTTATTCAGACACAATAAAACCAAATCCTAACACCAGAAAGCCAAATCTATTATAGCAATACAGAAGTTAATACACCATAACTTAGCAGAGAGCCACATCATTCTTTAACCTTTCCACAAACCAACACTCACAAGCCTAGCTGTCTCCCTGGCTATGTCCTCTCTTCCCCACTGTCTAGCTGCTCTGCCTCCCGGCTTCCCGTGGGCTCTGTTCTACCCTTCAGCAAACTCCTCACACCACAGCCTTCATGGGATTACATTTGGCCTATTAGGGACCAGGTAAAATCTCCAAAGCAGGGAAGGTCTTCAAATTCCCTTGGGCTTATTAAATGGCAGGGAAGATTTTCAAATCCCCATTACCATTACAGGATATTAATATTAAACTGGGCAAGAAAGTAAGAACTGCCCCTACAGATCCCTCTGAAACACGTATTCAAGTTTGTCACACCTGCAGGGGGAATAGGAAATTAGCCAAACCCAGTTCAGATTAAAGAAAGTAAATCTCTAGCCAGAATGATGACCCCAAATTTGCAAATTAGAAAACAGTAAACACAATAAATAAGGCTATGATAGTTGGTTCATGGTCTCCAGAAGCATGGCTGACCCTATATCTACCTTGCTTCTGGTTATTGTCTCCCAGTTTCTTTTTGCCTTTTTGTCTGTTAAACTTGTTTGCTAGATTTGTTTCCTGCAGGTTAGTACCATCCTCCTGAAGATGTCTGATTGTGTAAGCCAGATGTCACCCCCTGTCCATGACTATGATGTGTCACCCCTGCACCTGGTGTTGACCAAGATTTGGATGCCAGCTAAAGAACTGACTTCTTGAATAGGACCTCTTTGGGCAGGGAGAGGTCTACATTCAATTTCATTAGGAAATAGTTATGGAAGAAGAAACTTCACTCATTACCCCAACTTTTTGGAACCCATTCATTTGAGGGGAGAATGATGGGGTGCTTGAGCTATGATATTGTTTTATGTGTTTATTTTTGGAATCCCTGTTATATTTTTGTAAAATTCTGTTGATACCAAAGTTGCCCCATTGACCTATATAATGGATACATAAGATCTTGGGGCTGAATCTATAGTTAATGTATTTTTGCTTACTAGGAAGCTCTTCCCATCCATTAATAAGCCCATGTGACCTGCTTGAGTCACATGGAAGCCTAAGTCACATGAGTCTGTGGTGGGAGGAACTTGCTGAATGGGTAGAGCAGTAAGGGTCTAGGAAAGCTAAGAGGAAGTTGCTCAGAGAAGTTAGAGCTGAGGGAGAGAGAGGAAGCAGTGAGTGAGCTGGAAGTGTTCATTTGTGGGAAGGTGCTAGCAGGGGAAAGGCTTGGGGATGGTGGTGCCTCCTACATTGTTATTGTGTATAGATTTCTTTGTTGCTATGATGGATTTGTCTTTCTAGTGTTTGAATAAATGTTTTGATTTTGTCTTCCATGTGGAGAGTCTGTTATATTTTGTGATTCAGAATTATGTTTGCATATTCATAGCTGCTGTAGGTGCTGTGAATATTGCATTGGTGTTAAAAGGCATAGCTCCAAATTATTCTACAGAGTTGTTGAATCAGTTCAAAACTCTACTAGCACATTAATGTCTTATTTTTCCCACATCCTCTCTACCATTTGTCATTTACCTTTGCTCTCCTATTAGAAAATCTAATAGGGAGGAGGAAGTAGTTCAAAATTGTTTTGATTTGCATTTATTCCATTAAAAGTAAGTTAGAATAATTTTTCATATGATTATACATAGCTTTGACCACTTTATTGGAAAATTGATCATATCTTTTAATCATTTGTCAATTGGGGAATGACTTATTTTTATGAATTTGACTCAGTTCTCTATATGCTTCAGAACTGAGGCCTTTATCAGAGGAATATGCTTCAATTTTTTTTCACAGTAACTATTGCCAACTGTATTTTTCTCAATGCTATGCCCCTTTCCTCATTTATACTTTTCTCTCTCTCCTTTTACTCTACCCCCCTTCATGAGTGTTTTGCTTGTGACTACTCCCTTCCTGCATCTCCCCTCTCTTGTATCACTCCATTCCCCATTCTCTTATCCCTATCCCCATCCCCTCCTACTTCCTTTGGGGTAAGATTTTTTTAGCCAGGTGAGTGTGTATGTTATACCCTCTTTGAGTCAGTTCTGATAAGAGTAAGGTTCATGGAGGCAGAACCAAGATGGCGCAGTAGAAACAGCACTTCCAAGGTGCTCTCCCCCCAGATTACCTCCAAACCATGTAACTGGGGACTCTGAACAACTTCTGGAGCCCCAGCACCCACAGAACGACACAGAGAAGCTATCCGCCTGCTGAAGACAGCCCAGCAGCCTTGCAGGAAGGGCCAGAGGAGTGCTCTGGGAGCCGACAGCCCAGAGTGAGAGAGCTGAGCCCAGGACCACATGAGCCAAGGTTTTAGCCCCAGGGCAGCTGGGTCAGCAGCCAGCCAGGGGGACCACAGAACACCAGCAGCTGTGGCGATTCCAGAATTATCAACACAGATATGCCTAGGACAAAGTGAGAGGTTAGTGCCCTATGGGCTTTGGGACCAGTATTTGGGGAACACATCAGATGCCTCCCCTAGGGGTTAGAAGCCACTGAGGAGACACTCCATCTTGCAATTTCAGTGGCAGCTCCACCTCCCAGCCTGGGAAATGTAGGGGTATCCAGTGATCAGTCTTGGGGGGGTAATCACTCTTGCTTTAACCTCCCTGGATATGGATGGTGGTCTGGGGTGGAGGTTTAGGGTGGGTATCCAGCTTGCCAGAACCGGAAGTTGTGAAGACCCCAACATTGGGATGGAAGCTCCCCTTTCTGGTGGCAGAGTCCTACAATGGCAATAAGCCCAAAAGTCAAGTAATTAAGTGGCAACATGCCAAGGCAAAGGAAACAAAATAAGCAGAAAATTGCAACATTAGACTCCTATTTTGGGGGCAAAGAGGATCGAAGCATGGAACAGGAAGAGGACTGTGAGGTCAGAAGTCCTGCTCCAAAAGCCCCAAATGAAAATATGAGTGGGTTACAGGCCATAGGGGACCTTAAGGAGGACTTTAAAAATCAAATAAGAAAAGTGAAGGAAAAATTGGGAAGAGAAATGAGAAGGATGCAGGAAAAGTATGAAATAAGAGTCAAGAGCTTGACTGAAGAAAATAACACCTTAAAAATAGACTAACTCCGGGGGGTGGAGCCAAGAAGGCGGAGTAGAAACAGCATTTCCAATGTGCTCTGCCCCACACAAATTTCAAACAATGTGAAAGGGAGCTCCGAACAACTTCTGGAGCCACAGCACCCACAGAATGGCACAGAGAAGCTAACCTCCTGCTGAGGACAGCCCAGCGACCCTGCAGGGAGCAGTCAGTGCAGCGTTCTGAGAGCAGGCAGCACACCACGATGGGAACCAACAGCGCAGAGCTCTGGGAGCTGAGCCCAGCCCGCGGTTTTAGCCCCAGGGTGGCCGGGCCTTCAGCCGGCTGGAGGGACCCCAGAACACCAGCAATTGTGGCGATTCCAGAATTATCAGCACAGATAAGCCTAGGACAAAGTGAGAGGTTAGTGCCCTATGGACTTTGGGACCAGTATTTGGGGAACTCGTGGCTTCCTCCCCTGGGGGCGAAAAGCTGCTGAAGAAACAGCTGCACAGAAGCCATTTTGCAGAGTCAGTAGTGGCTCTAGCTCCTGGTCTGTGAACTGTAGGGAGATCCAGCAATCAGTCTGGGGGTTAATCGCTCTTGCTTTAAACTGCCTAGATCTGGATTGTGGTCTGGGGGGGAAGTTTGGGGTGGGTATCCAACTTGCCAGAGTGGGTGGAGGCTTTACAGAGGCCACACAACTGGCAGACGTTGTGAAGACCCCACGTTTGGGTAAAAGCTCCCCTGTCTGGTGGCAGAGTCCTACTGTGGCAACAAGCCCAAAAATCAAGTAATTAAGTGGCAACATGCCTAGGAAAATGAAAAAAAATAAACAGAAAAGTTCAACATTGGACTCCTATTTTAGGGGCAAAGAGGCTCAAAGCATGGAGGAGGACTGTGAGGTCAGAACTCCTGCAGCAAAAGCCCCAAATGAAAATACAAGCTGGCTACAGGCCATAGAAGACCTTAAGAAGCAGATAAGAGAAGTGGGGGAAAATTTGGGAAGAGAAATGAAAAAGATGCAAGAAAAGTATGAAATGACAGTCAACAGCCTGACTGAGGAAAATAACACCTTAAAAAAAAGACTAACTCAAATGGCAAAAGAGGCTCAGAAAGGCAATGAGGAGAAGAATGCCTTAAAAAGTCGAATTTGCCAGATGGAAAAAGAATCTCAAAAGCTCACTGAGGAGATTTATTCCTTCAGAGTTAGACTGGAGCAAATGGAAGCTAGTGACTTTATGAGAAATCAAGATACTATTAAACAGATCCAAACAAATGAAAGAATAGAAGGCAATGTGAAATATCTCATGTGATAAACCACGGCCCTGGAAAATAGATCCAGGAGAGATAATTTAAAAATTATTGGTCTACCTGAAAGCCATGATCAAAGAAAGAACCTAGAAATTATCCTTAAAGAAATTCTCAAGGAAAATTGCCCTGATGTTTTAGACCCAGTTGGGGAAATAGAGGTTGAAAGAATCCACAGATCACCTCCTGGAAAGGATCCCAAAAAGAAAACTCCTAGGAATATTATAGCCAGGCTCCAGAACTCCCAGATCAAGGAGAAAATTCTCCAAGCAGCCAGGAAGAAACAATTTCAATATTGTGGAAACACAATCAGGATAGTGCAGGACCTGGCAGCTTCTACACTGAAGGATTGAAGAGCATGGAATATGATATTCCAGAGGGCAAAAGAGCTGGGACTGAAGCCAAGGGTCACCTACCCAGCAAAAATGAGTATCTTGTTTCCGGGGAAAATATGGTCATTCAGTGGAATAGAGGACTTTCAAGCATTCTTTTTTTTTTTAATTAAACAAATGCTTTATTAACTTCTGGTTTACATCATTCATTTCCACCAGATTATGAGTTACATTTTTCCCCCATTTTTTCCCTACCCACCACCCCAGAATAGCAGTCCCACTAGATATCCCTCATCCAATCTGCTCTCTCCCATATCTTCTCCCATACCCCCTTCGACTTTGCCATTAGGGCAAGGTGAATCTCTGAGCCCCACTGCCTGGACATCTTATGAAACATTTAATTTTAAAACTTTGATTTTCAGATCCATTCCCCTTCTCCCTTGTCACCCACTCCCTCTAAGAAAATAAGCAATTCAGTATGTCTTGTACTTGTATATCTATGCAAAACATTACCATAATAGATATATTGTAAAAGACTGCTTATATTTCCCTCCCACCTGTCTCTCCTCCCACCTGGTCCATTCCCTACTTTGATCCTATCCCTCTTTGATAGTGGGTACTTCAAAATAGGAGTCCAATGTTGAACTTTTCTGTTTATTTTTTTTTCATTTTCCTAGGCATGTTGCCACTTAATTACGTGATTTTTGGGCTTGTTGCCACAGTAGGACTCTGCCACCAGACAGGGGAGCTTTTACCCAAACGTGGGGTCTTCACAACTTCCGCCAGTTGTGTGGCCTCTGTAAAGCCTCCACCCACTCTGGCAAATTGGATACCCACCCCAAACTTCCCCCCCCAGACCACAATCCAGATCCAGGCAGTTTAAAGCAAAAGTGATTAACCCCCAGACTGATTGCTGGATCTTCCTACAGTTTGCAGACCAGGAGCTAGAGCCACTACTGACACTGCAAAATGGCTTCTGTGCAGCTGTTTCTTCAGCAGCTTTTTGCCCCCAGAGGAGGAAGCCACGTGTTCTCCAAATATTGGTCCCAAAGTCCATAGGGCACTAACCTCTCACTTTGTCCTAGGCATATCTGTGCTGATAATTCTGGAATCGTCACAATTGCTGGTGTTCTGGGGTTCCACCAGCCAGCTGAAGGCCTGGCCGCCCTGGGGCTAAAACCTCGGACCTGGGCTCAGCTCTTCGGGCTGCGCTGTTGGTTCCCAGCATGGTGTGCTGCCTGCTCTCAGAACGCTGCACCGGCCGCTCCCTGCAGGGCTGCTGGGCTGTCCTCAGCAGGAGGTTAGCTTCTCTGTGCCATTCTGTGGGTGCTGTGGCTCCAGAAGTTGTTCGGAGCTCCCTTTCACATTGTTTGAAATTTGTGTGGGGCAGAGCACATAGGAAATGCTGTTTCTACTCCGCCATCTTGGCTCCGCCCCACTTTCAAGCATTCTTGAGGAAAAAACCAGAATTGAATAGAAAATTTGACATTCAGACACAAGAAGCAAGAGATGCCTGAGAAGGTAATCAGGGAAAAGAAATCAAAAGGAACTTATCAAAGTTGGACTATTTACATTCCTACATGGAAAAACAATAACTGTGTTTGATGAAACCTTTCTCATTATGAAAATAATTGAAGAAGGGTACATGTCATATGTTCACAGGTATACATGGATAGAGGGCACAGGTTGAATTTGATGGGAAGGGATGAGTCTTTTTTTTTTTTTTGGAGGGCAATTGGGATTGGGTGACTTGCCCGGGGTCATACGGCTGGTTTTTTTTGTCTGTTGGGTGTCTGGGGCCGATTGCGAGCTCGGGTCCTTCTGACTCCAGGCCCAGCGCTCTGCTCGCTGAGCCACCTAGCCACCCCAAGGAAGGGATGATTCTTAATGGGTGAAGTCAAGAAGTGAGAGAGGAAAGTGGCAAGAGGAGATGGAGAGAGACAGGGTAGGGTAAACTATCTCATGTAGAAGAGGCAAGGGGAAGTAGTTGCAGGGGAGGGGAAGAACAGGAAGGCAAAAAGGCAAAAGCATATTCTCATTGAAGTTGGCTCAAGGAGAGAATCACATACATACTAAATGGAATATCTTACCCTCACTCACTCTCCTGAGTAGGGGAAAGGGGGATGAGAGGGGGGGTGATGGAGGGGAGAGCATCCTGGGGGGAGGGGAGATTGGAAGTACCCACTATCAAAGAGGGATAGGATCAAAGTAGGGAATGGACCAGTTGGGAGGTGAGATGGGTGGGAGGGAAATATAAGCATTCTTTTACAATATATCTACTATGGTAATGTTTTGCATAGCTATACATGTACAACACATACTGAATTGCTTATCTTCTCAGAGGGAGTGGGTGACAAGGGAGGAAGGGAATGGATCTGAAAATCGAAGTTTTGAAATTAAATGTTTCATAAGATGTCCAGGCATTGGGGCCCAGAGATTCACCTTGCCCTAATGGCAAAGTCTAAGGGGGTATGGGAGAAGATATGGGAGAGAGCAGATTGGATGAGGGGATATCTAGTGGGACTGCTATTCTGGGATGGTGGGTAGGGAAAAAATGGGGGAAAATGTAACTCATAATCTGGTGGAAATGAATGATGTAAACCAGAAGTTAATAAAGCATTTGTAAAAAAAAAAAACAAAAACAATGCCTTCTCAACACTGGGACTCAAAATGTTTGACTTAAACTAACGTCAAATTCTGAAGTTGTTTGCTACTTACACAGTATTACTTGAAGGCAGAGACTCTCTTTGCTTTTGTATTTTTATTGGTAGCACTTAGTATAGTTCCTGATACAAAGAATCTAATAAATGCTTCTTTATCCATCCAAAAAAAATAGACTAACTCAAATGGCAAAGGAGGCTCAAAAGGGCAATGAGAAGAAGAATGCCTTAAAAATTCGAAATTGCCAGATGGAAAAAGAATCTCAAAAGCTCACTGAGGAGATTCATTCCTTCAGAGTTAGACTGGAGCAAATGGAGGCTAATGACTTTATGAGAAATGAAGATGCTGTTAAACAGATCCAAACAAATGAAAGAATAGAAGGCAATGTGAAATATCTCATGGGAAAAACCACTGACCTGGAAAATAGATCCAGGAGAGACAATTTAAAAATTATTGGACTACCTGAAAGCCATGATCAAAGAAAGAACCTAGAAATCACCCTTCAAGAAATTCTCAAAGAAAATTGCCCTGATGTTTTAGACCCAGAGGGTAAAATAGAAGTTGAAGGAATCCACCAATCACCTCCTGAAAAAGATCCCAAAAAGAAAACTCCTAGGAATATTATAGCCAGATTCCAGAATTCCCAGATGAAGGAGAAAATACTGCAAGCAGCCAGGAAAAACAATTTCAATATTGTGGAAACACAATCAGAATAGCCCAGGACCTGGCAGCTTTTACACTGAGGGATCGAAGAGCGTGGAATATGATATTTCCGAGGGCAAAAGAGCTAGGACTGAAGCCAAGGGTCACCTACCCAGAAAAACTGAGTATTTTGTTTTAGGGGAAAATATGGTCATTCAGTGGAATAGAGGACTTTCAAGCATTCTTGAGGAACCAACCAGAGTTGAATAGAAAATTTGACATCCAGACACAAGAAGCAAGAGATGCCTGAGAAGGTAATCAGGGAAAAGAAATCAAAAGGAACTTATCAAAGTTGACCTATTAAATTCCTACATGGAAAAACAATAAGGGTGACTGATGAAATCTTTCTCAGTATGAAAAAAATGGTAGAAGGGTGTATGGCCATATGAATACATATGTGAATGTGTGTATATATGTTTACAATTATACATGGATAGAGGGTGTAGGTTGAATTTGTTGGGAAGGGAGGATACTCAAGGAAAGTGGCAAGAGGAGAGGGGGAGAGACGGGTAGGGTAAACTATCTCATTTGGAAGAAGCAAGGGGAAGTGGTTACAGGGGAGGGGAAGAACAGGAAGGCCAAAAGTCAAAACCATATTCTCATTAAATTTGGCTCAGGGAGAGAATGACATACATACTAAATGGAATATCCCAACCTGTAGCAGAGTAGGGGGAAGCGGGATAAAAGGGGGGATGATGGAGGGGAGGACATTATGGGGGGGGGGGCGTCTGTTGGAAGTACCCACCTTCAAAGAGGGACAGGATCAAAGTAGGGAATGGAGCAGGTGGGGGTGGGATGAGTGGGAGGGAATTATAATCAGCCTTGTAAAATTTATCTACTATGGTAATGTTTTGCATAGCTAGACATGTACAACATATACTGAATTACTTATCTTCCCAGAGGGAATGGGTGACGACAGAGGAAGGGAATGCATCTGAAATTCGAAGTCTTAAAATTAAATATTTCAAATATATAGAAATACTATTACTAATACTCTTTTGCGTGTAATTGGGAGATAAGATGTGCAGGTATTGGGGCACAGAGATTCACCTTGCTCTAATGGAAAAGTCGAAGAGAGTAAGGGAGAAGATATGGGAGAGAGCAGATTGGATGAGGGGATATCTTGTGGGGCTGCTATTCTGGGGTGGTGGGTAGGGGAAAAATGGGGGAAAATTGTAACTCAAAATCTGGTGGAAATGAATGATGTAAAACAGGAGTTAATAAAGCATTTGTGGAAAAGGAAAAAAAAAGAGTAAGGTTCACTCAGTCCCTCTCACTTCCCCCCACTTCCTGTCCATGGCAAAAGCTTTTTTTTTATTTTTGCCCTTTTATATAAGATAATTTACCTCTACCTCTCTATTTCCTTGGTACCCATTTTGAAGGCATGGCACCCATAGCTTATTTTATTTACCTTATGGGCATATTCAACATTACAAACCAGGACACAGAATACAATGGACAATTTGCTCACTCGTTTCTCTCCTGAATCCACTGTTATTTCTTTGGACTTTTCTGCCTCCATTCTCTCTGCCTTGTCAGTCTGGAGATGCCTCTATCCTTATTTTCTTCTATTCTGATTGTGAATTTCTTTCTTTAACTTTCATTTAAAGGAGTGCCTCAGTCTGCCATTCTTAATTTTCTTCTGGCTCCCCTCTTGACTTTCCAAACTTGTCCACTTCACATCCTGCCCCTTTCCGTTCCTTTTTGTATATTGTCTTCTTCCATTAGAATATAAATTTTGGAGGTTAGGGATTGACTCTTCTCTTCTCTCCTCTTCTCTTCTCTTCTCTTCTCTTCTCTTCTCTTCTCTTCTCTTCTCTTCTCTTCTCTTCTCTTCTCTTCTCTTCTCTTCTCTTCTCTTGTCTCTGCCCTCTGTCTCTGTCTTTCTCTCATTTATGCACATGGCATGTTCAGTGCAATTCCATTTAACAATCGATTATAAAGTACCTATGACAGGTATTGTGGCTTAGTGGATCATATGATGGGCTGTGAATCAGAGAATCTTGTGTTTATATCTTGCTTCTGACACTTAGTAGCTGTGAGTATGTGGGTAACTTAACCTATGTGGACTTCAGGGAACTCTTTGACTTGCCTGCCAAGCTATAGATAGGTTCTGATCTGGAGGGAGGTCCTTCACTGGGAGTTTACAGTTCCACACACTGTTGAAATCACATATCATTCCTAGTCTCATTTTACTAGCTAAGCTACTAAGTGAATGAAGTAATATCTTAACTTGTCATCTTCTATGCCACCTAACTACCAATGTAGAAAAGTCTTTTGGGCTTTCACCCATCATATTATTTTAAAATTGCAATTTATATGTTTTAGTTCAGAATTTCTTTAAATTTTTGCATGTTTCATAGGCCACTTTGGAAATCTGATGGCTCTTTTTCATAATGATAATTCACCCACATATGTATGGGTTTAAGAGAGTGAACCCACTTTTATCCGCAGGGGTAGAGGGGAGGAAGGCCATTGTATTCTGGAGAAGATCCTTCCCCCCACATTCTTTTCTCCACTAACCCTCGAATATTCCCAAGATTCCTATCCCTCAAAACCTAAGTATATATTTCAGAGTTATGGAAGAATATTGAACATTTTCTACTTTCACATGCCTGAAAAACTCCTAGTCCAACACATAGCCTATGGTAGGAGCAATGCTTGCCATATAATGTATGTAAAAAAAAAATATATATATATATAATATATATACACACATATTATATATGTACATATACATATATAATATATATGCACATATATATTATGTATATATGTATATATGTGTGTGTGTGTGTGTGTGTGTGTGTGTGTGTGTGTGTGTGTGTATTCTTGGCAATTCTCAGTCATTGTACAAAACTCCAGGCTCATGATGTGGTCTCCCCTGGGGCACACTCCCTTTTAGTGCTCTTTATTTAGCTTTTAAGTTCAATACCTAGTGAATGCTTACCATTCCTCTTCTCAGATACTGTGAGGGCAAGATAAGCCATTGTTGACCTTTCATGATAAGACTTTGGAAAAATTCTCTTAAGGATATCATTGGCTTTCAACTAGGATCAAGCATCAAATGAGAGGCCCACCCTATGATGGTGTTTCTATGAAAGCAAGCCATTAAGTATAATGTAACAGGGATAATATTGTTTTAATATTTTCAGCTGTTCCACACTCACTCTCCACATCCTGTTATCATAAGGTGTTTGGAGCTTAAACCCTCTAACTTGGCCCTCAAAGTTAATGATGTAACCAGAATCCTTTAGAAGAATAACATACTTATCCTAAATGACTGTCTTTCCAACTAATGTGCTATATATGAGCTAATTAGAGTCAATTAGATTTTTGAAGACATTTATAGGGCCCCTTATTGGCAAAACTATTAGGAGTTTCTTAAAGTTTTGAATTTCATGATTCTTTCCTCTTAAGTAAAACCATCATCTTTTAAAAAGGAAAATTCAATGAAAAACATACTCTTTAAACTAAAACCATGTAAGCATGGGCTATGTAAACAATGAAGAATCTTGTTTGTTTGAATGAAATTGCTCCTTTCTAGTACAGCCAGGACAATAAAGAAAATTACCCCCAACCTGCTCACCCTAACTATGGCAAGCTCTAGTTCTGAGATTTGTCAAAGCTAAACAGAGTAGGAGGCTTGGAAGTTTTGAGTTCACTTCTAAATTTAGACTCCCGTCATCTCTGTGTGAACTATATATTTGGGAAATCTAGACTGATCTATTTTGGAGATTAAATGTATGTAATACATATTTCTTCATAGACACCCACTCATAGTTGAATGTGTACACAGCTGTTAGGATTTAACTTGGAGCTTTGAGAGACCTCAAGGATAGGGAGGTGTAGGAGAAAGGTCAGGGAGTATCTAAGGCAGAGGAATAAAGTATATGAAGAAGATCTCTACTACTTTGGAGGAATGATCCATATAGAGGACTGTGGATATAAGCAATAACTCCCATGTGCATAGTGCTTTAAGGTTTATCACAAACATGTTTTAAGTGCCTACTATGTAAAATACAATGGTGATAATGTGGTATAAAAACAATGAATGGTCACTGCTTTCCAAGAATTTGCATTCTATTAAGGGATATAACATGTAAACAGTTAAGTAAATATAAGATAATTTGAGACAGGAGAGAGCACTCACAAATTTAAGAGAATTAGCAAAGTCTTCCAATAGGAACTGGAAACTGAGCTGAGTCCTGAAAGAAGTTAAATTTACTGATAGACAGGAGTGAGGAGGGAATGTGTTCTAAGCATGGGAGGAAGCCTATGCAAAGTTCTGGAGGTAGGAAATAGAATATTGAGTTTAGGAAAGAGATACAGTCCAGTTTGACTGGAATAAAGAGTTGATGAAGTAAACTGAAATAATTCTGGATAAGTCTTATTATCAAGACCTTTAAGGTCTATATGAAGGCAAGACATTTTATTTTATCTTAGAGGAAACAGGAAGTCAATGAGTATTTTGAGCATGCATATGAAGTTATCAAATATATGATTTAGGGAGATGATTTTGGCAGCTCTGTGGAATGTAGATTGAAGAAGGCAAAGAATGGTAGCAGAGAAACCATTTAGGAAGCTCTAGAATTAGTCCAGGACAAAGCTGGTGAGGGCCTGACCTAGTACAGTGGCCATGTGAATGGAGTGAAGAGGCTGAAAATGGGAGTTATTGTGAACTGAGTCAGTAAGATTTTGCAAACAATTGTACACAGAGAAAGATTTAGAGGGAAGAGTCAGGATGCCTGTAAGATTGTGAATCTCCAATTTAGCACATAATCTAGAAAGATAGAAGTGTTATTCTCAACTAAAATAAGGGTATTTTAAGGAGGGATAACATTAGAGGGGAAGAAAATTAGTTCTGTTTTGAACACGTTGAATTTCAATCCACTGAGGTAGATAGTTCAAGAACCAGTTCTAATTTATAGAAGAGGAAACTAAAATTCTTGGGGATTAAATGACTTGGCATATTCACATGTTTAGTAAGCCATTACTGTATGGATTTGAACCCTGGCCTCTATGTCACCAAAGTACAAGGATCTTTCCAACATCTTTGGCTGCCTTGATTGCAACTCTGCCATCTTCATGTTCATTTTTTTCTTTTCTTTTTTTTTAAACAAATGCTTTATTAACTTCTGTTTTACATCATTCATTTCCACCAGATTTTGTGTTACAATCATTTTCCCCCCATTATTCCCCTACACAACCTCCCAGAATAGCAGTCCCACAAGATATCACTTCCTCCAATCTGCTCTCTCCCATGCATTCTCGCATACCCCCTACAAATTTTCCATTACAGGACGGTGAATCTTTGTGTCCCAATGCCTGCACATCTTATCTCCCAATTACAAGCAAAAGAGTATTAATAATAGTATTTATATATATTTGAAACATTTAATGTTAAGACCTCGAATTTCAGATCCATTTCCTTCCTCCCTTGTCACCCATTCCCTCTGGGGAGATAAGTAATTCAGTATATGTTGTACATGTCTAGCTATGCAAAACATTATCATAGTAGATATATTGTACAAGGCTGCTTATAATTCCCTCCCACTCATCCCACCCCCCACCTGGTCCATTCCCTACATGATCCTGTCCCTCTTCTATAGTGGGTACTTCCAACCTCCCCTCTCCCCAAGGATGCCCTCCCATCAATCATCCCTCCTCTCATCCCCCTTCCCCCTATTCTGCTGCAGGTTGAGATATCCCCTTTAGTATGTATGTCATTCTCTCCATGAACAAAATTCAATGAGAATGTGGATTTGCCTTTTTTTTCCCTTCCTATTCTCCCCCTCCCTTGCAACCACTTCCCCTTGCTTCTTCTACATGAGATAGTTTACCCTACCCTGTTTTTCCCCATCTCCTCTTGCCACTTTCCTCTCTCACCTCATAATTTCATCCCTTGAGTATTCTCCCTTCCCAACAAATTCAACCCATGCCCTCTATCCATATATAACTGTAACCATATACACACACATTCACATATGTATTCATATGACCACACACCCTTCTTCCATTATTTTCATAGTGAGAAAGATATCATCACTCACAGTTATTGTTTTGCCATATAGGAATGTAAATAGTTCAACTTTGATAAGTTCCTTTTGATTTCTTTTCCCTGATTACCTTCTCAGGCATCTCTTCCTTCTTGTGTCTGGATGTCAAATTTGCTATTCAATTCTGGTTTTTTCCTCAAGAATGCTTGAAAGTCCTCTATTCCACTGAATGACCATATTTTCCCCTGAAACAAAATACTCAGTTTTGCTGGGAGGTGACCCTTGGGTTCATTCCCAGTTCTTTTGCCCTCTGGAATATCATATTCCATGCCCTTCAATCCCTCAGTGTAGAAGCTGCCAGGTCCTGTGCTATTCTGATTGTGTTTCTACAATATTGAAATTGTTTCTTCCTGGCTGCTTGTAGTATTTTCTCCTTGATCTGGGGATTCTGGAACCTGGCTATAATATTCCTGGGAGTTTTCTTTTGGGGATCTTTTGCAGGAGGTGATCTCTGGATTCTTTCAACCTCTATTTTGCCCTCTGGATCTAAAACATCAGGGCAATTTTCTTTGAGAATTTCTTGAAGGGTGATTTCGAGGTTCTTTCTTTGATCATGGCTTTCAGGTTGTCCAATAATTTTTAAATTGTCTCTCCTGGATCTATTTTCCAGGTCAGTGGTTTTTCCCATGAGATATTTCACATTGCCTTCTAATCTTTCATTTGTTTGGATCTGCTTAACCACATCTTGATTTCTCATAAAGTCATTAGCTTCCATTTGCTCCAGTCTAACTTGGAAGGAATGAATCTCCTCAGTGAACTTCTCAGATTCTTTTTCCATCTGACAAATTCGACTTTTTAAGGCATTCTTCTCCTCGTTGCCCTTTTGGGCCTCCTTTGACATTTGAGTCAGTCTATTTTTTAAGGTGTTGTTTTCCTCAGTCAGGCTGTTGACCCTCATTTCATACTTTTCCTGCATCCTTCTCATTTCTCTTTCCAATTTTTCCTCCACTTCTCTTATTTGATTTTTCAAGTCCTTCTTAAGGTCCTCTATGGCCTGCAACCCGCTCATGTTTTCCCCTGGGGCCTTTGGAGCAGGACTTCTGACCTCACAGTCCTTTTCCTGCTCTATGCCCCCAAAATAGGAGTCTAGGGTTGCATTTTTCTCTTTCCTTTGCCTTGGCATGTTGCCGCTTGATTACCTGACTTTTGGGCTTGTTGCCACACTATGGCTTTAAGGCCAGATAGAGGAATTTTCGTCCCGAACGTGTGGGGGACAACTTCCATTTCTGGCAAGCTGTAAACCCACCCACGACTTCCACCCTAGATCACAATCCAGATCCAGGGAGGTTAAAGCAAGAGCTATTACCCCCCAAGACTGATCGGTGGATCTCCCTACAATTAATTGCAGGCCAAGAGCTGGAGCTGCATCTGAAAACTACAAAATGGCATGTCTCCTCAGTGGCTTCTAGCCCCCAGGGGAGGGAGCCGACACATTCCCCCCAAAACAGGTCCCAAAGTCCATAGGACACTAACCTCTTACTTTGTCCTAGGCATGTCTATGTTGATAATTCTGGAGTCGCCACAGCTGCTGGTGTTCTGGGGTTCCTCCCGCTGGCTGCTGGCCTGCCGCCCTGGGGCTAAAACTTAGGCTCACACGGACCTGGGCTCTGCTCAGCTCTGCTTCCTGCACTTTGCGAGTTGCGTGCTGCCGGCTCCCAGACTGCTGCTCTGGTCCTTCCTGCATGGCTGCTGGGCTGTCCTCAGTAGGAGGTTAGCTTCTCTTTTTTGTTCTGTGGGTGCTGGGGCTCCAGAAGTTGTTCAGACTCCCCTTTTACATAGTTTGGGGGGAATCTGGGGGCAGAGTGACTTGTATGAGGTGTTTCTACTCCGCCATCTTGGCTCCGCCCCCTCATGTTCATTGTTTATGTCTTCATCTTAGAGCAGATATCAAATTTAGAATTTCCTTCTGCCATTTTGGTTTTCATATTGCCCAGGGTTATTTGACCCCACTGGAAATTTGAACTTTCAAGAAAATAATGAATGAGTAATGGATTCAGGTGGCTAGCTCTATGCTGCCCTCTGGTGATGTTCTGTTCTCCTATACCTTCCTTGTTGGCACTGAACCTTCTCAATGACTAGTTCATTTATTTATGAAGATAAGTCTACTATCCAGCAACAATAATCACCCCTTAAAGGCATAGGGAATGGCTGCTTGGGTTAGAGAGTCAATTAAAATCTGTGGAACAGCAAAGAGAAAACTATCAGTAAGACTCCAAGGCTTCACTCAATGTTAACATTTGAAGCAATTTCAGTCTTCTTCAAATCCATCCCAATCCTTTCAGTTTTCATTGGAAGAAATTGAGGCCTAAAGAGGTAAAACTCATGATCACTTAACCCAAACCCATGACTTTTATTTCTTTCATCTTGTCTGTTAATACAAACCAGACCACTGCAAGTCATTAATTCATAGTCATATTTTGTAGAATTTTAAGGTCAGAAGAGAGATTAGTGACAATCCAGACAAATTTATAATCCCAAAGAATCCCCAGTATATTATGAAAGAAATGAACATTCAGCCTCTGCTTGAAAATGTCAGATGAGATTTAACCCATTGCCTCTTGAGCCACCCTATTTCACTTTTGGCCACTTCTAATTATTAAGAAATTTTACTGATTGTTAACCTACATTTATAAAGCACTTAGCAGTGCATAGTAAGAGCTATAGAAATGCTAGCTGTTATTATTAGTATTATTGTGTGTTCTACTTATTTTCCCCTCCTAAACAGTGGCAGAGATGAAAGCCTCAGAGAGCATATACATACAATTCATAGGCTTTCTTCTCTGGTTCCTTCAAAAGGGGAAGGGTTTAACCTCCAGTATCTTCTTTCCCACTCTCAGCCACACCATGGTTCTAAATGCCTCATTGTTCTTAGGGAAATCCAAGTAAGCCTTGAGTTCAAGTTTTATAGTTCTACTTGAAGGAGATGTAAGACCGTCACAAAATAAAACATGACTCAGTACTTTCCAGGGAGTTCTTTTGATTTCCCATGCCAGGAATGTAGGGGATCTAGCTAATCTGTGAAATGAAAGCTTCTCATGGTGCTCCCTCCATTTATACTCTAATCACTCACTATCTTACAAGCTATCAGAACCTCACACCGGAACTATTGCAAAGCCTGATGATTGGTTTGTCTGCCTCAAGTCTTTCCTCACTCTATTCCATCCTCCACTGTTACCAAAGTGATTTTCCTAAAACTCAGAAGAAATTCCAGTGCCTCCCCTATCACCTCTGGTATCAAATACAAAATCCTCTGTTTGGTATTCAATGCCTTTCATAACCTAGTCCCCTTTTCCAGTCTTCTTACACCTGTCCACATACATACTCTTCGATCCAATGACAGTGGTGTCCTTTCTGTCCCCTTTTCAGAGCATTTTCTCTGGCTTTCCTCTATGCTCAGAGTGCTCTCCTTCCACATCTCCTCCTCATCTTCACCTACTGGCTTCTTTTAAGTCCCAATTAAAAAAAAACAAAACACCTTCTATAGAAAGTCTTTTTCAATCTCTCTTAATTCTGGTGCCTTCCCATCTATTAATTATTTTCTAGTTATCCTGTGGATAGCTTGTTTATACATTTTTTTGGCTTGTTTCAGCTTTCCATTAGATTGCAATCTTTGAGAGCAAAGACTGTGCTTTTGACTTTCTTTGTATCCCTAGGGCTTAGCATAGTGTTTTTGGTAAATAGTGTGAGGGGGGGGGGGAATATAGACAAGGAAAAAAAACACATTTACAAAAAGATGATCAAAAACTATTATCGGTGATGGATAAGAAAATAAGACATGGCTTCCGCCCTCCCCTCAGTTCTGCTTAATTGGAATAACGAGGAAGTAGGGGAAGAAAAAGAGGACAGCTCTTCAGACACATTGCTTTGTGGGGAGTTGACGGGGACTTCACTACTGATTATGACCTTCTTCCAGGTGATTTGCTGCAGTCTCTTCTGTCTGCTATGGTCAATGATGTTGGCTATTCAAGGAGGAGTCTATGGCTCCTGCTTTTCTCCTGATCATAGTCTACCAGTATTAGGCCCCTCTTACTCTCAAGGGAAATCCTAGATCTCATACTGTCTCCTATGCAACAGGGATTTTCAACTCTAATACAGGGGAGTTCAGATGAAGAGCAGCAGATATTACCTTTAAGGAACTTTATTTCATTCAAAATGGGAGTAGAACAGCTGTTAGTGGGGTGGAGGCATTAGGGAGTGGGGGAGAGTATCTATTTTAAGATTCTATGCTCATAGTGGAGGGAAAAAGGAGGTATCTACACTCAGAAGACTTGAGCTTCTCAAGGTTTAAATTCATATTAAAAAGAGCCAATGTGATACAAATGAGGAACTTTTTTGTTGGCTCTAGGACCAGGAAAATGAGATTATTTTCTAAATGTCTTAATAAAGAGTGATGAATGAGGGCTGAAGACACAGGGGGTTGACACTAATAGTATTATTTCTGCAAGAGTCTGGATGATTGAGGTCTGAAGGTAATTCCTAAATTTCATTAGCCTTGGCATTTATGCATCTTGGGGAGCTGGGACCATACTACTGAAACTGGTTTTCACTTGCTCACAAATTTCTTCTCCTCAGGAAACCACCTCATTAGTACCTGGAAGTTTTTAAGTGGGAATACACTGAGGGGTAGATTATTTGTTTATCTGCATTGATAGAGATCATCCTCACAAGGAAGTCTCCACATGTAACGGTTATAAGAATTTGAAGATCTTCCCTGCCCCTTAAGAAGCCTAGGTGAATTTGAGGACCTTTCCTGATTTGAAAATATACTGTGCTCTAATGGGCTGCAGGTGCTCACATGGAGCCTGTGGTGGAAGGCTTGTTTTTCAGGAAAGTACAACTTTTGTTACTTTGTAGTCAAGTGGGTCATGAGGCTTGTGATGTTCTCTGACCCTGGAGAAGGCTATATATCTCTGACGCAAGGTTTTGCTTTGGGGCTCACTTTGGGAAGAGTTGTGTGATTTGACCAGATGAGACTCTGGGCAGCCATTGAGCCCCCCAGCTTTGAAAACCAAGATGTTGGTGCTTCTCTCTCTGGTGACTAACTAGGTATGGATGTAATGGTCAGACAGCTAGAATCCCTGTCTGCTGAATTGTGTTATATTCTCTGTATTTTTGTCTGCTTGTAACTTCTGTTTGTATTCTTTGAAGTTCAGTGTGCTGACTTTTTCCCCTGAACTAATTGAATGACATATGTTTGATTAACGTATGACTGTTAACCCTTTTTGAGTTGCTTTCCTTTGGAAAAGCAGATTAAAGAACCTGTGCTAGCAGCCAGCCTGGGTATGCTAGGGTGTTTGCTGCTACACTATGCTAGTGGAATCACCAGTATAGTGTGTATGTTTGTTTCTTTTCATGTGCACAAGTAAGAAAGCTGACCTTGGAACCAAGAAGATCTCGGTTTAAATCCTGCCTCTGACAGTAGTTGTGTCACAGAATCACTCTGAACTTCAAGCAAGTCTCTAAATTATGTGTCTGCTACAAAGTGGAGGGAGTTCTCTCATGGACAAAGTTACAAGTTTTTGACATAGTCATAAAATTAGACAGCTTTCAGCGTAAGTAGGGACTTTTCCCTTCTAGGTTGTATTTATGGCCTTGACCTCCTATGAATTTCTATGTGTATATTCATAGAATTCCATTTCACATATTCACATGCAGTCACATTTGTTTTCCTGTTACTTGTTACATCAGGTGGATTTATATTACCCATTCATTAGGATAAGGAAACAATAACAAAATCTTATAGCACTAACTGTGACCAAGTCATATTAATAAATATTTAATATATGTATTTTTTGTGATGATTTTTATCCAAAACAAGACATTCAGGAAATATTTCCAAGGAAAATAATTGAAGGAAACAAAAGGCATTGACTCATTAAAATTAAAACCAGAAATCATTTTTTCCATATTATTCTCCTCTAATTCTAGCTCAGGGAAAGACAGAAAGCAAGTTGGCAAGGATGAGTAATAAGAATAAGTGCCATAAAAGCCAGAAATAATGAGACAGTACCTTGCAAATGTAACTACAGTCTATGCCATAAGAAGAAAATTATGTAAGAAAATAAACTCCTGCCTGGCTTATGAAGTAGAGCTACGATGTCAGAGTAAAGGTAGAGACTCACCACAAACACCTCCAAATACCTTTAAATAATGACTCTAAACAAATTTTGGAATGTCATAACCCACAAAAAGACAGTGAAAATATTTTCCTGCTCAAGGCAACTTAGAAGGTTGTAATGAAAATTGTTCAACCTTGTTCCCCCAACGTGAGAGGGGAGCACAGCCCAGTGTACGCCACACCGGCATAGACCTGGCCCTAGCAAACCAGGAGTAGGTGTTGGAGTGACTTAATCAGTGGCAGCAGGGGCCAGTTTTCAGAACTCGAAGCCCACAGACAGTAAGGGGATCATACACAACAATGAGTCACAAGGAGATTTACAGGAGTCCTTTTGCTGACACCAAGGGCAAAATTCTGTTACATTTCCTATACTTGATGCTGGGTCACAGTCCTGGGTTGTAGTCCCATTGCAAGGAAGAGTACTAGCATAACAGAATTTATGGTTTTGGGGAGCAGGGACCCTGGTAACAACTGCAAGGTTGAAAAGGGTGCTTTTGGTCACTTACAAGCACAGTACAAAAGAGTAGCAAGCACACCTCTCCTTAGAACAGAGCTTAACATGGTGTTTTTGGTACATAGTGGGGGCATAGTAAATGCTTATTGACTGAATGACTTATCTAAAATAATTGTGGAACCAGTGCACAGTACAGGAGAATAGTAAACACACTTGGAGGAGCCAAAAACCTACAGTTCCCCATAATTACTTTTGAAAACAGATACACAAAAAAACTTGAAGCTTGGGACAGTGCTCCCTCCACTTCAGAAGCAAAGTACCACTTCAGCACAGTTAAAAGTCAAGAAATAGGCTGAAAAAACAAGCAAATAAATGAACCTAGACATCATTTTTCAAGAAATTATCAAGGATAACTGCCCCAATATTCTAGAACAAAAAGGGTAAAATAGAAATTGAAAGAATCCACTAATCACCTCCTAAAGGAGATCCCAGAATGAAAACTCTAAGGAATATTACAGTCAAGTTACAGAACTATCAGGTCAAGGAAAAAAATACTGCAAGCATCCAAAAAGAAACAATTTAAATATTGTGAAGCCACAGTCATGATAACAAGAGATTCAGCAATTTCTACATTAAAAAAAGAGAGGCCTTGAAATATGATATTCTGGAGGGCAAAAGAGCTAGGATTACAACCAAGAATAACCTAGCCAACAAAACTGAGCATAATCCTTCAGGGGAAAGAAATGGAAATAAAAGATTTTCAGGCATTCCTGATGAAAAGACCAGAGCTGAATATAAAATTTGACTGTCAAATAGAATATACAAAAGAAGCATAAAAAGGTAAACAGGAAAGAGAAATCATAAGGCATTTGATAACATTAAATTGTTTTCTATTCCTACATGAAAAGATGTTAATTATAACTCCTAAAAACCTTCTCATTGTTAGGGTAGTTAGAAGTTATATACACAGACAGAAAGCAGAAGTGTGAGTTGAATGTGATGGTATTATCTGAAAAAAATAAATTAAATTAAAGGATGAGAAAGAAGAATACACTGGGAGAAACAGAAAGGAAGGAGTAGAATGGGATAAATTATCTGACATAAAAGAGGCCTAAAAAAGATTTCAAAGTGGAGAGGAAAATGGGGGAAGTGGGGAGGGGAGCACATGAACCTTATTCAATTGAATTAGAACTAAAAGGAATAATATAAACACCCAGATGGGTGTAGAAATCTATCTTACCATAGAGTAAAGTAAAAAGGAAAGGGGTTAAGAGAAGGGGCAGGGGAAGCTGATAGAAGGGAGAGCAGTTTGGGGGAAGTATAAGTCAGAAGCAAAACACCTTTGAGAATGGGCAGGGTAAAGGGAGTGGGAGAATTGAATAAACAGGGGGAAATAGGATGGAGGGAAATAAATAGTTGGTAATCATTATTGTGGATTTTTTTTTTTACAATGAGATTCTCTGATAAAGCCTTTATTTACCAAACATATAGAAACCTGAGTCAAATTTATAGAAATAAGAGCCATTCCTCAATTGATTAATGGTCACAGGATATGAACACACATTTTTCAAAGTAATAAAAGCTATTCATAAGTATAAGAAAAAAATCCTCTAAATCATCATTAATGAAAAAATGCAAATTAAAACAACTTAGAGCTACTACCTCACAACTCACACCTAATATGACAGAAAAGGAAAATGACAAATGTTGGAGGAGATGTGGGAAAATTAAAACATTAATGTGCTATTAGTGAGGTTGTATACAGATTCAACAGTTCTGGAGAGCAATTTGAAACTATGCCCAAAGGGCTATAAAACTGCATATCCTTTGACCAAATAATACCACTACTGAATCTGTATCACAAAGAGATAAAAAATAATAATGACTTACACAAAAATATTTATAAGGGTTCTTTTGGTGAGATGGTGAAGAATTGGAAATTAAGTGAATGTTCATCAATTGGGGAATGGCTGAAAAAGTTGTATACGATTGTGATGGAATACTATTGTGCTTTAAGAAATGATGAGCAGAATAAAAAAAAAATGAGGAGCAGGATACTTTCAGAAAAACATGGGAAGACTTACTTGAACTGATGCAAAGTGAAATGAGCAGAACCAGGAGAATATTCTATACAATAACAGCAATATTGTATAATCATCTACTATGAATAACTTAGTTATTCTCAGCAATAAAATAATCTAAGAAAATTCTGTAGGACTTATGATGCAAGGTCCCATACATCTTTAAAAAACAAAACAAAACACAAACAAAAAAAACTGGTAGAGCCTGAATGCAGATCAAAGATGCTTTTTCTTAATTTATTTTTCTTATTTTTTTGTCTGTGTTTTCTTTCACAGAATGATTTACACGGAATTGTGTTTTGCATGACTATGTATGTATAAGATATGTTAAATTCTTCCTTTCTTAATGAGAGGGGAAGGGAAGGAAGGGAGAAAATTTGGAATTCAAAATTTGAAAAAAAGAAGAATGTAAAATTGTTTTTACATTCAATTGGGAGAAATAAAATATTAAATAAAATTTATAAAATAAATCAAACTCACATATACATATATGCATATGTATATATATACCTATATATATCTATATATACACATCTGTACATATGTATGTGAGTAGGTATATAAAAAGAAACAGAAAAATATGTGTGTATATATAAATATATACATACACATAAGTATATGTATATGTGTGTATGCATACATACACAAAAACACATATATGTAAATAAATAATAATAATTAATCATCATCATTATCATCATCAAGTGTCCTTTTGAGTCAGCAACAGCCAGTGGACCATATCAAGCTACCATTTAAGTCATTTCTGGCTCATTATGAACAATATGGCTACTAGGAACAGACACTTAGCATTTTCAGAGAGATTAACCACATAATGAAATTGTTGTTTGGTTCTATTTTCTAGGCTTTCTGCCACTCTGTCTCTTTTTAAAATATATATTTTTAGGGGCAGCTAGGTGGTGCAGTGAATAGAGCACTGGCCCTGGAGTCAGGAGGATTCCAGTTCAAATCTGGCCTCAGATACTTAACACAAAAACTAGCCATGTGACCTTGAGCAAGTCACTTAACCCCAACTGCCCTGCAAAAAAATAAAAATAAAAAATATTTTATTTATTTCATTAAATATTTTCCAATTACATGTAAAAACTAAAATTTGTTAAAAAATTTGAGCCCCAAATTCTCTCACTCCTTCCCACTTCTTCCATACTCTTTGAGAAGGTAAGCAATATAATATTGATTTTTCATGTGAAGTCATGCAAACATATTTGCATGTTAGCCATATTGCAAAACAAAACACACAGATACACAAACAAGAAAAAAAGAGAAAGTTTAAAAAGTATGCTTCAGAGTAGAAAGAGCTCATCCAAGGCACTCTGCCCCCAGATTCCCCTCAAACTATGTAAAAGGGGACTCTCAACAACTTCTGGAGCCCCAGCACCCACAGAACGACACAGAGAAGCTAACTTCCTGCTGAGGACAGCCCAGCAGCCCTGCAGGAAGGACCAGCACAGCAGTCTGGGAGCCAGCAGCATGTGAGCAGAGCGAGGGGAGCCGAGCCCAGGTCCCCCTGAACCGAGGTTTTAGCCCCATGGTGGCAGGGCCAGCAGCCAGCAGGAGGAACCCCAGAACACCAGCAGCTGTGGTGATTCCAGAATTATCAACATAGACATGCCTAGGACAAAGTAAGAGGTTAGTGTCCTATGGACTTTGGGACCAGTATTTGGGAAATGCATCACCTTCCTCCCCTGGGGGTTAGAAGCCACTGAGGAGACACGACATTTTGTAGTTTTCAGAGGCAGCTCCAGCTCCCGGCCTGCGAATTTGTAGGGAGATCCAGCGATCAGTCTTGGGGGGGAGGGTAATCGCTCTTGCTTTAACTTCCCTGGATCTGGATTGTGATCTATGGTGGAAGTTGTGGGTGGGTTTACAGCTGCCAGAAACGGAAGTTGCCCCCCACACGTTCGGGACGCAAATTTCTCTATCTGGCCTTAAAGCCATAGTGTGGCAACAAGCACAAAAGTCAAGTAATTAAGTGGCAACATGCCAAGGCAAAGGAAAGAGAAAAATGCAACCCTAGACTCCTATTTTGGGGGCATAGAGCAGGAAAAGGACTGGGAGGTCAGAAGTCCTGCTCCAAAAGCCCCAGGGGAAAACATGAGCGGGTTGCAGGCCATAGAGGACCTTAAGAAGGACTTTAAAAGGACTTTTTACTTTATTTGGAAAAACAAACGGTCTAGAATATCAAGGGAATTAATGAAAAGAAATGCTAGGGAAGGTGGTCTAGCTATGCCAGATCTTAATCTGTATTATACAGCAGCAGTCATCAAAACTGCTTGGTACTGGCAGAGGTGTAGAGTAGTGGATCAATGGAATAGATTAGGTGCAGGAGACCCAGCAGTTAATGAATATAGCAATCTATTGTTCGATAAACCCAAAGAACCCAGTTTTTGGGATAAGAATGCACTATTTGACAAAAACTGCTGGGAAAACTGGAATACAGTATGGCAGAAACTGGGCATAGATCACTATCTAACACGATATACCAAAATCAAGTCTAAATGGGTGCATGATCTAGGTGTAAAGGATGATACTGTAAGCAATTTGGGAAAGCACGGAATAGTTTACCTGACAGATCTGTGGAGAGGGGAAGATTTTAAGACCAAACAAGAATTAGAGAGCATTATAAAATGCAAAATGGATAATTTTGATTACATTAAATTGAAAAGCTTCTGCACAAAGCCAATGTAACCAAGATCAAGAGGGAGGTGGGAAATTGGGAAAGAATTTTTACAACTTGTGTCTCTGATAAAGGACTCATTTCTAAAATGTATAGAGAATTGAGCCAAATCTATATGAATACAAGTCATTCCCCAATTGAGAAGTGGTCAAAGGATATGAATAGGAAGTTTTCAGAGAAAGAAATTAAAGACATCTATAAGCATATGAAGAAATGCTCTAAATCACTATTAATTAGAGAAATGCAAATCAAAACAACTCTGAGATACCACATCTCTCCAGTCAGATTGGCTAAGATGACAAAACAAGAAAGTGACAAATGCTGGAGAGGATGTGGGCAAATTGGAACGATAATACATTGCTGGTGGAGTTGTGAACTCATCCAACCATTCTGGAGAGCAATCTGGAATTATGCCCAAAGGATTATAAATAATTTCATACCCTTTGACCCAGCCATACCACTCCTAGGGTTATATCCCAAAGAGATCATAGTAGTTGGAGGAAGAACCATATGTACAAAAATATTTTTAGCAGCCCTTTTTGTGGTTGCAAAGAATTGGAAACTAAAGGGGTGCCCATTAATTGGGGAATGGCTAAACAAGTTGTGGTATATGAATGTAATGGAATTTTATTGTGCTATAAGAAACGAGGAGGTGACAGATTTCATAATTACCTGGAGAGACTTATACAAACTGATGCTGAGCGAGAAGAGTAGAATCAGAAGAAATTTGTATGCAATCACAGACATACCATATCTGTGACGACCAACTATGACAGACTGGACTCTTTTCAGCAATGCAGTGATATGTTAATCCCGAATGACTCAAGAAAGTGAGAAATGCGCCATCCAGAGATATAACTAGAAAGAACTGAGCCTGAATCCTGATGGAAGCAAACTAAATGATCTTGTTCTTCTCATTGTTTGGTTTTACTTCTTCCTTACCATCTTTCATCCCACCTAGAACAATATGCCTTTGTAATTAGAATAATGTTTAATATGAATGCATTTGCAGACCCTATACTGTACTATATGCTGTCATGAGGGGAGGGGGGAGGGAAGTAAAGGAAATTTGAAAATCAAGGAACTATGGAATTGAATCTTGTTAACTGAAACTAAACTAATAAAGTAATTAAAAAAAAGAGAAAAAAATCAAACACGAGAAGTGGAGGAAAAATTGGAAAGAGAAATGAGAAGGATACAGGAAAAGTATGAAATGAGGGTCAACAGCCTGACTGAGGAAAACAACACCATAAAAAATAGACTAGCTCAAATGGCAAAGGAGGCCCAAAAGGGCAACGAGGAGAAGAATGCCTTAAAAAGTCGAATTTGCCAGATGGAAAAAGAATCTCAAAAGTTCACTGAGGAGATTCATTCCTTCAGAGTGAGACTGGAGCAAATGGAAGGTAATGACTTTATGAGAAATCAAGATGCTGTTAAGCAGATCCAAACAAATGAAAGATTAGAAGGCAATGTGAAATATCTCATGGGAAAAACCACTGACCTGAAAATAGATCCAGGAGAGACAATTTAAAAATTATTGGACTACCTGAAAGCCATGATCAAAGAAAGAACCTAGAAATCACCCTTCAAGAAATTCTCAAGGAAAATTGCCCTGATGTTTTAGATCCAGAGGGCAAAATAGAGGCTGAAAGAATCCACCGATCACCTCCTGAAAAAGATCCCAAAAAGAAAACTCCCAGGAATATCATAGCCAGGTTCCAGAATCCCCAGATCAAGGAGAAAATACTACAAGCAGCCAGGAAGAAACAATTTCAATATTGTGGAAACACAATCAGAATAACCCAGGACCTGGCAGCTTCTACACTGAGGGATCGAAGGGCATGGAATATGATATTCCAGAGGGCAAAAGAACTGAGAATGAACCCAAGGGTCACCTACCCAGAAAAACTGAGCATTTTGTTTCTGGGGAAAATATGGTCATTCAGTGGAATAGAGGACTTTCAAGCATTCTTGAGGAAAAAACCAGAATTGAATAGAAAATTTGACATCCAGACACAATAAGCAAGAGATGCCTGAGAAGGTGATCAGGGAAAAGAAATCAAAAGGAACTTATCAAAGTTGAACTATTTACATTCCTATATGGAAAAACAATTACTGTGAGTGATGATATCTTTCTCACTATGAAAATAATGGAAGAAGGGTGTGTGGTCATATGAATACATATGTGAAAGTGTGTGTATATGGTTACAGTTATATATGGATAGAGGGCATAGGTTGAATTTGTTGGGAAGGGAGAATACTCAAGGGATGAAATTATGAGGTGAGAGAGGAAAGTGGCAAGAGGAGATGGGGAGAGACAGGGTAGGGTAAACTATCTCATGTAGAAGAAGCAAGGGGAAGTGGTTACAAGGGAGGGGAAGAATAGGAAGGCAAAAGGCAAAACCACATTCTCATTGAATTTGGTTCAGGGAGAGAATGACATACATACTAAATGGGATATCTCACCCTGCAGCAGAATAGGGGGAAGGGGGATGAGAGGAGGGATGATGGATGGGAGGGCATCCTTGGGGAGGGGAGGTTGGAAGTACCCACTATAGAAGAGGGACAGGATCATGTAGGGAATGGACCAGGTGGGGGGTGGGATGAGTGGGAGGGAATTATAAGCAGCCTTGTACAATATATATAGTATGATAATGTTGTGCATAGCTAGACATGTACAACGTATACTGAATTACTTATCTCCCCAGAGGGAATGGGTGACAAGGGAGGAAGGAAATGGATCTGAAATTCAAGGTCTTAACATTAAATGTTTCAAATATATATAAATACTATTATTAAAAATAAGTATGCTTCCGTCTTCATTCATAGTTCATCAGTTCTCTCTCTGAAGCTTGATAATTGACTCATCATGAGTCCTTTGGAATTATCTTGAATTTTTGTCTTAATCAGAGTAGGTAAGTCTTTTATGATCATCTTCATATTATTATTACTGGGCACGATGTTGTAATGGTTCTGCTCATTTCACTTTACAACAATTCATATAAGACTTCCCAGGTTTTTATAAAACTTCCTTCATAATTTCTTATAGCACAATAGTATTCCATCACAATCATATACCACAACTTTTTTCAGTCATTCTGCAATTGATGAGCATCCCCTCAATTTCCATTTTCCCCCCACAAAAAGAGCTTCTATAAATATTTTTTGCATATGTAGGTTCTTTTCCTTTAATCTCTTTAGGATATAGACCTGGTAGTGTTATTGCTGGGTCAAAGGGTATGTCTTTCTCACTTTACATCACAATGAGTATTTCCATAAAGAAAACTTTTATAGACTACTCTTTGATCACCATTTCCCTTATATGTTTTAATCCCTAAAAATAACTGTAACATATCTGGAGCACAGCTAAAGAGAAGTAGAGAGGGGGAAGCAAAGCAGAGAATAGAGATTAGACTCATCTTGTTATAGCTAACTATTTATTTTTCTTTATTTGCTAAATTGCAGTGGAACAGATTTGTCATCCCATTTGTTTTTTATAGAATTAACATAATTAGAAAGTTTTCATGTAATCGGTAGCAAATTTTTATCAGGTCATTAAGATGATGTTTTCTATTTTTCATTCAAATTTTAGTTATTAAACATATGAGAAATATAAGTTATATTTAAAGCTTTGGCTTTTTATGTCAGAACATGTTTTGGAGAACACACACACACACACACACACACACACACACACACATAGAGTAGATTTTGGTTGCACTCACCTTCCCCACACTTCATAGAGGAAAAAGAACAATGGGTGTGGAACAATGTATAAAATTTCAGCTCTTCTTTATTATGTTGGTTGTTTTGACTGAAAAAACATATCCCTTTTAAAAACTTCTTTGCAATAGGAAGATATTTTAAAATATCTTTTTTGTATCCCTAGCACTTAGACTTTGCCTGGCACGTAGTAAACCCTTAAATGCTTGTTGACTGATTGACTAAGTGGAAGGGAAAGAAGAGAAGGATACATTGGGGAATGTTGACATTGTGAAAACAAAAGATATCAATAAAATTCTTTTTAAATAATGAAAAAGTTGACCTCAATACATTTTGTGAAGCAAATATATAACTTGACATGTTATCTGAATTTAATTAAGGATATAAAAAAATCTTTATTAAAGGGAAGTCAGACTGGAGATGAATTTGTCCAGATGACATACTTTCCTCTGACTAGACAGTAGGTCATAGGGAGTTTATTTGCTATTGACTATTTGCCGGAGGGAGGCATCTTAGAACCAAGATGCTACTTGGCTTCAGATAACAAAGCTCTAAAGAGACTTTGGGAAATGCATCAAAAACACAATGTCTCAGGTCAGTATCTCCTTGGAGACAAAGTAGATGGTCTGACAAATGTAGAAAAACAAACAATTTATCAATTGTTTTTTTCCACAAGCTTTGTTTCAGACAGTAGGCATCAATACCCCTACGTTCCATTCCAACAGACAAGATTTTAGAGTGAGAAATTGTCATGGAAAGGGTCAAGAATCATGTTTATTAAAGATTAATTAACAGAAGAGACATTGACCTAAGACTGAAAAGACTGGGTCCTAGTCCATATAACTTAGGATAAACCTCTCAATTTCCCTGAGCATCATTTTCCTCAGCTGAAGGATGGGAATAATACAGTGTATAAGAAATGACAGCCTTGGAAGGCACAATTTTTATCCCTTCTTCCAAATGAAAGTTGTTCCTATTATTTTCTCCTAGGTAAATGTAAGCTCCTTAAGCATTGGAAATTTTCATATTTTTCTGGCTTCTGAAGCCAGCATAGTGTCTATTCTGTTATTTTGTATTTGCTTAATAAATGCCTGTTGGATTGAATAGAATGGGATGGAGTGGAAAGAAATGGAATTCCAGGTTGAGATTTTGGAACCAAATTTATCCTGGGGAACATAATTTGTTTTTCCAGACCATAGCTTAAGATGCTAGAATAATAGACTGTGGGCTAGGCAAGACAGGTATTTCATGAAGTTCTGGGAAGAAACAGTTTGGGTAGAAACTCACTTATTTGATTAAGGGAGAGCTATACTGAAATGGAATAGTAGAGACAAAAGTGTTTAGATAAAGCTCAAAGTGGATGTTATAGAGGATACAAGGTATAGCATGAAAAGAAGAATAGTGTAATAATTCCCAGGGAAAAAATAGCAAGAAAAGGATAGAGTACAAAACGCAAAATTTCAGATGTCCATATAGCAACATACAAAATATGTGCAATAGAATAAATGTGAAATTTTGGAGGGAATTATAACTTCATGGGTATCCTTGCGACTAAATAGGATAATACCCATGATTGGAATAGGGTAATGAAAAGGCACACCATGTTAAAAGAAAAACACATTTATGTTAGAAAAGATGTATGCCAAGAAGTCTATATTCCTTCTCAGAAATCTGGAAATTCTCAAACCTAAAGGCAAAGGTACAGTAAAGGGTATTTGGATAAGGATAAAATAAAATGATAGTGCAGTGTTAGTATACTACAGGTTACTTGGGCTCCTGGAGAATATGCTCTTCTACTACCAATAACAGAATTGACATAGTGTAAGATAAAATATTGATGGGTACCTTGAGTTATCTGCACTGTTTCTGATTACACTAAGATCAGAACATCTACTAAGATTAGAGTATCTGATAAAAATTTTACTTCCCTTGATGACAGATAAATCTCTCAGAAGCTGCAGGATACAAAAAACCTGTTGCTTTAGATTCGAATATATACAATGAGAGGGAACTGGTTGGTAACATGAACTAGCAATAGCAAGTAATACTTAGAAGGATCTTGAGGGCTTACAGAAGACTTTATTATTATGAATTATTTTGATGAGAAAGAATAAGAAGAGCTCTCTAAAAACAACTAATACAAAAGAATGCCCAAGACCTGTGAAAACAGTGTCGAGAAGGTGATGAACTGAGGCTAGCAAAGAATGTTTAGAAGAACAAGGATTTTTTATTGTTTTGTTTTGTTTTTCAGAGCAATAAGAAGGAAGAGCTAGGCCCATAAAGCAAGGCATACTGTTGAGATGGGAGAATTATTCAAGTTGTATTTTCTTCTGCTTTCTCTATCTAGGGAAATGTTCATCTAATAGGAAAGGGTAGAACAATATGCTGCAAAAGTACAACTGGGTAAGAAGATGGTATCTGAGAACAGGATTTGTATTTTTGAGTCATAGCTTTAAATGTGCCTGTGATCTTGGCATATTAAGTTATGGTCCAGAAAACCAAATCCTGTTCTTTTAAAAGGATCAATGTTAGTCAGGGATAGTGTATACCTTTCAAGAGCTAAGAAGAATGTATTTAACTGAAGTATAGCAAATCTAATTAGAAAGACTTTAAACTTAAAAGTAATAGTGAAAAAGTTATAAATATATATCCACAAGTTAAAAATTATATTAAATAGCTAAAATATAGGAAGAATAGTTGGTTGAATAGAATACCAGACATACATAAAAGACCAAATCCAAAAGGTAACACAAGAATTAAACATGTGGTTTCAAACTACTGTATTAAAATATATAGTGTATATCAATAGTCAAGTCAAATCAGAGATCCTTATACAATGAAATTTAACCTCATAAGTATCACTAGGAATTCACAATTAAAGAGGGAAAAAGAAAAGACAACTAATTAAAACTAACCTGCTCAAACACCATGATTCTTTTTTTCCTTTTTTTCTTTTTAAAGCAATTGGGGTTAAGTAACTTGCTCAAGGTTACAATGGCTAGTCATTATTTATGTGTGGGTGTTCATTTTCTGAGGCCGGATTTGATCTCCGGTCATCCCAACTCCGAGGCCGGCGCTCTTACTCACTGCGCCACCTAGCCACCCCAAGCACCATGATTCTTAAGACTCAGAATTTCCCAAATAGGAAGAAGAGGTATCAGAGACATCCAGGAGTGGAGAAGAGGAGGATAGAAAAAGATGATAGTATAAGTAGATTTGGTGTTATGGTTTACATTTTAGTTTAACCGCAACTTAGTTTACCTCAGAGTAAAGAAAATTACCCAGTCCCAAAGATGAGAATAAGAAATCTGGGTTCAAAGACATGTGGCTAGAATATGGTACTGGAAAGACATATCTTGTTCAAAAGGAAAAGGATAAGTAAAAGGTCAGAGTGGAAGAAGGGAAAGAGTAATTCTTTTGTAATATGAAAACATTTACAAAGAAATGTAAGATCTAGAACAGGGTCAAGGCAAATTTTGGGTTAGAGATATAGCTACGTAGAACCAGAAGTGGTATTGTCTTCAGGATATATTATAGGTTATCTTATCTCAACAGAAAGTGGCGATGAATGCGTTTAGGAAACAGATCATGGCTCTAGTATGGTGGCATGATCACATAGTAATGGGAGGATTCAAATACATGAATGTCAGCAGTTACTAAAGAAACATTTATTAAGCACATGATATGTCCTAGGTACTGTGTAAAGTACTAGGGATACAAAAAGAAGCAAAAGACAATCTCTGCTCTGAAAGAGCTCACGGTCTAAGTGGGGGAGACAGGAAGTAAACAAATATGTACAGAGAAGCTATCTACTGAAGAAATAGGAAATAGCTAAAAGATGGAATATGCTAGAATTAAGAAGGTCTTAAGAAAGGCTTTTTGTATAAGATGTAATTTTATTTGGAACTTAAAGCAAGCCAGTGAAGCCAGTAGAAAGAGATAAGGAGGGAGAGCATTATTAGCATAGGAGACAACCAGAGAAAATGTCTGGAGTTAAGAGATGGAGTGTATTGCATATGGAACATCAAGAAGGCAAGTATCACTGGGTCAAAGAATATGTGGAAGTGAGGTGTAAGAAGACTGATAAGGTAGGATGGGCCTAGGCTATGAAGGGCTTTGACTGACAAACAGAGAATTTTTTATCTTATCCTGGAGCTAATAGGAATCCATTGGACTTTAATGACTATGGAGGTGACATGCTCTTACCTGTACTTTAGGAAACATATTTTGCAGATGAATGGAGGGTTGACTAGAATGGGAAGAGGCTTGAGGCAGGCAAGACCACTCAACAGGCTATAGCAATAATTCAGGTGTGAGGTAATGAAGGTCTGCATAAGTGATGGTAGTGTCAGAGGAGAGAAGGGGACCTATTGTTGCAAAGGAAAATTGACAGGTCTTGGCAACAGACTGAACATCCCTCTGGATGAGAGAGATAGTAAGGAGTCAAGGATGACATTTAGGCTGTGAACCTGAGGGACTAGGAAGATGGTATTTCCCTTAAAGTAATAGGGAAAGAAGGTGGGGAGGAGAGTTTAAGTGGAAAAGATGAGTTTGGGTTTGAATGTGGTGAGTTTAAGATGTCCTCTGGGCATCCATTCCAAGATACCTGAAAGGCAGTTAGAGATGTGAGACTGGAGGGCAGCAGAGAGGTTAGGGCAGGATAGGTAGATATGAGTATCACTAGCACAGAGTGCTAATTAAGCCAAAGGAGTTAAAACCATAGGCGTTGATGTCATTATCCAGTGAAGTAGTATAAAGGAGAAGTGAAGAGAGCAGAGATAGAAGCCTGAGGGACACCTATAGTTAGAGAGCATAATATAAAAGAGAATCCAGGAAAGGAGACAGAAAAGTAGTCATATAGGTAGGAGGAAAAATAGGAGAGAGAAAAGCTCCAAAAACCTAGGGAAAAGAGTATCAAGGAAGAGAGGGTGATCAATGGTGCCTAAGGCTGCAGAGAAGTCAGAGATCTAGGATTGAGAAAAAGTCATTGAATTTGTAAATTAATTCAAAGAAAGCTGCAGGAACTTTTTTTCTTTTCTTTTTTTTTCATTTTATACATACATACATACATACATACATACATATATATAATATATATATATATATATATTTGTAATTTTAGTGATGAGAATAATGACATTAATGGAGGGGATGAATGGACCTTATCTAAGTCAAAAATAAATAGTTGTCAGAATTAGGATTCCATTCTAGTACTATTTCCACTAAACCACTCTGCCATCTAATAAACACATATATTTTCTTTTTTAAAAAATTAATTTATTAGTTTAGTTTCAGTTAACAAGATTCAATTCCATACTTCCTTGATTTTCAAATTTCCTTTACTTCCCTCCCCCTACCCCCCATGACAGCATATAGTCCAGTACAGGATCTGCAAATACATTCATATTAAACATTAGTCCAGTTACAAAGGCGTATTGTACTAGGTGCCATGAAAAATGGTAAAGAAGAAATAAAACCAAACAATGAAAATAAAAAGATCAATTAGTTTGCTTCCATCAGGATTCAGGCTCAGTTCTTTCTAGTTATATCTCTGGATGTCACATTTCTCTCTTTCATGACTCTTTCGGGATTGACTTATATCACTGCATTGCTGAAAAGAGTCCAGTCTGTCATAGTTGGTCATCACACATATGATATGTCTGTGATTGTATACAAATTTCTTCTTATTCTACTCTTCTTGCTCAGCATCAGTTTGTTTAAGCCTCTCCAGGTAAATATGAAATCCGTCTCCTCCTCATTTCTTATAGCACAATAATATTCTATTACATTCATATACCACAGCTTGTTTATCCATTCCCCAATGATGGGCACCCCTTTAGTTTCCAATTCTTTGCAACCACGAAAAGAACTGCTATAAATATTTTGGTACATTTGGGTCTTCCTCCCATTTCTTTGATGTCTTTGGGATATAACCCTAGAAGTGCTATGGCTGGGTCAAAGGGTATGAAATTATTTATAGTCCTTTGGGCATAATTCCAGATTGCTCTCCAGAATGGTTGGATAAGTTCACAACCCCACCAGCAATGCATTAGCGTTCCAATTTGTCCACATCCTCTCCAGCATTTGTCATTTCATTTGTCATCTTAGCCAATCTGACTGGAGAGATGTGGTATCTCAGAGTTGTTTTGATTGGCATTTCTCTAATCAATAGTGATTTGGAGCTTTTCTTCATATGCTTGTAGATATCTTTAATTTCTTTCTCTGAAAACTGCCTGTTCATATCTTTGACCATTTATCAACTGGGGAATGACTTGTATTCATATAGATTTGTCTCAATTCTCTTTTTATGTCTTCTTTGAGTCTTGTAATTGGAGATCAAATTTTCCATTGAGATCTGGCTTTTTCATCAGGAAAGTCTGGAAGTCCCTTATTACATTAAACGACCATCTCCTTGCTTGAAAGATTATGCTCAGTTTTGTCGGGTAGTTAATCCTTGGTTGTAGTCCTAGCTCTCTTGCCCTATGAAATATCAAATTCCAGTCCCTCCACTCTTTTAATGTAGAAGCTGCTAGGTCCTGTGTGATCCTAACTGTAGTTCCTCGATATTTGAATTGTTTCTTTTTGGCTGCTTGCAGAATTTTTTTTCCTTAATTTTGTAATTCTGGAATTTGGCTACTACATTTCTTGGAGTTTTCAATTTGGGATCTCTTTCAGGAGGAGTCTGGTGAATTCTTTCGATAATTTTTATCTTCTGATTCCAGGACCTCAGGACAATTTTCTTTGACAATCTCTTGGAGAATGTTGTCTAAGCTGCTTTTTTCATCATAGCTTTCTGGTAGACCAATAATTCTTAAGTTATCTCTCCTGGATCTGTTCTCTAGGTCAGTTGTTTTTCCAGTGAGATATTTTACATTTTCTTCCAATTTTTCAATCATTTTGTTTTGTTTAATTGACTCTTGGTGCATCATAGAGTTCTGAGTTTCAATTTGAGTGAATCTAATTTTTAGCGAATTATAGTCTTCAGTTGGTTTTTGAAGGTCCTTTTTTAGGGAGGTATTTTCTCCAATTACTTCACTAATTTTACTTTTTAAGGATTTGTTTTCTTCACTGAGACTTTTTTCCAAGTTGGTCACTGCCTCCCTGATTTGGTCTTTATAATCTTTCTTAAGCTCCTCCAAGAATTCTATCTGGGCTTGAGACCAGTTCATATTTCCTTCTGTAGTCTCATATGTGGGTAGAGAGTCTGAATTGTTGTGTGTAATTGGTTGTTCTTGACCTACATAGTAAGCTCAGATCGATTTTCTTGCCTTCACCTTCTCCTTCACAGCTTCCTTCCTTCCCATTGTGATTTCCTATTTCTTAATTTCTCAGGCTGTGAACTAAGGGCCTGGTAGTTGACTTTGAATGCTGTAGCCTCTGGGTGTCTAGTTTGTGGCTAAAGCAGGAATATCAGAGAGGAATGTAGATGTGCAAAGAATAGTCTCTGGAGCTTTTTTCCTGACAAAAGTAGGGCAACTAATAATTTTTTTCTCTCTTTTTTATTTTTTATTTTACATCAATAATTTCCACAAGATTTTGAGTTACAAATTTTATCCCCATTTTTCTCCTACCCACCACCCTAAAACAGTGATCCCACTGAATGTCCCCTCCCCCAATCTGCTCTTTCCCATATCTTCCCTAATCCCCCCTCTGATTTTCCAGTAGGGCATGGTGGATCTCTATGTCCCAGTGCCTGTATATCTTATTTCCCAGTTACATGTAAAATAATAATAATATATGTATATGTACATATATATTTAAACATTTGATTTCAAAACTTTAATTTCAGACTCCTTCCCTTCCTCCCTTGTCACCCACCCTCACTGGGAAGATAAGCAATTCAATATAGGTTGTACATGTGTAACTATTCCATAGTGGATATACTGTGAAAGACTGGGAATATTTCCCTCCATCCTATTGCATGCCCACTTGTTGTATTCTCTACTTTGTTCCTGTCTCTTTTCAAAAGTGGGTGCTTCCAACTTCCCTCCCCACCAGCCTACCCTCTCTTCCATCACCTCCCCCATCCCCTTCCCCCCTACTCTCCTGTGGGGTGAGAAACCCTATTTACTATGTATGTCACTCCCTCCCTAAGCCAATAAGAGAATAAGTTTGACTTATATATACACTTATATATAAGTGTATATATAAGTCATATATATATATATATATATATATAAGTCATATATATAAGTATATACATATATATATGCACATATATCCCTTTTGCCTTCATTTTCTTCCCCTCCATTATAACAGTTTTCCCTTGACTCTTCTATATGAGATAATTAACCCCATTTTTCTCTCCCCATATCTTGTCATTATATTCCTCTCTCACCTCTGAATTTCAACTTTTAGTATCATCCCTTCCTATTAAATTGGTCCTGTGCCCTCTGTCTATGTATACTGGTACACATATATACACACACCCACATATGTATTCACATGCCCATGTACCCTCCCATATGTATGTACACACACACACACACACAAACTTATATATACGCATATATCAAATATATATATATATATATATATATATATACATATATATATATATATATATATATATATACACATTTCTATTCCCTTCAACAATTCTCATACTGAGAAAAGTTTCATATTTTACAATGATCATTTTTCCATGTAGGAATGTAAATAGTTCAATTTTGATAAGTTCTTTATGATTTCTTTTCCCTGTTTACCTTCTCATGCTTCTCTTGCTTCTTATATCTGAGTGTCAAATTTTCTATTCTACTCTGTTTTGTTCAAGTATACTTGAAAGTCCTCTATTCCACTGAATGACTATATTTCCCCTGAAACATGATATTCATTTTTCCTGGGTAGGTGATTCTTGGTTTTAATCCCAGCTCTTTTGCCCTCTGGAATATCATATTCCATGCCCTTCTATGCCTCAGTGTAGAAACTGCCAGGTCCTGTGCTATTCTGATTGTGTTTCCAGAATATTGAAATTGTTTCCTTCTGGCTGCTTTTAGTATTTTCTCATTGATCTGGGAATTCTGGAACCTGGCTATAATATTCCTAGGAGTTTTCTTTTTGCCATCTTTTTCAGGAGGTGATGAGTGGATTCTTTCAACCTCTATTTCCCCCTCTGGGTCTAAAACATCTGGGCAATTTTCCTTGAGAATTTCTTGAAGGATGATTTCTAGGTTCTTTCTTTGATCATCGCTTTCAGGTAGTCCAATAATTTTTAAATTATCTCTCCTGGATCTATTTTCTAGGTCAGTGGTTTTTCCCATGAGATATTTTACATTTCCTCCTATTCTTTCATTTGTTTGGATCTGTTTAACAGTATCTTGATTTCTCATAAAGTCACTAGCTTCCATTTGCTCCCGTCTAACTCTGAAGGAATGTATCTCCTTAGTGAGCTTTTGAGATTCTTTTTCCATCTGGAAAATTCGGCTTTTTAAGGCATTCTTCTCTTCATTGCCCTTTTCAGCCTCCTTTGCCATTTGAGTTAGTCTATTTTTTAAGGTGTTGTTTTCCTCAGTAAGGCTGTTGACCCTCATTTCATACTTTTCCTGCATCTTTCTCGTTTCTCTTCCCAAATTTTCCTTCACTTCTCTTATTTGGTTTTTAAAATCCTTCTTAAGGTCCTCTATGGCCTGTAACCCTCTCATATTTTCACTTGGGGCTTTTGCTGCAGAATTTCTGACCTCACGGTCCTTCGCTCACGGTTCCATGCTTCGATCCTCTTTGCCCCCCAAATAGCAGTCTAATGTTGCATTTTTATGTTTATTTTGTTTCTTTTGCCTAGGCATGTTGCCACTCACTTACTTGACTTTTGGCCTTGTTACCACAGTAGGACTGTGCCACCAGACAGGGGAGCTTCCTCCCAAACGTTGGGGTCTTCACAACTTCCGGAGCTATTAGTTGTGTGGCCTCTGTGAAGCCTCCAAACGCTCTGGCAAGCTGGATACCCACCCCACCACCACTGCCCCCGACTACAATCCAGATCCAGGGAGGTTAAAGCAAGAGCGATTACCCCCCAAGACTGATTGATGGATCTCCCTACAATTCACAGGCTAGGAGCTGAAGCTGCAACTGAAGCTGCAAAATTGCCTCTGTGCCATGTCTCCTCAGCTGCTTCTCACCCCCAGGGTAAGAAGGCAACTCTTTCCCCAAATACTGGTCCCAATGTTCATAGGGCACTAGCCTCTCACTTTGTCCTAGGCATATCTGTGTTGATAATTCTGGAATTGCCATAGCTGCTGGTGTTCTGGGGTCCCTCCAGCCAGTTGCTGTCCCAGCCTCCCAGGGGCTAAAACCATGGCTCAGACGGACCTGGGTTCAGCTCACTGAGCACTGAGCTGGCCACTCCCTCTAGGGCTGCTGGGCTGTCCTCAGTGGGAGGTTTGCTTCTCTCTGTTGTTCTGAGGGTGCTGGAGCTCCAGAAGTTGTTCAGAGTCTACCTTTTACATGGTTTGGAAGTGGTGTGGACAAGAGGGCCTTGGAAGTGCTGTTTCTACTCTGCCATCTTGGCTCTACCCCCCTCTTGAGTATTTCTTGAAGGATGATTCCTAGGCTCTTTTTTTTATCATGGCTTTCAGGTAGTTCAATAATTTTTATATTATCTCTCCTGGATCTATTTTCCAGGTCAGCAATTTTCCAATGAGATATTTCATATTGCCTTCTATTTTTTCATTTGTTTGGATATGTTTAATAGTATCTTGATGGAAAAAAAATCTCAAAAGCTCACTGAAGAGAATTATTCCTTCAGACTTAGATTGGAGCAAATGGAAGCTAGTGACTTTATGAGAAATGAAGTGCTGAGGGGGAGATATGGTCAACTTTCTAAATATATACATTTATTATATTAATAGGTATGTTTCAGTGTATTTCAGAGGCTACCATGGTGTCTGCCATAAAAACACCTACTTTAGCTGCCTCCTGTCCACAGTTACCCAGCAACTCACTCAGTACACTTTTTTTGTTTCCCTTAGCATCCAAATGGTGGCATTTGCATTGCCATAATTACAATGCATTACAGTTCAAATTTTAAGCAAATAAGAATTTTAACCTAAATTGAACATACTTTTTGTATCCCTTTTTGTAACCAATTGGTCCTTAATATGAAGTAAATTGGTATAAGAAAATGTTTAACTGATTCATTGACTAAAACAGACCAGTTTGTAAATTCTATCTGGCTGAATAACCACACAATACAGCATAGTTATCTCCTTATGGAGAGTGTAATAAATTTAGCTTGAAAGTCTTATTCATTATTTTCCTGATTTTGTATCTGTGGGCTGATGCTAATTAGCATGGGTGCAATAACATTTTTTTTTCAGTGCACTGGGAAACTAGAGTGTCCAGATCAGATGAGTTAATGATCCCACTGTGTCCAAGTTACACTTTTTTGTTCTGTTCTAGATGTCACATTTTTAAAGGGATCTTGACAAGTTGACATGCATTCAGAGGCATTCAGCATGGTTAGATTTCTGGAAATTATGTTATAAGAGAAAATGTTAAATGAACTGGTTCTGGTTGGCCTAGAAAAAGAAGACTGAGGTAAGGCAAAGCAGCTGTCAACTATGTAAAGAGTTGTCATGTAGAATAGGTAATGATAATGCCCATGAGAATCATGATGTACTTTAAACTTTATAAAGTATGTTGCATATATGAACTCATTAGATCATCACAACAACCCTGTGATGTAGGAGTTTCTATAATTTCCATGTTACAAATGTGGAAACTGAAACATATAGAGGTCAAGTGACTTGTCCAGGATCACACAGCTTATAAATATCTCAGGCAGGATTGAAACTTGTAACTTCTTGGCTTCAAGTCTCATATTATGCCACCTACCTATAGATGACCAGTGAATCTGGGAAGGCAGATTTCAGCTCAGTAATATGGAGAGTTTTATAACCGAGCTGTCCCCAAATGAAAGATATTGCCATGTGAGGTCAGCAGTTTTCTCATACTAGAAGTGGTTAAGCTGAGCAGATTCTAATGTGGGCTGGGAAGGCAGGATAGATGATCCATATGGTCTCTCTGCCATACTGTTCTATGTAAATAGTGAAAGGTGAATGTGAAGACAGAGTCTCAGAATTAGAAAGACTACCAGAGAATTTCTATTATAAGTCCATTGTGTTTGGATAAGAATCCCCTCTACCAAATGCCCATTCCATCAGTCAGGCTTTGCTTGAAAGTTTCTAGTAAGATGAAATAAATAACCACCTAAGGCAGTCCATTTCTTTCATATAACTCTACAATTATTGGGAAGATGTTTTTTCTTGACATCAAAGTTAAATTAGTATTTTTCTAACTTCTACCTATTATTTTTATTCTTTCCTTGTGGTGTCAAGAAAAACTAGTCTAATCCTCTGAAATATAAGGAGACAGCTACAATCTGTGTTCTCTCTCAGCTTTCTCTTTTCCAACTCATGCATACATCTCAAGTTTCTTCAACTGAACCTCACATGGCATGATCTCAAGGCCCCTCAGTATCCAAGTCATCTTGGCTATTTTTGTTTGTAAAAGATACATTTCTTTTCTTTTCTTTCTTTCTTTTTTTTTGCTTTTTGGAGGGGCAATTGGGGTTAAGTGACTTGCCCAAGGTCACACAGCTAGTTTTGTGTTAAGTGTCTGAGGCCTGATTTAAACTCAGGTCCTCCTGACTCTAGGGTCGGTGCTCTATTCACTGCACCACCTAGCCACCCCATAAGATGAGTTTCTTGAACCGTAATAAGCATTCAGAATGAATAGAGATGACATTAAGGCCTTTTCCAAACCTAGTTTCCAATTCTATATGTTTGAGTTTTGTACTTTAATACACACATATATGCATATATATATCTGTAGACACATGTATATACTATATGTATACATAGATAAATGCATGTTATATTTATTAGCATCTTCTTTACAGCTTATTTGTGTACTCATCCTTATACATTCATGTACTGCATATTTATTTTCTATATACAAAACCAGATATATTAATATACATTCCCTTTAGGATCAAATTAGGTTTTATTTTGAATTTTTGCTACCTACATTCAGGTTGCTACATTCTTGGGAAATCCAAAGAGGAAAAGGAGCATCCCATCAAGCTATAATCCTCTTGGGAGAACTGGTTTCAAGTCATCCTTCAAGTAGACAATGTTTTCTTACTTATAGCTGATTAATCTGTATTACATAGGTATAATTATCTAATGACATATATTTCAATCAATAAATTAATAACCATTTATTTACTGCCTAGTACATGCTAGGCAGCATTCTGGGTGTTGGGGATAGGGACTGGACCTGTGATTTTGTAGGAAAGTCTAAGAAAACGACGTCTTCGTTCAATATGGTTGGTCTTTGCAACATATAGGCTAAGAATTCCCTAGAATACTATCAGATTAGGTGTGTCAGAGACAGGACAGGAATTAAGAGCTTCCTGGTTCCAAGGCAGTACTCTATCCTCTATGCCAGGGATGGGCAACCTGCAGCCTTGAGGCCAAATGTGGCCCCCTAGGTCCTCAAGTACAGCCTTTTGACTGAATCCAAACTTCACAGAACAAATCTCCTTAATAAAAAAGGATTTGTTCTGTAAAACTTGGACTCAGTCCAAAGGCTGCATGCAAGGATTTAGAAGGTCACATGTGGCCTTGAGACTGCAGGTTTTCCACCCTTGTTCTATACCATGTTGAAGACACAAAATCAAAACAGTCTACCATCAAGAAGTTTGAGCTCAATCAGAGGACAGAATGTGTATATACAGGGGCATATGCAAAATAAAAGCACAATAAAAACAAATAAGAATTGCAGGAAGGGGTGGCTAGGTGGCGCAGAGAATAGAGCACTGGCCCTGGAGTCAAGAGGACCTGAGTTCAAATCCAGTCTCAGACACTTAACACAAAAACTAGCTGTGTGACCTTGGGCAAGTCACTTAACCCCATTTGCCCTCCAAAAAAGAAAAAAGAATTGCAGGAAAAGACACAAGTATGGGGGAGGGACAATAAGTAAGACCCCATGCTGATGGTGATGTCTGAATTGAAATTTGAAGGAAATTTGACCTTCTTCACTGTGACTTTATAACCCAAAGGTTTTCCCCTTTGTGTCCCCTTCTTCCTTCTGAGTGAAACAAGTAACTAGTAAGTATATCTGATTTCTGGCTCCATTACCCGCACTGGATAGAAAGAAATGGGGTTATGTATTAAAGGAAGGTAATTAAGTATTTTTCTCTTTTAAATTTGTATTGCATCTTGACTGCTGTGATTCCAGTAAAACTGCATCCTTAGGTAATTAACAGAGGAACCAATTAAGAGGCGATCTTGAATGTTTAAAAGAAACATCACTTCTCAGAAAGGCCAATTCATCAAATGTGGACAATAGAGATGTTAAAACTGTTTTCCTGAACATTTTGCAACCCCACATGATGAATTGCTTTTTTTCTGAATGTCCTCAATCTAGAAGCATAAGAATCTTCTTACAATGACAAATTCTTCCCCCGGGGATCTCTTTCTGATCCTCATTACCACATAATAAGAGCAGCAAGTTTCTGAACTGGCATCATTTCTGCACCCTAATACATTGCATTTTATTTCATCTGATGCTTTGTCCATCCCACAGTTTGAATATTCCAGTGTGTGCGCAGTGTATCATTTACAGAATAAGAGAGAAAGCTCTGAGATTGAGGAGTCTCAAAGGAGAAGGAAAGAGGTCTTGAGAGCAGACTACTGATGTTAGGTTTGTCACAAGTGACATTAAGTGCAATGCCACAAGCTTTTGCAGATACTTGTCTTTAACATCACCCACAGAGAAAAACCTAAATTTAAATAGTAAATGGCACTTCCAAGGAAGTTAAAAATCCAACTTCCCACTCCAACACTCTTCAAGGCAGTTTTTAAAATTGCTGCCTAGTGTGCATTGGTCATAAATCACCACATTTAAGCCTGTAGATGTTTCAAAGACAACTACCCATTGGCCATTTACAATGGATAGCTGCCTCCGTAGAGAAATCTGTATTAGTCATAACAGAGCCATCTTGTAGAAAATAAGTTAACTATGAATTTGCTAGAAAAGAGCTTTCACTTCTTGAATAAATGGATTGTGTTTGGGAAGACAAAAAGAAGGAAAATAAAACATCTTACATCAATGGCCCTAGTAATTAACCTAGTTCTTCACTACATACACACTCTCTAGGTTGCATTGAGTCATGTATTTATGTTAAGCCTCCTAAGAAGGTAATGGTGATGTAGTAAAGCTGATGCCATAAAATGACATCATTTTTTGCATTCCTTTCCTCTGATCTTATAGTTCATTAATTAAGTGATTTATTTATTTAACAAGCATTTTTGAACACCTGTAGTGTGCTTAGCCTTTTATTCATGTTTTGTGGGTGCAAAAGTAGAAGACACAATAAACCCTTGCAACATTTAATTTAGTAATAATCATCTAAGTGAAGGGATAGAATTACACCTGGCCACCAAGGAATATTTGTAAAACCTCATGTGTCTCCATGAAAGAAAATGCAATAAAAACAGTATACATAAATTGGGAAGGAAGCTCAGTAAAGGAACAACCAAAATGGAGGGGGGTTATTTAAGTATGGCTTTTTGGAAGAGGTGAGGATTATTTTAGCATAAGCAATGAGCATGGATTTTCTTTCCTTTTTCTTTATTTTTTTGTTTTTTGTTTTTGGAGGGCAATTGGGGTTAAGTGACTTGTCCAAGGTCACACGACTATTGTGTGTGTGTGTTTTGTTTTCATATTATAAACATTTACAGTTTGCTCTTAGTGTCTCGGTTTGCATCCTAAATTTGTCACTTATGTGTACTGGATAGTATGTTTCACCATAGGTCCTCTGGAATCATGAATGGTCATTATACTGATCCTATAGTTTTCAAAGTTGTTTATTTTTACAGTATTGTTTTTATTATTATATAAATTATTCTCCTGTTTCTCCTCATTTCATTTTCTATCAGTCTATAAAAGTACTCCAAATTGTTCATTTAAAAAATTATTGATATTATGTTAGGGATTGTTCTAGTTCCCTTTACCTTACTCTGCACTGGTTCATATAAATCTTTTCAAGTGTTTTAGTAATGTCTAGTTCCTCATTTCTTACAGTATAATAGAACTCCATCATATTCACATACCACAACTTGTTCAGACATTTTTCAACTGTAAGGTATTCTCTTAGGTCCAGGTTTTCATCACAAAAGAACCTACTAAAATAGTTTGTACATAAAGGACATTCTTCTTTCTTTGATCTCTTTTGGACCCAAGAGTGTTATAACCGGATTAAATGGCATACATTATTTAGCAATTATTTGCGTATAAATATTTTTCCAAATGAGTATATACATTTCACCAAGAGTATACCAACATGTTTGTTTTCATGCAATCCCTCCAACCTTTGCTATTTTCCTTTTTTGTTGTTGTCATTGGTGTTGCTCTGATTAGTGTGAAGTAGAATCTGAGAACTGCTTTAATGTGCATTTCTTTAATTTATAATGTTTTGAAGCATTTTTCATAGTTATGGATAGATTGGTTTTTGTCTCTTGAGGAGTCTATTCATATCTAAGGGGGCAGTGGCTCTTTTTCTTGTAGCTTTAAATTGATTTTTTACATATCTTGGAAATGAGACCTTTATCAGAGAAACTTGCTGTAAGGTTTTTTTTTTTCTAACTAGTTGTTTCTCTTTTAATTTTATGTATTCAAAATTAACAGTTTTAAATTTTGTGATCCTCTCTATTCCTTGTTTGGTCATGAACTTTTATCTATCCATAATTGTTATAGGCTTTTAAAATGTTTTTAAGTTTTTTTTTAAACAAATGCTTTATTAACTTCTGTTTTACATCATTCATTTCCGCCAGATTTTGAGTTACAATCATTTTCCCCCCGTTATTCCCCTACCCAACCTCCCAGAATAGCAGTCCCACAAGATATCGCTTCCTCCAATCTGCTCTCTCCCATACCTTCTCCCATACCCCCTTCGACTTTTCCATGAGAGGAAGGTGAGTCTTTGTGTCCCAATGCCTGCACATCTTATCTCCCAATTATAAGCAAAAGAGTATTAATAATAGTATTTATATATATTTGAAACATTTAATCTTAAGACCTCGAATTTCAGATCCATTTCCTTCCTCCCTTGTCACCCATTCCCTCTGGGGAGATAAGTAATTCAGTATATGTTGTACATGTCTAGCTATGCAAAACACTATCATAGTAGATATATTGTACAAGGCTGCTTATAATTCCCTCCCTTTCGTCCCACCCCCCACCTGGTCCATTCCCTACATGATCCTGTCCCTCTTCTATAGTGGGTACTTCCAACCTCCCCTCCCCCCAAGGATGTTCCCCCCCCCAATCAATCATCCCTCCTCTCATCCTCCTTCCCCCTATTCTGCTGCAGGTTGAGATATCCCATTTAGTATGTATGTCATTCTCTCCCTGTACCAAATTCAATGAGAATGTGGATTTGCCTTTTTTTTTCCTCCCTTCCTATTCTCCCCCTCCCTTGCAACCACTTCCCCTTGCTTCTTCTACATGAGATAGTTTACCCTACCCTGTCTTTCACCATCTCTTCTTGCCACTTTCCTCTCTCACCTCATAATTTCATCCCTTGAGTATTCTCCTTTCCCAACAAATTCAACCTATGCCCTCTATCCATATATAACTGTAACCATATACACACATTCACATATGTATTCATATGACCACACACCCTTCTTCCATTATTTTCATAGTGAGAAAGATATCATCACTCACAGTTATTGTTTTTCCATGTAGGAATGTAAATAGTTCAACTTTGATAAGTTCCTTTTGATTTCTTTTCCATGATTACCTTCTCAGGCATCTCTTGCTTCTTCTGTCTGGATGTCAAATTTTCTATTCAATTCTGGTTTTTTCCTCAAGAACAAAATACTCAGTTTTGCTGGGTATGTGACCCTTGGGTTCGTTCTCAGTTCTTTTGCCCTCTGGAATATCATATTCCATGCCCTTCGATCCCTCAGTGTAGAAGCTGCCAGGTCCTGGGCTAATCTGATTGTGTTTCCACAATATTGAAATTGTTTCTTCCTGGCTGGTTGTAGTATTTTCTCCTTGGTCTGGGGATTCTGGAACCTGGCTATAATATTACTGGGAGTTTTCTTTTTGGGATCTTTTTCAGGAGGTGATGGGTGGATTCTTTCAACCTCTATTTTGCCCTCTGGATCTAGAACATCAGGGCAGTTTTCCTTGAGAATTTCTTGAAGGGTGATTTCTAGGTTCTTTCTTTGATCATGGCTATCAGGAAGTCCAATAATTTTTAAATTGTCTCTCCTGGATCTATTTTCCAGGTCAGTGCTTTTTCCCATGAGATATTTCACATTGCCTTCTAATCTTTCATTGGTTTGGATCTGCTTAACAGCATCTTGATTTCTCATAAAGTCATTAGCTTCCATTTGCTCCAGTCTAACTCTGAAGGAATGAATATCCTCAGTGAACTTTTGAGATTCTTTTTCCATCTGGCAAATTCGACTTTTTAAGGCATTCTTCTCCTCAATGCCCTTTTGGGCCTCCTTTGCCATTTGAGTCAGTCTGTTTTTTAAGGTGTTGTTTTCCTCAGTCAGGCTGTTGACCCTCATTTCATACTTTTCCTGCATCCTTCTCATTTCTCTTTCCAATTTTTCCTCCACTTCTCTTATTTGATTTTTAAAGTCCTTCTTAAGGTCCTCTATGGCCTGCAACCCGCTCATGTTTTCCCCTGGGGCTTTTGGAGCAGGACTTCTGACCTCACAGTTCTTTTCCCGCTCTATGCCCCCAAAATAGGAGTCTAGGGTTGCATTTTTCTCTTTCCTTTGCCTTGGCATGTTGCCACTTAATTGCTTGACTTTTGGGCTTGTTGCCACACTATGGCTTTAAGGCCAGATAGAGGAATTTTCGTCCCGAACGTGTGGGGGGCAACTTCCGTTTCTGGCAAGCTGTAAACCCACCCACGACTTCCACCCTAGATCACAATCCAGACCCAGGGAGTTTAAAGCAAGAGCAATTACCCCCCAACACTGATCGGTGGATCTCCCTACAATTAGTTGCAGGCCAAGAGGTGGAGCTGCGTCTGAAAACTACAAAATGGCATGTCTCCTCAGTGGCTTCTAGCCCCCAGGGGAGGGAGCCGACACATTCCCCCCAAAACAGGTCCCAAAGTCCATAGGACACTAACCTCTTACTTTGTCCTAGGCATGTCTATGTTGATAATTCTGGAGTCGCCACAGCTGCTGGTATTCTGGGGTTCCTCCCGCTGGCTGCTGGCCCTGCCGCCCTGGGGCTTAAACTTAGGCTCACACGGACCTGGGCTCTGCTCGGCTCTGCTTCCTGTGCTTTGCGAGTTGCGTGCTGCCGGCTCCCAGACTGCTGCGCTGGTCCTTCCTGCAGGACTGCTGGGCTGTCCTCAGCGGGAGGTTAGCTTCTCTGTGTCGTTCTGTGGGTGTTGGGGCTCCAGAAGTTGTTCAGAGTCCCCTTTTACATAGTTTGGGGGGAATCTGGGGGCAGAGTGGCTTGGATGAGCTGTTTCTACTCTGCCATCTTGGCTCCCCCCCCCCCTGTTTTTAAGTTTTTATGATGTATATGATATATCTATCTTGCATACTTATTTGAAGCTATCTTCATATAAGGTATAAAGTTGCATGTATCTAATTTCTTCCATACTACTGGACAGTAACTTGTTATTGATGACACTTTGTTTATTTGATCATTGTTCTCTCTTCCAGAAATTTACTAACTATGCTTTTTTAAAAAATTTATTTTCTTCTTTTTTTGGAGGGGTGAGGCAGAGCAATTGGGGCTAAGTGACTTGCCCAAGGTCACACAGCTAGTAAGTGTTAAGTGTCTGAGGCTGTATTTGAACTCAGGTCCTCCTGACCCCTGGCCTGGTGATCTAACCTAGCCACCCCACTTAATATGGAATTTTCATTAAATAATTCTTTATATTGTCAAGAATTAAGTTCAGTGGCCTATAGTTCATACAATTCAATCTTATCCCTTCAAAAACCAATGAAACAAACAAACAAAACAAACAAACAAAACAGCTATATGTGTCTTTCTCTGGTTACATTTCCTTCTCTATATTTATTATTTCCATCTTTTGTTTTTAAACCATCCAGATTTCCAATAAAATTCCTTACCTCTATCCAGAGTAATCCAGATTTCCAATAAAATCCCTTACCTCCATCCAGAGAGCAATACTTTTTAAGAAGGAATTTTTTAAAAAAAGTAATTCCACAAAATAACCAACACCTTTACTGAAGCCTGATTAGCATGTGAAATGTTCCACACTCATAATTTCCAGGAGAGGGAGGAAGTTGCATTTTCTCATCAAGGGGCAAGTTTGGACATTATAATAAGACAACATTGTTTCATATTTTTCTTTATATTTATAGTCACTGAGTATATTGTTTTTCTCATTATACTTTTCATCAGTTCAAATAAGCAATTTGTCTGTATTCCACATATTTGTTTCTACTTATGCCATAATGATATTATAGATATTCCCAATACATTTGTATGTACCAGAATTTGATTAATTTTTCTCAATTCAATGGGTATCTACCATTTTTTTCTAGATCTTTGCTTCATCAAAACACGCTATTAGAAACATTTTGGTGTGTATGAAAATTACAATTCTATCTTTGACATTATTTGTGGATATGTCCGTTGGTCATCCATGATCTTTCAGAGACCACTGATGATGGTTTAGTAATCACAACTCATTTAGTATCCTAGGCTCTGGTTTGTCTGGATCTGGAGACATGTATTTATTATTCCAGACAAACTGGATCTCACTTTCTTTTTCCCTTCCAGATATGAAAATATTTTCAAAGGCTGTCTCACATGCTGAGAATTTTCACCCTTATTATTTACATTTCTTAGAAATGCTAGCTTGCTTCTTGGCTTAGTTTGAGTGCTACCTCCTATTAAGAGGCTTTTGTGATTTCAAAACTCCATGCAAAATTAATTTGTATTAATATATATGTATATATATATATATATATATTATAGGTATATATGTGTATATATGTGTATATATATATATATATATACACACACACACACACATACTCTTATCCCCAGTAAAACATGAGCTTTTTGAGGGCAGGGATTATTTTATTTTTGTAATTTTCCCCTAATGCCCCAAGTCCAGTAGGATATTTAATTATATAATAGGAATACAAGGTTACCTAAGTCTCTCTCAGTATTTCCCTACATATTTAGCTAGCATCTCTCTATTGGTCATTTCGTTATATCTTTTCTAGATCTTGGCCAAGGAAATCAAAATACAGTAAGAGTTGGAAAGATTTGTCTTCACTTAACTGTGCATTAACATTGCCCCCTCTTTACACAAATATTTGATATTTTGATCCACCTCTATCACCCAATATAGGTTGCTTTTTGTTTGTTTGTTTGTTTGTTTGTTTGTTTGTTTTGGTCTAATTTTTTGTTGCTCTTATCCTTGCTCACCAGTCTGAACTCTGAACTTTATCCCTTCTGGTACTATCCTTATGGGACCATGACATTTCTTGTTTGGAATAAATTCTTAGAAGATATTAGCAAAAATACAGGAACATTGCTTAAGGCAGAATACATTTCTTTCATGCTCACAAAAGTTTTGGAAATGGTTTTGACTCATGTTAGAAAAATACATTTTGTAAGAATGACAATTCAATGGTGGTCTAATACACTGTAAGAGAAATCTTTTTTCCATTTACCCAATTATGCAAAAAAGTCAATAATTAAGAAAATTTAAGCTCATTGTCAAAAGACTTCATTTAAGAAACATGAATAAGAGTTTTGCCAACCTACTACTACAGAAACTATTAAAACTACATATTCACAGTCAAAAATGTATATATAATGAATATCTTGTAAACAAGATCTTTTATTGAGGATTCTGTTTTTGTTATTATACAGACTATGATTTCTTGGTTGTAAGGAACTCCTAGTGAAGAATGTTCATCCACCAATGGAGATTAGAAACCTTCATAGAGTATTAAAAAGTTTTGTAGTACATTAAAATTTCATAATTTGCTCATAGTCCCATAAGCAATTTGTGTCAGAGGCAGGATCTGAAACTAATTCTTCTTGCTATAAAACCAGGCTCTTAACCTACACTTATTTAATTATGTTTGACTTGTAGAAAACTCTATATTGTTGCAAAGGTCTGTGAGCATACTAGGGGTGGCTAAACTGCAGAAACTATGGGAAATGTATTTCCATAGCAAAGAATTCTGTGTTTGGGTAGGATAATGTAAAGGACCCGCTCAACTTGAAATACTTGTTCCTAAGATGTTCTAATTACAACTTGGTCACTCTTGATCCCACTAGCCAGATATGTTTTATCAATTCCTCAACTTTATGTCACCATCTCTGAACAATATACTAACACCCATTAATTTTTCGACTTTGAGTCATCCACTATTTTTCCTTTGTTCTTAGAATCTAATTATAAGACTACAAAGTCACCCATAAACTGCTTAACTGAAGGGGAGGAAAAGATAAAGGGAAAGAAAAAAAGGAAAATGGAAAGAGAAAGGGAAAGGAATCAACCAATATGTTTAGCTCTGCATTATTCTAAGAGATGTAAAATATTATTTTATTTGATCCTCAGTTGATGCCAGACTATGACTTTGATATCTACTTGTATGTTCCTGGACTGGTTCTTTTCATATGCAAACAAGTAATAAACCTTGGAGAGTTCACACACACACACATACACACAAATCAGAGTACATTGTCGATTTCTTTACATGCTATATCATATTTCCTAAAGATTAATATCCACAAAAGTGAAAATGCCTATATTTAGGAAGGAACAGAAAAAAAAAGATATGGCAAAAGAAAGAAGAAATGTTTAAAACAGGGACAAAGCAGAGTCATGAAAGTCAAGGTAGACAAAACTTGTAAGAATAGTTAGTCACAATCACAGAGATCACAAAATTTCAGTTATAAAAGAGGTCAGAAACTGTATTTTCTAACTTATGTCCAATCAAGAATCCTTTCTATAAAATCAATGATGGATATCTATAATATCAATAATCTTCTCATTTCATTTGAAAATCACCAGTAAGGGTGAACTCATTATCTTCTGACATTCTCCATTCAGTTTTAGAAAGCTTTAAATGATAATAAAATTTCCCCCTGCATCACTAAAGCATCATGAATGTCCAGTCCTACAGATAACTCAAGGAGGATGAAATTTAAGAAAGAGACTTTTTTATTTAGCCATTAGGAGTTCATTGGTAACAATGGAGAATAAGTTCAGTAGGGAAATGGGGTCATAAGGCAGATTCTAAGTTGAAAACTAACTGTATGGTGAGGAAGACTAGAACTATAAATTATTATTCTTTCAATAATTTTGGGAGGGGCAGAGTCAAGATGATGGAGTAGAAACAACATTTACACAGCGCTCCAGCCCACACCACTTCCTATATATATATGTATGTGTGTGTGTGTATGTATGTATGTATGTATGTATAAATGGGGACTCTGAACAACCTCTGGAGCTATAGAACCCACAAAATGACACAGAGAAGCTAACCTCCCACTGAGGACAGCCCTGCAGCCAGGTGGCCAGCTCAGCAATCTGGGAGCTGAGCCAAGGCCCTCTGTGAGTCAGAGTGGCTGGACCAGCAGCCAGCTGGAGGGACTCCAGAACATGAGCAGCTGTGGCATTTCCAGAATTACCAACACATAGATGCCATGGACAAAGTGAGAGGTTAATGCAGTATGCAGTTTGGGACTCATTAGTGGGGAAAGCACTTCAGCATCTTTCCCCTAGGGCCAAGAAGCCACTGAGACACTCCAGTACAGCCAAGGACACATGCTGCAGCTTCAGTTCCTGGCCTGCTGACTCTAGGTGGACCAGAAGATCAGTTTTGTGGGTAAGCACTATTGCTTTAATCTTCCTGGATCTGGATTGTGGTCTGGGGTGGAGGTGTTGGGTGTGTGACCAGCTTGCCAGAATGTTTGGAGGCTTCAGGGAGGGCACCCAACTAATACCCCTGACATCTAAGAAACCCCAGCATTTGGGATGGAAGCTCCCCTGGCTGGTGGTAGAATCCTACTTTGGCAACAAGCCCAAAAGTCGAGTAATTGAGTGGCAACATGCCTAGGCAAAGGAAACAAAATATACAGAAAAATTCAACTTCAGACTCCTATTTTGGGGGCAAAGAGGACTGAAGCATGGAACAGGACAAGGACTGTAAGGTCAGAACTCCTGCAGCAAAAGCCCCAAAAGAAAATACAAGCTGGTGACATGCCATAGAGGAACTTAAGAAGCAGATAAGAGAAGTGGAGGAAAAATTGGGAAGAGAAATGAAAAAAGATTCAAGAAAAGTATGAAATGAGAGTCAACAGCCTGACTGAAGGAAAAAAAAAAACACCTTATAAATAGACTAACTCAAATGGCAAAAGAGGCTCAAAAAGGCAATGAGGAGAGGAATGCCATAAAGAGCCGAATTTGCTAGATGGAAAAAGAATCTCAAAAGCTCACTGAGGAGATTCATTCCTTCAGAGTTAAACTGGGCCGAATGGAAGCTAGTGACTTTATGAGAAATCAAGATGCTCTTAAGCAGATCCAAACAAATGAAAGAATAGAAGGCAATGTCAAATATCTGATGGGGAAAACCACTGACCTGGAAAATAGATTCAGGAGATATAATTTAAAAATTATTGGACCACCTGAAAACCATGATCAAAGAAAGAACCTAGAAATCATCCTTCAAGAAATTCTCAAGGAAAATTGCCCTGATGTTTTAGAACCAGAGGACAAAAGAGAGGTTGAAAGAATCCACTGTTCACCTCCTGAAAAAGATCCCCAAAAGGAAACTCCTAAGAATATTATAGCCAGGTTCCAGAATCCCAGATTAAGGAGAAAATATTACAAGCAGCCAGGAAGAAACAATTTGAACATTGTGGAAATGCTATCAGGATAACATAGAACCTGGGAGCTTCTGTACTAAGGGACTGAAAGGCTTGGAATATGATATTCCAGAGGGCAAAGGAGCTGGGATTAAAACCAAGAATCACCTACCCAGAAAAACTGAGTATCATGTTTCAGGGGGAAATATGGTCATTCAGTGGAATAGAGGACTTTCAACTATTCTTGAGGAAAAAAAAACAGATTTGAATAGACAATTTGACATACAGATACAAGAAGCAAGAGATGCTTGAGAAGGTAAACAGGGAAAAGAAATCATAATGAAGTTATCAAAGTTGAACTATTTACATTCCTACATGGAAAAACAATAACTGTAACTGATGAAAGCTTTCTCAGTATGAAAATAAGAAAAAGGGTATATGGGCATATGAATACATATGTGAATGTGTGTATATATGTTTACAGGTATACATAGATAGAGTGCACAGAAAGGGATGATACTTAAAAGGTGAAATTAAGAGGTGAGAGAGTAATATAATGAGAGTAGATAGGGAGAGACAGGGTAGGGTAAACTATCTCATGTAGAAGAGGAAAGGGAAAATGGTTACAAGGGAGGGGAAGAACAGGAAGGCAAAAAGGCAAAACCTTATTCTCATTGAATTTGGCTCAGGGAGAGAATGACATACATACTGAATGTGATATCTCATCCCATAGGAGAGTAGGGGGAAATGGGATGAGAGGGGGGATGATGGAAAGGAGGGCAGGAGGGAAGGGGGTTAAGGAAGTTGGAAGCACTCACTTTTGAAAAGGGACAGGATCAAAGTAGGGAATAGATCAAGTGGGAGGTAGGATAGGAGGGAGGGAAATATAGTCAGTCTTTTACAATATATCTACTATGGTAATGTTTTGCCTAACTACACATGTACAACATATACTGAATTGCTTATATTCCCAGTAAGTGTGGGTGAGAAGGGAGGAAGGGAATGAATCTGGAATTCAAAGTTTTAAAATCAAATGTTTAAAAATATATAAATACTATTTTACATATAATTGGGTAATAAGATGTACAGGTATTTGGGCACAGAGATTCACTTTTCCCTACTGGAAAAGTCAAAGGGTGTTTGGGGGAAGATATGGGAGACAGCAGATTGGATGAGGGGATACCCTGTGGGACTGCTATTCTGGGGTGGTGGGTAGGGGAAAAATGGGGAAAAATTGTAACTCAAAATCTGGCAGAAATGAATGATGTAAACCAGAAGTTAATAAAGCATTGGAAAGAAGAAGAATTTTGGCAGAAAAAAGTGAAAAGAGTCATGGAATGGATGAATCCTTTGTGAATTCCAAGAAGGGGAGATTTCTTTCGTATATGGAAGACCTGAACACATTTCCCCTTTGTAGTTGGAGGGGAATCCACAGGAAAAAAATAATAAAAATTAAACTAGGGTGGAGTTGATTGATTTAACAAGGTCTTTGAGAAGGATAGAGAGCATCCAATCAAGGGCAGACAGAAGAATTTTTCCTGACAAGGAGAATTGGCTTTTACTCTGGCATAAAATGTAAAAGACTAAAGTTAGGGAGAAGGCCAAAAGAGATTTTAATGTGGGAGAAAGGATATAGGAAGTTGAGAGGACTAATGTAAAATACACTTTATTTTTTTCAGTGTTTGTGCCAGGGGTGTTTTTTGGGGGGAGAAGGGTGCTAAGAGGAGAAAGTATGGAACAGTTGCTATTTGTAAGTCAATAAAATATTTTTAAGGCTAAAAGTTTTTTTTTTTAATGGGTATAAATGAAAAGGCTAATTCTTTCATGGTATTAATATTTACTGTATCTCGCTGAAGTTAATTTTGCATAATCTTATAGTTCCAACACTTAAGGGTGTTCATAACTACATTGATTCCAACTAAATAGCCAAACACTGATGAAAATAAATAGTCTGGATGCCAATACTATGCTAGATTCTCTAAATGGTATAGATCCAGAAGTAATTTTTGTCTGCCATTAGTCTTGCCTTGAAAATGTTAAGATTAATAGTATAATTTCAGCTCTATGGATTCTAAACTGGCTTCTGAGCTTATTATAAAAACCAATTAAATATTACTTTGTACTTATTTTTTGTTTTACTGTTAATGTTAAACCAAGACAAATTTTACTCTGTATAAACGAGAAATGAACCAAGAATCCTTTTATGCAAAACCTCATCCTTACATGTAATACAAACTTGGAAGTAAAGTTGCTGGTTCAGAATCAAATCCTTTTTTTTTTTTTGCTTTTTGGAGGGCAACTGGCCTTAAGTGACTTGCCCAAAGTCACATGGTTAGTTTTTGTGTTAAGTGTCTGAGGCTGGATTTGAACTCAGCTCCTCCTGACTCCAGGGCCAGCACTCCATTCACTGAGTCACCTAGCCACCCCTAGATAAGGTTTTGGTAATGAGTTAACCAATAGCTTTACAAGGATTAATTGACAGCCAGCTGGGGAGGAAAAATAAAATATGGGCTAGACATCTTTTAAAGCAAGGAAAGTTCCTTGATAGAGGGTATGTATAGAGCACCAAATAAAAGCTTTATCATGTTTTTCTTTTAATGTATATATACCTCTTTTCAATATCCAATTATTTTATGGATTGAAGGCAAGAAAACACAGATAAGCAATCCTCTACTCATATGATAATTCTCCAAATCCTTTAAGTCACCTAGCATATCTTCCCATCTTTTCTCTTCTCTGAGATATGTCAGGTTATATCTAGATTCTCTCTTTTATTCTTTGACATGAATTCTAAGAAGAAGTGCTTAATTTCCTCTAAGCGTCCCATCATTTCTACTTTAGACATCAGTTCTGGTGAGTCAGAATTAGGGCCAGAATAGCAGTTCTTATAGCTTCCTCCAGCTTTTAAAGAATGATATTTTCATTATAGAAAATCGAGAGTGTATCACAATATATGGATAGTTGGAGTCTACTACCAGTAAGACACCATCCATGTATACTTCATTTAGTGATGAGCATTCAAGAACTGATCTGACATCTTGTTGGATAAACAACATGATTCTCTGATATAGGGAAGGAATTTCAATGCTTTTCAGAATCAAATTGGCCTCATCAATAATGTAACCAGAGATAATGAACACAGGGTGAAGAGAGAATTTTACATTGAAATGTGCCATTTACAAATCAAATTCCTTACCAGTAACTTGAAAATTAGCTATGTATTTTAAATATATTTTGCCTCCACTCTGATTTGAATTTAAATTTAGCATGTTTCATTTCAGACTTGTAAAAAAGGTTGAAATGACAAAGACAATGCCAACATTATTTAATTCTAAGAAACAATTGTCCCCCTCTCTAAATTACTTAGATGTAAAGGAGAAGAAAATGAAAAAAATATTGCTTCCACCTACCATTGATATGGTTAATGTATTCCATTTTATTATTCACTTAACATGTGTTAATATTGGCCACTGAATAAAGATAACTTGCAAATCTCATTCTAGATCTCGCCACTTCCAGCTACATTGTTTTATGGGAATTATGAGGAAACAACAAGAACCAATTTTCAGCCTGAAATTTACACCCCCCAAAACCAAAGGACAAATCAGACATTCATTTTTAGTTTGTTGTTTTAATCTATAAGAAGTCAACTTTTGTTACTTGCAATCCCAATTCCTTTTGGAAATATCCATTATATTCCACCATATGGATACACATGTATATAGATATACACATATACATATACATATATATGCACACATATGTATGTATATATATACATATACATATATGCACACATATATATGTGTATATTGTATATATATGTATATATATGGATAGGAACTAGACTGATTTCATTCATATAAGCAATTCATAGATGAGCAAACACCCTGTATAAATTCAGGTCAGATGTTTGAGTTGCCTCTACCAGGAGGCGAAGTGATTTATCCAGGACCATGAAGCTGTCATAGGTCAGGGTCAAATGTCAGAGTTTGGACTTGAACCTAGGTCTTCCTGGCTTGTGTTCTATCCACCATGGCATTTCCTCCCTCTTCCTCACCATAACACAAGATATATAAGTGTAGACTCTGCTACAAGCAATTAAAACTCTCTTATATTCCAATCGAGTGACAGACTCTAATTATGATACTTAAGAAGGAAATATAGTAATTGGGATAAGTAACCAAACTTTGGGTACCCTTCTCACACAGAATGGATAGTAATCAATTGTAAATGCACAAGGTTTAGTTTTTAACATTGTCCAGCAATGTTTTTAGTATAATGTAATTTAATTTCTAAAAAGATACTGCCCAGAATCAATTTTAATTAGTGTAAGCTTTTGCTCCAATTTGTCTTTTTTAATACTGAGTATGTTTTTTTCTTTTTCCTTCAATATTTCCTCTACTATGGAAATTGTAATAGTTAATTACATTGAATGTTACTAAAAGGATGTTTGTGTCAGCTCAAGCTAATTTTACAAATAAGATAATGTAAAGTTGAAAGTGGCAATAATTTTCACCAAAAATAATGCAAAAACTTCATACAAATATATATATATATATATGTATGTGTGTATACATATACATACATGCACACACATATATACATATGGAATCTCTGTAGTATTATGACATTATACTCTGTTCTTATCTGTATGTACATTCTGAATCCGTGCTTGTCATAGTAGTTGCTCATTTATGAATACTAAGATTTCCTAGCACATCAGTTTGGACACACAACCTCATTAGTAGTAGTAGGCTGGGAGCAGTGTGGTATAACTGAAAGGGTTTGATTACCCAATTGATAAATAATCAAAGGATATGAAAAGGCAGTTTTCACATGAAGAAGTTAAAGCTATCTATAATCACATGGAAAAAATTCTTGAAATTGTTACTGATTAGAGAAATACAAATTAAAATGACTGAGCTACCACCTCACACATATCAGATTGGCCAATAGGACAGAAAAGGAAAAGTTTTGGAGAAGATGTAGGAAAATTGGGACACTAATGCATTGTTGGTAGAATTGTGAACTCATCCAACCATTCTGGAACTATGCCCAAGGGCTATCAAACTGTGTAGACCCTTTGATCCAGCAATACCACTACTAGATCTGTCTCCTAAAGAGATCATAAGAAAGTGAAAGGATTCACACATACAAAAAATATTTAAATGAGTTATTTTTGTGGTGGCAAAGGATTGGAAATTGAGGGTATGCCCATCAATTGAGGAGTGACAGAACAAGTTGCGGTATATGAATGTAATTGAATTTTATTGTGCTATAAGAAATGATAAGCAAGTGGATTTCCAAAAAACTTGGAAAGATACATGAATTTATGCTGAGTGAAGTGAGCAGAATCAGGAGAATGCTGTACACAGCAACAGCAAAATGTGAATGATGAAAGCTATCTTTACATGTATTGGGAAAAAAACAAAATTATATTAAAGAAAAAAAAGCAATGACAAAAAAATAAAAACAACACAAAACAATTGAAAGGCTTTGGTTTCTGAATACTTGGATTTGAATCCTAGTTCTGTAACTTATTGCTTGTGTGGTTTTAGGTGGTATCTCTGGGTCTCAGTTCGCCTATCAGTAAAATGAGAAAATTACATTAGATGACCTTCAAGCTCCTTTCCACTCAGTGCCCGTGATTCCAAAAATTTAACTGTGCCTCTTCCTTCATTTGTCTTCCAAGAAGAACTTGTAAGCCATTCTTTCATTTTGCCACAACTTTTCTTTCATCTTCTGGCTTCACTTATAACCGAAATGCCATAATGTCTCAGATTTTGTCTTTACCAATTATTTTCACACTTCTCATTCTCTCATGATGACATCATCTTTCTGGTCTTTTTAATCCCAGGTCTTCAAATTTAAAGAGAATAAGATTTGGAGTCAGAGGACCTGGGTTTGAATCCCAACTCATTCACTTGATGGCCATGTGATCTTAGAAGAATTCCTTAACCTGAAGCCTTTAGTTTCTTTTTCTACAAAATGCAGAAATATTCAATAACCACTTAAGTCTCCTCCAGTTCTAAAGCTATGATCCTATAAGCTTTTTTTTGGCAGATAAAATCATGATAGATCTGGAACTGACAATAGAGGTCATATAATCATATTATTATTTCAACATGTGTAAATGAAAATCCTCTTCAATGTAGGTCCTTTTAGATCACTGCCACTTGAGAGAAAGAAATATTTATAAAAGAAAGTTCTTCCCTAAAACTTTAGTTAGAAAAAAAGAAAGCAGACCTTTTAAAGTTCTGAGGGAAACTTAGACTGTCACAATTAAATCAATAAAGCAATGGATTGGTATTTATAGAAGCTCTTTTTGTGGTGGCTAAGAATTAGAAATTAAAGGAATCCTCAAAAATTGGCTAAACAAGTTGCAGTATATGATTGTGATGAAATATTATTGTACCATAAGAAATGAGGGGCAGGATTATTTCAGAAAAACCTGGAAAGATGAATATAACCTGATGCAAAGTGAAGTGAACAGAACCAGGAAAACATTTTACACAGTAACAACAATATTGTTTGATGAAGAATTGTGAATTACATAACTATTTCCAGTAATAAAGTGATCCAAAACAATCTCAAAGGACTAATGATAAAGCATATTATTTTCCTCTAAATAAAGAATCCATACTGGGGCTGCTAGGTGGTGCAGTGAGTAGAGCATTGGCCTTGGAGTCAGAAGGACCTGAGTTCGAGGGGGCGGAGCTAAGATGGAGGACTAGAAACAGCTCATCCAAGCCACTCTGCCCCCATATTTCCACCAAACTATGTAAAAGGGGACTCTGAACAACTCCTGGAGCCCAGCACCCACAGAACGACACAGAGAAGCTAACCTACTGCTGAGGACAGCCCAGCAGCCCTGCAGGAAGTACCAGCGAAGCAGTCTGGGAGTCAGCAGCATGCGGCTCGCAGAGCACAAGGAGCCAAGCCGAGGCAAGGTCCACATGAGCCGAGGTTTTAGCCCCAGGGCAGCAGGGCCAGTAGCCGGCTGGAGAGACCCCAGAACACCAGAAGCTATGGCGATTCCAGAATTATCAACATAGACATGCCTAGGACAAAGTGAGAGGTTAGTGCCCTATGGACTTTGGGACCAGTATTTGGGGAATGTGTAGGCTTCCTCCCCTGGGAGCTAGAAGCCTCTGAGGAGACACGCCATTTTGTAGTTTTCAGAGGCAGCTCCAGCTCCCGGCCTGCGAACTGTAGGGAGATCCAGCAATCAGTCTTGGGGGGTCATCGCTCTTGCTTTAACCTTCCTGGATATGGATTGTGATCTGGGGTGGAGGTTGTGGGTGGGTTTCCAGCTTCCAGAAACGGAAGTTGTCCCCCACACATTCAGGACAAAAATTCCCATCTGGCAGCAGAGCCATAGTGTGGCAACAAGCCCAAAAGTCAAGTAATTAAGTGGCAACATGCCAAGGCAAAGGAAACAAATTAAAGAGAAAAATGAAACCCTAGACTCCTATTTTGGGGGAATAGAGCGGGAAAAGGACTGTGAGGTCAGAAGTCCTGCCCCAAAAGCCCCAGGGGAAAACATGAGTGGGTTGCAGGCCATAGAGGACCTTACGAAGGACTTTAACGATCAAATAAGAAAAGTGGAGGAAAAATTAGAAAGAGAAATGAGAAGGATGCAGGAAAAGTCTGAAATGAGGGTCAAAAGCCTGACTGAGGTAAACAATTCCTTAAAAAATAGACTGATTCAAATGGCAAAGGGGGCCCAAAAGGGCAATGAGAGAAGAATGCCTTAAAAAGTCGAATTTGCCAGATGGAAAAAGAATCTCAAAAGCTCACTGAGGAGATTCATTCCTTCAGAATTAGACTGGAGCAAATGGAAGCTAATGACTTTATGAGAAATCAAGATGCTGTTAAGCAGATCCAAACAAATGAAAGATTAGAAGGCAATGTGAAATATCTCATGGGAAAAACCACTGACCTGGAAAATAGATCCAGGAGAGACAATTTAAAAATTATTGGACTACCTGAAAGCCATGATCAAGGAAAGAACCTAGAAATCACCCTTCAAGAAATTCTCAAGGAAAACTGCCCTGATGTTTTAGATCCAGAGGGCAAAATAGAGGTTGAAAGAATCCACCGATCACCTCCTGAAAAAGATCCCAAAAAGAAAACTCCCAGAAATATTATAGCCAGGTTCCAGAATCCCCAGATCAAGGAGAAAATACTCCAAGCAGCCAGGAAGAAACAATTTCAATATTGTGGAAACACAATCAGAATAGCCCAGAACCTGGCAGCTTCTACACTGAGGGATCGAAGGGCATGGAATATGATATTCCAGAGGGCAAAAGAGCTGGGACTGAACCCAAGGGTAACCTACCCAGCAAAACTGAGTATTTGGTTTCAGGGGAAAATATGGTCATTCAGTGGAATAGAGGACTTTCAAGCATTCTTGAGGCAATAACCAGATTTGAATAGACAATTTGACATCCAGACACAAGAAGCAAGAGATGCCTGAGAAGGTAATCACGGAAAAGAAATAAAAAGGAACTTATCAAATTTAAACCATTTACATTCCTATATGGAAAAGCAACAACTGTGACTGATGATATCTTTCTCACTATGAAAATAATGGAAGAAGGGTGTGTGGTCATATGAATACATATGTGAATGTGGGTGTATATGGTTACAGTTATATATGGATAGAGGGCATAGGTTGAATTTGTTGGGAAGGGAGAATACTCAAGGGATGAAATTATGAGGTGAGAGAGGAAAGTGGCAAGAGGAGATGGGGAGAGACAGGGTAGGGTAAACTATCTCATGTAGAAGAAGCAAGGGGAAGTGGTTGCAAGGGAGGGGGAGAATAGGAAGGCAAAAAAGGCAAAACCACATTCTCATAGAATTTGGTTCAGGGAGAGAATGACATACATACTAAATGGGATATCTCAACCTACAGCAGAATAGGGGGAAGGGGGATGAGAGGAGGGATGATGGATGGGAGGGCATCCTTGGGGGAGGGGAGGTTGGAAGTACCCACTATAGAAGAGGGACAGGATCATGTAGGGAATGGACCAGGTGGGGGGTGGGATGAGTGGGAGGGAATTATAAGCAGTCTTTTACAATATATCTACTATGATAACGTTGTGCATAGCTAGATATGTACAACATATACTGACTTACTTATCTCCCCAGAGGGATTAGGTGACAAGGGAGGAAAGAAATGTATCTGAAATTCGAGGTCTTAACATTAAATGTTCCAAATATATATAAATACTATTATTAATATTCTTTTGCTTGTAATTGGGAGATAAGATGTGCAGGCATTGGGACGCAAAGATTCACCTTCATCTAATGGAAAAGTCGAAGGGGGTATTGGAGATGATATGGGAGAGAGCCGATTGGAGGAAGCGATAACCTGTGGGACTGCTATTCTGGGAGGGTGTGTAGGGGAATAACGGGGGGAAAATGATTGTAACTTAAAATCTGGCGGAAATGAATGATGTAAAACAGAAGTTAATAAAGCATTTGTTTAAAAAAAAGGAAAAAATGCTCTAAATTATGATTGATTGAAGAGCTACAAATTAAAAAAAAAAAGAAAACAACACAAGTAATCCTATTTTTCCCTTTATACACCATTTTGTGAAGTTAAATCCCAGTTTCATATAAGTCACCTGTTTTTGAGGAAGTCACAAGATTACTCTCCCTCCCTATTCTTACCTGACTTAAGGAATCACAAAACTACTCCCTCTCAATTTAGTGTCTCCTCCTGCTTCCCTCTACCAATAAGAAAACAGGTGTCTCAATCCATATTTTCTGTTTTTACTGTTTTTCACTCCCTTTAAATCATATATTAACTGTAGAGAAACCAATGGTCAATATCCTTGACTATGAGAGACTTAGACCTGATTTGTTTCTGCAACCACTTGCATTGCTAAATAAATCATTTGTCTGGATGAAATTCCATTTGTTTTTATTCTACTGTAACAGTGTGGAGCCATAGATGCTTCTTACATTCATTGCCTTCTTTAGGTGTCAGGATCATTAGAAAATGTTTGGAAAATGACCGGAGATTCATACTTAAGATTTCTGAGAAGAGATGAGTTCTATTACTTATCACTGTCACTCTCACGATTACTGTCTAGCACCTCTTAGAAGTAATTACAAGAATTCACTATCTGAGTATAAAGAAAGGCATATCAAGCTGGGTATGAAGTATGAACAATAAATGAAAAGCCCTCACTTCAACTTTTCTCTTAAAATAGCTCTCTGGCCCAGGATAGAGTGAACGCCATTACTTTAGCCAATTAGTATTTGAATGATGGATGTATGGCTAGGCTGCAGTGACTGGAAGAAATATTATCTACTTCTTGTGGTGTTCACTAATTAGCAGGACTCTAGCCAGCTTCAGTGATGACTGTATAGAATATAAAGTGAAGCCATAACAGTTTTCAGAATTAAGTTGATTAAAACTTGCCTTTTGTTTATTTCTGCCTTGATTTTCAATGCCATGCTCAGTGAGTGAATGGAAATATCTCCCAGTATAAAAATTAATTACAGAATATCTGAGTTGGAAGGGACCTTAGACACCATCCATTTTGGCTCATATAAGATGCTTTTTTATGACATCCTGGATAAGGATTTAAGCAGCCTTTGCTTAAAAGATTTTAAGTGAGAAAGAACCCATTAACTCTCAAGCTGGTCTATTCCCCATTTGGACATCTCTCATCATTAGAAAGTTTTCATTGCACAAAGCCTGCATTTGCTTATTTGTAAATTCTTACTTTTATCTCCTAGGACCAAGTAGAACAGATGTAATTCATATTCTACATGATATCCCTTCATATATCAAGATATGCACAAATTAATTATGTACATATTAATATGTAGAAAGAAATACAATTTTACAGCAAAGATGCCCTTCCTAGAACTTTTCTTCTTTGTGTTAAACATCTCCAATTTTTTAATATAATCCTCATATGGTATGATCTTAAGGCCTTTCACCATTCTGGCTGCCCTCCTTTGCAGTTTGTCAGTGTCCTTCCTAAAATATTTATTTATGTGAAACCCATTTTATTGCTGCTTGTAATTGTTTCTCTTTGTTGTTATTATTGTTGTTTTCAAAATCTTACTCTCAAGAATTTACTCTCCCTCCTGAGTGGACTCCCCCTATATAAATTTAGGTCATGGGGTGTTTACCTAGGCTTTCTTTTTACCTCTTTCCATATACTTTACTGCAGACCAGGGTGCAAGTGTCTCCGACCTTCTTATCATTCTCTATCACAAATGTTTCAGATGAATCATAAGAATGTATAAGACATTTTCTCCCTCCTTCCTCTTCAGTGTAAATTTCCTTGGATTAGACTTGCAAGATTCTAGGTAAATACCTTGCTACCAGCCCTTGTTAGGTACACTAAATCTCTGGCCAAAAATCCATCATGTCTATACTCTTAAATTTAAGCCAGACTTGTGTTTTGAGAATTCATCCTCTTGTATTTCTTTTGTTCACTTACCATATCTCAATTCCCTTTTTTCAAAACCCTTACTTTCTCTTAACTGAATTAATGAAGACATGGTCTTTCATTTCTTTCCTAAGAGTGAATAATCCTTAGTAATGAATGTTCTAAAGATTCCTTTGGACAGTATAATTTTTTCTTAAGGAAATTACCAGAAGTGAGTCAAAATTATCAGGTTTGACAAACCCTGGAAAGGTCTACATTATATCTTGTACATATTCCTCAGGATGGGAGCAGACTTCTCTTTTGTTAATGTTAATGTGGTGAATAACTGTCTCAACTTTCCTGAGCAGGAAGTCACCTAGCATTACTACTCATATCTACTTCCTTTTTTCTGACCTAATGATCTTACTCATTTTAGTACTTGGAATTTGACTACAATATTCCTTGGCATTTTCAATTTGGGATCTCTTTCAGGAGATGATTGGTGGATTCTTCTGATGACTATTTTATCCTCTTGTTCTAGGATCTCAGGGCAATTGTCCTTGATGATTTCTTGAAAGATGGTGTCTAGGCTTGTTTTTTTTTTTTTAAATCATGGATTTCAGGTAAACCACTAATTTTTAAATTGTCTCTACTTTATCTGTTTTCCAGGTCAGTTATATTACCAATGAGGTATTTTATATTTTCTTCTGTTTTTTATGCTTTTGTTTTTGTTTCACCAATTCTTGATATCTCATGGAGTCATTAGCTTCCAATTCTCTAATTCAATTCTAATTTTAACAAGATTTTTCTCTAATTAGATTTTGTATCTCTTTTTCCATTTGGCCCATTTAACTTTTTTTCTTTATTAATTAATTTATTTTTAGTTTTCAAGATTCACTTTCACAAGAGTTTAATTTCCAAATTGTCATCTCATATCTCCCCTACCCTCACCCCAAGATGGTGTGCATTCTGATTATGCCTTCCCTTAATCTGCCCTCCCTTCTTTTACCCTCCCCCCTTCCCTTATCCCCTTCCCTTCTATTTTCCTTTGGGGCGTGCTAGATTTCTATGTCCCATTGCCTGTATATCTTATTTCCCAGTTGCATGTAGAAACAATTTTTAAAGTTCATTTTGAAAACTGAGTTCCAAATTCTCTTCCTTCCCCCTTCCTCACCCCCACTCACTGAGAAGGCAAGGAATTTGATACACGTGTATTTATGAAAAACACTTCCATAATGGTCATATTGTGAAAGACTAACTATATTTCCCTCCCTTCTATTCCACCCCTCCATTTATTGTATTCTCTCCATTGACTTTGTCCCTCCACAAAAGTGTTTGCTTTTGATTGCCCCCTCCATTAATTTATCATCCTTTCTCTCATTCTACCCTCTTATCCCTTTCCCTCCTACTTATCTGTAGGGTAAGATAGATTTCCAAACCCAATTGAGTGTGTATGTTCTTCCTTCATTAAACCAAATCTAATGAGAGTAAGGTTCACTCATTCCCTCTCACCTCCACCCTCTTCCCCTCCACTGTAAAAGTTTTTTCTTACTTATTTTATGTGAGATTATTTACCCCATTCTACTTCTCCTTTTTCTCCTTTTTCCAGTACATTCCTCTCTCATTCTTTAATTTTAATTTTTAGATCATCCATTCATATTCAACACACCCTTTGGCTTTTCAGTCCTCTTTTGCTATTTGGGTTAGTCTACTTTTTTAAGGTATTATTTTCTTCAGTAGTTTTTGTGTCTCCTTTAGTAAGCTGCTGACTCATTTTTCATGATTGTCTTGTGTCATTCTCCTTTCTCTTCCCAATTTTTCCTCTACTTCCCTTACTTGATTTTCAAAATCCTTTTTGAGCTCTTCCATGGCCTGTGACGGATTCATATTTTCTTGGAGGCTTTTCTAGGAGCTTTGACTTTGTTGTCTTCTTCTTATTGTATCTTTTGATCTTCTTTGTCATTAAAATACTTGTATATAGTCTGAGGTTTTTTCCACTTTTTGCTCATTTTCCCAGTCAATTACTTGACTTTTTAACTCTTTGCTAAGGTAGAACTTTGCTTCCAGTGTGGAAGGTCTAATGTTCTAAGCTTCAGGTGCTTTGTGCAGCTATTTTCAGAGATACTTCTAGGGACCTATACATTTTCCGTTCTTCCAAGGTAGTATGATAAAAAAAAAAAGAGATTTTTACTCTTCTGCTGGCCTGTGCTCTGATCTGTGAGTAACCACCAGCACTCTTTTCTGCCTCGGAATCGTAAGGAGGATTCCATCTCCACTACTGCCACAAGCTCAGACCAATGGTCTTCCTTGCCCCAGGAATGCAACTCAGGATGGTGACCCAGATCCAAGCATGGGTAAAGCAAGAGAATCCTGCCCCAGTGACAGCAAAGAGATTGCTGGAATCCCCATTCTGATCAGTCACTCATTCTCTGTACTGTCTGTTGGCCAAGAGCTCCCAAAGCAGTAGCTGCCACCTCTGTTGCTTCTGCTGCCCTGGGACTGGGGCTGGACCATGCTCCTCTCTCACTCATGTTCAACAGGCCTTTTCTAGTGACCTTGTAAGTTGTCTTTGGTGTTTGTGGGTGGAAAAGTCTAGAAACTGCCACAGCTGACAGTGATTCAGTCTCCTGAGGCCTGCTCCATTTTTGCTGGGGCTGGTCTGTGCTAGTGCAGCCTAAACTGGACTGTACCCTTCTCTCATACTGGTGTAAAAGACCTTTCCTATTGACCTTTCATGTTGTCATGGACTGGAAATTTGTTTCATTCTGTTATTTTGTGGGTTCTGCTGCTCTAGGATTCTAGTCATTTTTACAGGTATTTGGAGGGATTTGGGGGACATCTTAAGTCCCTGCTTTTACTCCATCATCTTGGCTCTCTTCTTCCCTATTTTATTTTTAGAGTTCTTCAGTGAATTTTGTGCTTCCATTTACATTTGGTCAATTCTACCTTTTTTTTTTTTGCTTTGTTTTATTTTGTTTTGGAGGGCATTTAGGGTTAAGTGACTTGCCCAAAATCACATGGATAATAAGTGTGTTAAGTGTCTGGGGCCAGATTTGAACTCAGGTCCTCCTGATTCCAGGGCTGGTGCTCTATTCCCTCCACCACCTAGTTGCCCCAGTCAATTCTTCTTCTTCTTCTTCTTCTTCTTCTTCTTCTTCTTCTTCTTCTTCTTCTTCTTCTTCTTCTTCTTCTTCTTCTTCTTGCTTTTTGGAGGGCAATTGAGGTTAAGTGACTTGCCCAAGGTCACATGGCTATTTTTTTGTGTGTGTATTAGGTGTCTGAGGCTGGATCCAAACTCAGGTCCTCCTGACTCCAGGGCTGGTGCCCTATCAATTCTACTTCTTAAGGAGTTGTTTTCTTCAGTGTACTTTTTTTCCATTTGGCCAATTGTTATTTTTTTTTAAGGATTTGTTTTCTACAGTTAATTTTTGTTCTTACTTTTCCAAGCTATTGACTCTCTCTTGCACACCTCTCATTTATTTTCACAATTTTTCTTCTGCCTCTCTTATTTTACTTTTAAAATCCCTCTTCACCTCTTCCAAGAAGGGCTTGAGACCAGTTCTATTCCCCTTTAAGGTTTCAAATGTGGGCATATTGACAATGTCCTCTTTTAAATTTGTGCCTTGATCTTCCTTGTCCCCATAATAAGAATCTATGGTCATTGCCCATTTCTGCTTTTTGCTCTTGGTGTTTTCCTATTTCCTGGTTTTAAATGTTGAGCTCTCCTGTCAGAGTATAGGGACACTGACCCAAGCTTCTTGTGCTAGTCACCCAGGACATGGACACTGGTTTTGTGTGCTGGGCCCTCAGGTACTGGCAGCTGGTAGCTGTAGGAATTTGGCCGCTTACCTGGTGCTGCCCTGGGGTTAGCAACACTGGAGCTCTTGGGGTGGGGGTGGGGAGTCTGGCCCCTGGGGAACCCCTGCTCACCCTGGCTTCTTTAAAGCACTGTAAGGTTCTGCTGCTGGAGAATAAGTGCCAGCCTGGAGCTATGCTTCCTGGAATTGTGCTTCCTTCAGTTGTGCTGAAGCATGGTGAGGTTTGGCTGCTGGAGGACACCTGCCCATTGATACAAGAGGCAGTTTTCTGAGCTTATTTCTACTGGTTCCTTGGCCTGTGCTGAGGCACTAGTAGGGTCCTGGTGTTGGCATTTGCCTACACTGCCACCCTGGGGTTCAAGATCTCCCTCTGGTTTGCTGAGGTGTGGCTTGTCACTTGCTTGCTGGGAAGCCTCCCTTCCTGTATTGCTCTTGCTCCACCAAAGGGAGAGGGAACTTTCCCATTAATCCCTCAAGTTTCCTAGGCTACAAGATTGTTTCACCCCATATTTCTGCTGATTCACATGTTCCAGGGTTTTTCCTGGAGCATTATTTTCTGGGCTTTCAGAGGTCAAGAAGGGAGAGTGAGAGGAACTTATTTTGTACTCAGCCATCTTGGCTCCTGGAAGTCCACCCCCTCAGTACTTGCAAATTCTCATGCTCACTCTTGAAATGTAGACAGGTATTTACATCTTTGAAGATCCAGATCCCTCTTTAGTCAGTCAATAAACATTTATTAGCCATTCAAAGAAAGTCAAAAGACAGTCCCTGTTCTCAAGGAGTTCACAATCCAATGAGGGAGACAACATGCAAACAACTATGTACACTCCCCACCTCCTAACTATATGTAAGATAAATTGGAAATAATCAATAGAGGGATGGTACTAGAATTAAGGGGATAAAGAAAGACTTCCTGTAAGAGGTGGGATTTTAGCTGAGAGTTGAAGGAAGCCAGAGAAGCCAAGAGACAGAGATGAAGAGATAAACCTTCTATGCTTGGCAGAGAGCCAGTGGAGATGTCCAGACTTGGGATCGAGTGTCTTGCTTAAGAAACATCAAAGGTGCCAACGTCACTGGATCAAAGAGCACATGGAGGGGGTAGGCGGGAATATAAGTGTAAGAAGACAGGAAAAGTGTGTGGAAGTGGGTTATAAAGGGCTTTGAACATCAAACAGAGGATTTTATTTTGATCCCTGAGGCTATAGGGAGCAACTGGTGCTTATTGAGCAGGGAGATGACATGGTTAGACTTCTGCTTTAGGAATATCACTTTGACAGTAAAGTGGAGGATAGATTGGAATGGGAAAAGACTTGTGGTGAACAAACCAACAGGCTATTGCAATAACCTAGGCATGAAGTATTGAGGACCAGTACCAAGGTGGTAGTGGTATCAGAGGAGAGAGAAGGAGATTTTAAAGAGATGTAACAATGGAAAAATTCATAGGACTTGGAAACAGATAAGATACTAGGGGTGAGGGAGGGTGAAAGAGATTAAAACAGCCAGGATGACATCTGGTTTTACAAGCCTAGGAAACTGGGGGATGATGGTGCCTTTGGCAGCAATAGGAAAATTTGGAAGGAGAGAGGTGTTTTGGGGATAAAGATGATGAATTCAGTTTTAGACATGTTGGGTTAAAGATTTGATCCAGGTTGATGTGTTCATTAGGCAGTTGGAGATGGTAGACAGGAGATTAGCAGAGAGGTTAGCGCACGAAAAGTAAATTTGGGAATCAGGATAGAGATGATAATTGAATCCATGGGACCTGATGAGATTGCCAAGTGAAATACTATAGAGGGAGAAGAGAAGAGGGCCCAGAACAGCACTCTATGGGAGAAAGCACTAACAACTAGAAATTAAAAAACAAAACAAAGCAACCTTTTTGTGGGAGTGGGGGAGGTGACATTTTGAACTGAGCCTTGAAGGTAACTAAGAGTTCCAAGATTGATAAATAAGGAGGATTGGCATTGTAGGAGTGGGGGATAATGTGTGTAAAGGAATGTAGGCAAGGGATGAATTCTACTACATAATTGGGGGGTGGAGAGGAAAGAGAGTGAGTAGGGACTTTGAGCAAAATATAAAGTTAATAAAGTTTAAATCAGTCCAGAGAGATAGGCTGAAGCCACTTTGAAAGGCTTTAAATGCCAAACAGAAATATTTGTATTTTATCCTAGAGGTAGGACTGATAAGTTATCTGGTTCTTGAAAGCTAATAATTAACTTTTCAGTGTAAAAATAGACACTTTGGATATCAGCAAATGCTACATATCAGACTTTAAATATTTTTGATAAATCCTTGATTTATAGTTTTGTTGATAGTCTAGATTTAAGAAAATAATGGAGAAAACATTAATAATGGAGATAAAAGTTAAAAGCATGTTATGGGTAGAGATATTTTTTTCCAGAGAGTTGGTTATTAAACTTTTACTAGCACACCCCTAATGTATAGGGGAGAACAGAGGTACTGATAAATCTTAGTAAATTTCCAAATATTTAAACCAATTTTTGTCAACTAGAAGTTGTGGTGGTTCTAGACAGACATTTGGCTCTTTATGTCTATACAATTTCCGGAGGTGAATGAGTCACAAAGTGGAAGCTTCTATAATCAATTCACTTGTTCCCTCCCTCCTTCCTTTGTTCCCTCCATCCTTCCTTTGGTCCTTGATTCTTTTGTTCCTTCCTTCCTTCCTTCCTTCCTTCCTTCCTTCCTTCCTTCCTTCTTTTAGTAAATATTGCTTAAGTTCCTATTATGTGAAAGGTAGTCTCTAAAATACTTCTTCATGTTCTCTCAGCCACTGCCTAGATTAACTCCTGCTGTGTGTACAGTGTTTGAAAGGGAGTAAAAAATCAGAAATGAAGTCTGATCATGCTCTAATGCCTCTCAGTCTTGTCATCATTGAACTACCTCCTGTGGCTTCAGCAAGGCACTAAATGCATTTACTCTTTACCAACTTCAACTTATCCCTTTCAATGAATACCAATCTTGATTCTCCACTCATTAAAGGGCATAAGATCAAGTCTGGAAAAACTGCATGGAGTAGAAAATTTGAAAAGAAGTTCAAATTGCCATTCCATTTGAGTGTTCAACCCAGTCCTTCCAATCCTCTGCTAAATTTGGCCTTTTATCACTTTTAAAGCCTGGGATACTTATGCTTAGGGATCTGGGGGAGATGTAATGCCACTGGAGGATTTAATTTAGATCCTGGATATGTATGTTTGCTTGTGTTGACTACTTGTCTGAAGCACTCTTTTTGTTGATAGAGTCTGTCACACTACTAAAGATATGAAAGCTTCTCGGAATGTGATCAATATACTCAAGCAACTTCATTTTTCTTCTTTTCCCAACCAAGATTTATTTATCTATCACAAAGAGAAAACTATAGTTCTCTAAACCAGGGGGTTGGAGTGATAAAGAGACTTATTTCCAAATAGTGCTGGCAAGGAAAGTTAAACCTTTAATGACAAAGGGTAGAGATTTTATTCAGACTGATCCCCTTTAAGCCTTCTATGGTGAGAGAATAAGCCCCACCCTGAAATGGTGAAAGTTGATTTGTGATGGCTGTCAGACAAGTACAGACATGACTATGCAGATTTATAAATAATTGCCCAAAGTAAGACATACTCTGAGAAAAAATTCACTTATGCCAGCTAGATGGCATGGTACAGGTTAAATAGACTGTTTTCTTGATGTTGTATTTATTTTTTAAACCTGGTTGCTTTACTGTTATGTAGACATAGTCAAGTTGGTTATGTTTAGTGTACATCTCTGATTATACTAAAATATGTCATCATCATCTTCATAATCATCTTCAGAAATAGAGCAGGAAACTCAAGTTATTCAAGTCCATAAGCATTTATTAAGTACCCATTATGTGGCAGGCATTGTGGTAAGCACTGGAGATGCAAAGAAAGGTAACACTGTCCCTGCCCATATAGAACTCACATTTTAATAGGAGAGATAACATGCAAATAGCTATGCACATACAGATACATACAGTGTAAATAGTAAATGATCTTCGAGGGAAGGCACTAGCAATTGAGCTTGGGGAATGTGGTTGGAGTGAAGAAGAGTGCATCAGGAGTGACTTCTTCTAGGAAGTGGAATTCAAGCTAAGTCTTAAAGAAAGTCAGGGAATCAAGGAAGTAGAGGTGAGAAGGGAAAGCATTCCAGGCACGGCTGACAAAAAGCAAGTGAAATGGTAAAGAGTCACAAGTTGCTAGGAACAGTATGGAGACTAGTATTGCTAGATTTTAAAGTATTTGACTGGAAAGATAGGAAAGGGTCAGCTTATGAGAGACTTTACCAGGAAAACAGATGATTTTATATTTGATTCTGGAGGAAATAGGGAGCAATTGTGATTTATTGAGTTGGGAGATGACATGGTCAGACTTGTGCTTTAAGAAGATCACTTTGGCAACTTGTTTGGAAGGTGGATTAGAATATGGAGACATGGGAAGCAAAGAGATCAACCAGAAGGTAATTGAAGTAGTACGGTAATGAAGTAGTGAGAGTTTGTATCAGGGTTATTTCTGTGTGAGCAGAGTTTCAATCACATACAAGGGATATTGGTAAGGAAAAATTGACAGGACTTCGTAACAGATTTCATAAATGAGGTAAATGTGAATGAGAAGTCAAGTATTACACTGACTGTGAATCTAGGTTACAGAAGGAAAATATGTCCTCCTCAGTGATGGACAGTAATAGAGAGGGTTGGAAGAGAGGGAAATTTGATGAAAATGATAATAAATTCTCTTTTGGAAAGTGAAGTTTTGCATATCTATAAAACATCTAGATCAGGATGTCCACTAAATAGATGGTAAAATGAGATTAGAGGTTTGAGCTGGATAAATATAGAGCTGAGAATTATGTGCATTGAATCCATGGGAACGGATGATATCACCACATGAGACAGTATAGAAAGAGAAGAGAAGGTCAAGGTGATGAAGTCCTGCACCGGGGTGGTGGCTCTGGATAGATTACCGGAGGATACCCAGTGTTAGTGGGCATAGCCTGGATGAATGGACCCCAAGGGAGACTGAAAAGGAATAGTCAGGCAGTGTCATTAAACTAACTAACTAACAACAATAAGAAGAAGAAAACTAGAGAAAACAAAGCCCACAAGATAAAGGAATCATTAACAGTGTGAAAGGTTGCAGAGAGGTCAAGAAAAATCAGAATTGAGAAAAGGTCATTCGATTTGGTAGTTTAGAGATTTTTGATAACTTTGGAGACAACAATTTCAATTTAATGATCAGACTAAAGAAGGCTTAGAAGAGAGTGTGAGAAGTGGTGACACTAACTGTAAAGGGCTTTTTCAATGTATTTAACAACAAAAAGAGGAAATATAAAGGACAATAGTGGGGATGGTTAGATCAAGTGAGAGTTATTTATGGGTAGGGGAGACATAGGCATGTTGATAGGCAATATGGAAGCAGCCAGTACCTAGAAAGCAATTGAAGATTAGTGTAAGAATATGGAAGATAGCCAGTGCAGATGTGATGGTCTGGGAGAAAAACTGAAATTGGAAGTCGTTGTGAGGACAAATCTGCTGGAGAGAATTGAATAGTATCAAAGGTGCATATTGAGATATCTATTTTGGCAGGGAGAAGAGCCATCTCTTTAGGTGAAAAGGGGGTAAAGAAGGAGACAAAGGAGGAAGACATCTAAGAGAAGTGAAATGAGGAGGAGGAAAGAGGAAACATAGTGAATGGCTTTAATTTTTCAGTTATGAGGCAAGGTGCTCAGCTAAGAGAGTGGGGCAGCAGAGGTGGATGGAGTGCCATGGAAGATTTAAGAAGATGAAAGCATTTAGGACAGCTTCTGTGGTGGAGGGGATAGTAAACCATTTAGGGAAGGGTGAAAGGAATAGCTGGCTTTAGTGGGGGCCCTCTTGAGATTATATAACAAATCTATAGTTGTCCCAATCAACATGGTTTCATCACTTTTTTCTAGCTCAACAGTAGGAACAGAAGCAGAGGATGGTTCAGGCTTGGTAAGATATGATTGGTGATAGAATAAAGACACAAGAAGTTTGAATTTAGAGGAAATTATGTATACATACATACATATATACATACACACATATCTATCTATCTATCTATCTATATAAAATTTAGAGCTGAAACAGATCTTAAAAATCATTTTGTGTAATGCCCTTGATACATAGATAAGAACTTCTACCTTCATAAATTCTCTTCTATATGCCCCTTTCTCTCTTCTGATACTGCAGCCAGGGCTTCATCACCTTAAGGCAGGACTATTATATAGTTTGCTGACTGGTATCCCTTTCTCTTCTTTCCCTAGTCCAGTCTTTTCTCTACTCAGCTGTCAAAGTGATCTCTCCCTAAAGTGAGGATCTGATTGTCTTGCTCCACTGCTCCCTATTTAATAATCTCCAGTGGCTCCTTATCTACCAAGTCAAATAGAAAATCCTCTATCTGATGTTTAAAACCCTTCATAACTTTAACCCCTCTACCTTTCTAATATTCTTATACCTTCATTCCTCTCCAGGTAACACATGATCCAATAACACTGACTCCTTGCTAATCCTTGAACAAGAAATGTCATTTCCAATTCTGGGCATTTTCACTCTGCCCCCATGTCTGGAATTCTTTCCCTTCTTATCTCCTAATTCTCATTTCCTTGTTTTCATTCAAACCTCAATCAAAATTCCTCCTTCTATAAGAATCCTTTCCCATATTGTTTAGTCTTTCTCTTAATTTTCCCTCTGAAACTTCTCCTAATTTATTCCATTTATATCTTATTTCTATATTGTTTTGCATATTGTCTCCCTCATTATTATTTCATATTTGAGAGCAAGGACTATCTTTTTCCTTTCTTAGTGTTCCTCATGTTTAGTCCAGTGCCTGGCTCATAGTAGGTGTTCACTTGACTTGACTTGAAACCAAGACCCAGAGAGGACTGGTGATTTGCTCACTGTCACATACAAGGAGCTGAACTGGGATTGGAATCTAGCATTTCCAAGTCCAAACTTAATGTTCTTCTTTCATTCCCCCAAAAGAGCCATATCTATCATTTCATTTTATAATTTATTGCATACTTTGAACAGAATGGCAACATAGAATCTATTAAAAAAAGAAGTCATTATAATCTGTGGTTTCCACGGCTTTGCTTGAGCCATTTCCCTTTTCTAGAATGATCCTCTTTCCCTTCTCCATTTATTTAATTTCAATCTATCCTTTAAAGTCCAATTCAAATACCACTTCTCTATGAAGTCTTCTCTCCATGTTCCTTTTGGCTCTTAATCTTTTTCCCTACATGAAGTCACAAAGTACTTTTCTTTGCACCTCTCTAATACTTTTCTTTTGCAATAGTGGAAATTACAGTTCATTGTGTATGTGTCTTGTACCCAGACAGAGCATAAGGTTCAGGAAGGCAGGAATAATTGCTTATCTAAATTATATCTTTCTTAGCATTTTATATGTTCTGTGATTTGTCCATGTGGAAACTAGCTCCACCAACTATAAAATTGGTGGATAAGCTTGAGAGAATTGTCTGATCTTTGAGAAATTAAACGGTTTGCTAATGGTCAGCCAGCTACCTAGGTGTGATTTGACCGAGTTCTTCTTGACTCCAAGACTTGCCAACTATGTCATGCTGTCTTTTTTACTTGGCACATATTGAATGTTTAATAACTGTTTATTCAATAATATAAGTAGAATCATATTACAGGGTCTAGACTGGGAAGAAGCTCAGAGAACATCTAATGCAGCCCTGTTATTTTACAGATAAGAAAACCAAATCACAAGAAGGTTCATTGACTGTTGAATTCTCAATATTGTCCAAAGGACTTAATGAATGTGTATCTACAGTCTTCCAGATAGTCATCCACTAGTAATGAGAATTTTCCTCTTTATCTCCTCAGTTGTAGACCTCTCTCTCCTCCTTCCCCACTTTCTAGGAAAGGCTTAAGATATTATTATCCCTAAGCAATAGGCTTACGCTTTCTTCTAGTCTGTGTTTAAGGGAACATGCCCATTTGCAAAGTAACCAAGTATTGGTTGATTATGATGTTGAAGAATGTTTCAGCCCAGAGCAGTTGCCTGAATATGGAACAATAGGGAGTCCAATTAATTGTGATGTACTAAGAGAATAACACTGGGATTAATCTAAGTGACATGGAGGTGAATTGTGACCCTAATCAGAATAGATTAAACATGGTCCAGTGGATTTTTGTAGACATTGTTTGTCTGCAAACAGAGGTTAATAAGAGAACTCCTTACTGTTTCAGTAAGGTTAGTGATGAGCCCCTTACCATTTCAGGGTTGAAACAAACCCTAAAAAGGGCTTAGTTCCTCATATGTACCCTACTTTTTATCATATTTGTGATTGCCAATCAAATTGGCACTGCTTGTAAGGTTAATATAGTTAGCACTAGAGATTGAGTTTGGACTTTAGGGTTAGGTGGATGATTTAGCAACTTATCATTTAAAGAGAGGAGACTCATTTTCATATACACCTGGTACAAGTTACAACAAAAACAGTTCAACACATAGTGTACACATATTGAACAAAGACACCCAGTACCTGGAGCATTGAATAAAAGCACCACAGGGGCCAGATGTTTTTCCTTTGGAACATAACTCCAAACTGGATAACCTTAACCCTAGCCAATCACCACGCTTGACTATAAGTCACAAAGTATAAAAGAAACATCCATCTGACTACTTGAAAAAAGCTTACCCACACACCTTACTGAGGGTAGATAATATTCCATTATGCAAAGGCCCTATGCGAGCACTTCATGACAATTTTCTCTTTATGCAGAATGAAAGTCTGATCATGCACCATGACCTTTTAGTGTCAGACAATCTCAACTGCTTTGGCATGCAATAATTGATTTGGAAAGGTAAATATCTGTAATATTTTGGCCCCTCACATATAGCCCCTCCCCAATCATAGTATTCCAGTACTGAGGCATCCTCTGGGTCAGTATCCCCCAAAAGCAAACAAACCCCAAACTTAATAACACAAGCTCCCATCAATGTGTTTCCTTTACCAGACAATAAAGAAAGACTTGTTCAAAAGAAAAGACATTTAATAGGACAGTATGGCAAATAAAGTAAAAACAAAAATATCCTTTCCTGAACACATGAGATTATATACTCTCCTATAGTTTAACATAGCATGGCATCAAAGGGTATCCATTAAAAGAATATGGTTGGGGTGGCTAGGTGGCGCAGTGAGTAGAGCATCGGCCCTGGAGTCAGAAGGACCTGAGTTAGGATCCGACCTCAGACACTTAACACTCACACACAAACAAAAACCTAGCCATGTGACATTGGGCAAGTTACTTAACCCCAACTGCCCTCCAAAAAGCAAAAACAAAAACAAAAACAAAAGGAATATGGTCAAGATGGATGGATGGGAGGGCATTCTTGGGGGGAGGGGAGGTTGGAAGTACCCACTATAGAAGAGGGACAGGATCAAGTAGGGAATGGACCAGGTGGGGGTGGGGTGGATGGGAGGGAATTATAAGCAGCGCTGTACAATATATCTACCATGGTAATATTTTGCATAGCTATACATGTACAGCACATACTGAATTACTTATCTTCCCAGAGGGAATGGGTGACAAGGGAGGAAGGGAATGGATCTGAAATTTGAGGTCTTAAAATTAATTTTTCAAATATATATAAATACTATTATTAATACTCTTTTGCATGTAATTGGGAGATGAGATGTATAGGCATCAGGGCACAGAGATTCACCTTGCTCTAATGGAAAAGTCAGAGGGGGTAAGGGTGAAGATCTGGGAGAGAGCAGGATGGAGGAAGTGATATCTTGTAGGACTGCTATTCTGGGAGGGTGGGTAGGAGAAAAACAGGGGAAAAAAAAGAAAAAAAAATTGTAACTCAAAATCTGGTGGAAATGAATGATGTAAAACAGGAGTTAATAAAGCATTTGTTTAAATAAAAAAAGGAATATGGTCAAGTTCTATTTTTCCTGTTTGTTTTGTTTTTGCTCATTTTTCTGCCTATTTTTTGACTTCGCACTTTATGTTGAAGTTAGTTTCTGTCTACCTGGAGGTGGAGAGACACTATCCAAGAATCAGGGTTTTTTTTTTTTGCCTTGCTATTTTTCAGAGCTAAGTCTGGGGCATCTGCAAGTTTTCTGTACTTCTGAGGTAGTGTGAAATGAGGAGAGGTGCAGTCACTATTCTCCTGGTCTGTACTCTGATTTATACCCAGGAAATGTCCTTATCCCCTGTAGCCATAAGTGCTAGAGTTTCTCTCAGTCCTGGGACTGTGACCAGGCTCCTTGTTCTCATGTAACCACAAATATCAATGTTCTCTCTGCATTGGAAATTTGACCAGGACCTCTGTTCACTTGTGACCCACCATAAGCACTTCTTTATGCCCTGGTACTGCAACCTAGAACTGTGTATAGATGATAGAGTTGCCAAACAGTGGAAATCCTGTGCCCAGAACCAGCAAATGGCCTTCTGTAATCCCTTTGTTTTTTTTCCAAATGCTTTATTAACTTCTGGTTTACATCATTCATTTCTGCCAGATTTTGAGTTACAATTTTTTCCCCATTTTCCCCTACCCACCACCCCAGAATAGCAGTCCCACAGGATATCCCCTCATCCAATTGGCTCTCTCCCATATCTTCTCCCATACCTCCTTTGATTTTTTCCATTAGGGCAAGGTGAATCTCTGTGCCCCAATGTCTGCACATCTTATCTCCCACTTGCATGCAAAATAAGATTAATAATAGTATTTATATATATATTTGAAACATTTAATTTTAAAACTTCGAATCCCAGATGCATTCTCTTTGTCCCTTATCAACCACTCCCTCTGGGAAGATAAGCAACTCAGTATATGTTCTACATGTATAGCTATGTAAAACATTACCATAGTAAATATATTGTAAAAGACTGACTACCCACCTTCCCACCCATCCCACACCCCACCTGGTCCATTCCATACTTTCATCCTGTCCCCCTTCAAAAGTGGGTGCCTCCAACCTCCCCTCCCCATAGCATGTACTCCCCTCCATCCTCCCCCCTCTTATCCCCCTCCCCACTACTCTTCTGCAGGGTGAGATATCCCATTTAGTATATATGTCATTCTCTCCCTGAGAAAATTCAATGTGAATATGGTTGTTCCTTTATGCCTTCTTATTCTCCCCCCCCACCTGCAACTACTTCCCCTTGCTTCTTCTACATGAGATAGTTTACCCCCCCAGTCTCTACCCATCTCCTCTTGCCACATTCCTCTCTCACCTCTTAACTTCAACCCTTAAGTATCATCCCTTCCCACCAAATTTGACTTGTACCCTCTATCCATGTATACTTGTAAACATATATACACACATTCACATATGAATTCATATGCCCATATACCCTTCTTCAATTATTTTCATAATGAGGAAGGTTTCATCAGACACAGTTATTGTTTTTCCATGTAGGAATGTAAATAGTTCAACTATGACAAGTTGCTTTTGATTCCTTTTCCCTGCTTACCTTCTCAAGTATCTCTTGCTTCTTGTGTCTGAATGTAAAATTTTCTATTCAACTCTGGTTTTTTCCTCAAGAATGCTTCAAAGTTCTCTATTCCACTGAAAGACCATATTTTCCCCTGAAACAAGATACTCAGTTTTGCTGGGTATGTGATTCTTGGTTTTAATCCCAGCTCCTTTGCCCTCTGGAATATCATATCCCATGCCCTTCAATCCCTCAGTGTAGAAGCTGCCAGGCCCTGTGCTATTCTGATTGTGTTTCCACAATATTGAAATTGTTTCTTCCTGGCTGCTTGTAGTATTTTCTCCATGATCTGGGAATTCTGGAACCTGGCTATAATATTCCTAGGACTTTTCTTTTTGGAGTCTTTTTCAGGAGGTGATTTGTGGATTCTTTCACCCTCTATTTTGCCCTCTGGGTCTAAAACATCAGGGCAATTTTCTTTGAGAATTTCTTGAACGGTGATTTCTAGGTTCTTTCTTTGATCATGGTTTTCAGGTAGTCCAATAATATTTAGATTATCTCTCCTGGATGTATTTACCAAGTCAGTAGTTTTTCCCATGAGATATTTCACTTTGCCTTCTATTCTTTTAATTGCTTGGATCTGTTTAACAGCATCTTGATTTCTCATAAAGTCACTAGCTTCCATTTGCTCGAGTCTAATTCTGAAGGAATGAACCTCCTCAGTGAGCTTTTATGATTCTTTTTCCACCTGGCAAAATTGGCTTTTTAAGGCATTCTTCTCCTCATTGCCTTTTTGAGCCTCTTTTGCCATTTGAGTTAGTCTATATTTTAAGATGTTATTTCCTCAGTCAGGCTGTTGACTCTCATTTAGCAGGTTACAGGCCATAGAGGACCTTAAGGTCCTCTATGGCCTGTAACCCGCTCATATTTTCATTTGGGGCTTTTGGTGCAGGATTTCTGACCTCACCGTCCTCCTCCTGTTCCATGCTTCGATCCTCTTTGCCCCCCAAATAGGAGTCTAATGTTGAATTTTTCTGTTTAATTAGGAAGTACTACAGTAAGTCAGCAGCAAGCCCCATGTCAGGGAAGCAGAGGGAGATCCTGAGCCCAGTGTGATAGAGTAGGCAAGCTAGCACCAAGACTCCCCTCCACCATGTGCATTAGAATAGCTGGGGAACTGGAAGACTCCAGCTCTGAGAACTGGGACTCTGAGAACATATGCTTCACTATGTACCCCAAGCAAACAGGCATCCTTCAGTGGCTAGAGCTCTGTGTACTTCAGCACAGCACTGGGTAAGCAGGTACCCTTCAGCAGTCAGAACTCATGCTTCAGTGTAGCATTGGAAAAACTAAGAAACACCCCCCTGGCCTTCATCACATGACAATCACCACCAGCAGGATACCAGCTTAACACCAGATAAACTGCCAGACCTCTTTGGCATCAAGCAGTGCCAGACATCCTCCACCCTGACCCCTCAACACAGTACCAGACACTAGGGTCCCCCATGGCCCTCAAGTCAACATCATTATAATACCAGGTAAACAGTTAGGGCCTGCAACCACCAGCAAAAGAAACGAGACAGTGTCCTTTCTACCTGGGGAAGAAAGATCAAATTTAAAAATAAAGAACCCACCACCACCACCAAGAGATGAGCAAACAACAGCAACAACAACAACAACAACAACAACAACAAAAAGAATCTGACCATTGAAGGCTATTATGGTGACAGGGAAGACACAAACTCATAAGAGGACAACAGGAGGTGGAGCCAAGATGGCAGAAAAAAAGCAGTAACCTCTCTAAGTTCCTCCATCACTAAACCTTAAATAGTGAATCTGAAGGGATTTTGGAGTGACAAAATCCACTTGGAGATGGAGCGTGGAAGAATCCAGCCCAGGAAATTGCCCAGTGTGTCCAGACAGGATGAACACAGAGCAAGTGGGGTCTGCACAGCTTGGACCTAAGAGCAGTCAAGCAGACTATACCAGAGAGAGAAGAAGCCCCCTCCTGTAGATGTACCAAGGATGAATCACAGTCATCTCGCCATCATCTCACAAGGGGACAAGAGGAATCATTGGAGCCAAGTGAGTCAGGCCCCCAGTGGAGAAAGCAGCTTCTCCTACAGCATTCGGCCCCCAGCCTGGAAGATTAGAAACTGCCTGCCTGTATAATACAAGGGCTAGAATGACAAAGTAAATTCTAGTTGCTCTGATCCTCCCATCCCTCCTTCATGAAGTAGAAAACCCAAAGATAAGTCTCCCACCCAGATTGATATCCCAAGTTAATGGAAATAGCCTCAGGCTTGGGAGTCTCCAAGAAGGGGTATAACTGAGACAGCCAGGAGTCTGAAGAGAAGAGAGGGGAGGGGTCCTAAAAAGCCCCATCTCACCTGACCAATAAAAGCCTGCTTATAGCCCAGGGGTGTAGAGGAAGAAATCTGAAGTGGTCAGATTCACCCCAACAGACTCATCTACATTCCTCTCTGACATTCCTTAGCCATAAACTAGAAGACCAGGCCCTAAGCTCATAGCTTGAGAAATTAAGAAATAGGAAATCACAATGGAAAGGAAGGAAGCTGAGAAGGAGAAGGGGAAGGCAAGAAAATCAATCCGAGTTTACTATGTCGGTCAAGAACAACCAAATACACAGGACAATGGGGACTCTCTGACCACACCTGAAACCACAGAAGGAAATATGAACTGGTATCAAGCCCAAATAGCATTCATGGAGGAGCTTAAGAAAGATTTTAAAGACCAAATCAGGGAGGCAGTGACCAACTTGGAAAAAAGTCTCAGTAAAGTAATTGGAGAAAATACATTCCTAAAAAAGGAACTTCAAAAACTAACTGAAGACTATAATTCACTAAAAATTAGAATCAATCAAATTGAAACTCAGAACTCTATGATGCACCAAGAGTCAATCAAAAAAAAAAAAAACAAAACGATTGAAAAATTCGAAGAAAATATAAAATATCTCACTGGAAAAACAACTGACCTAGAGAACAGATCCAGGAAAGATAATTTAAGAATTATTGGTCTATCAGAAAGCCATGATGAAAAAAAGCAGCCTAGACAACATCCTCCAAGAGATTGTCAAAGAAAACTGTCCTGAGGTCCTGGAATCAGAAGATAAAATAGTTATCAAAAGAATTCACCAGACCCCTCCTGAAAGAGATCCCAAATTGAAAACTCCAAGAAATATAGTAGCCAAATTCCAGAATTACAAGATTAAGGAAAAAATTCTGCAAGCAGCCAAAAAGAAACAATTCAAATATCGAGGAACTACAGGTAGGATCACACAGGACCTAACAGCTTCTACATTAAAAGAGTGGAGGGACTGGAATTTGATATTTCATTGGGCAAGAGAGCTAGGACTACAACCAAGGATTAACTACCCGACAAAACTGAGCATATTCTTTCAGGCAAGGAGATTGTCATTTAATGTAATAATGGACTTCCAGACTTTCCTGATGAAAAAGCCAGATCTCAATGGAAAATTTGATCTCCAATTACAAGACTCAAGAAAGACATAAAAAGATTAACAAGGAAAACACAGACACACACATACATACATGGACATACCCCCACCTGTACACACATGCTCATTACTTGGGATGCAACAAGAGGAAAATGTTCACATCCCTATATGAGGAGCTGATAACTGTCAATTTTGAAATTTTTATGATTATCATGACCTTCAAAAGGGTTAGTCTTAGATAGAGGGTGTGGGTATGAATGCACTAACCTGAAGACTTTAAAAAATATTAAGGGGATCAAAGGGACTGTAATAGGAAAAAGGAAAGGGTGAGATAGGAAAAGGTAAAATATGCCATGGGAAGAGGCATTAAAACACATTATAGTAGAGGGGAAAGGAAGAGGGATAGGAACATCATTTAAACACTATTCTCACTAGTTCTAGTTCAAAGAGGGATCAACTTAATCAGTAAAGTTTAAGATTCTGATGTGAATAGACACATAAATTCAATAAATGGATGAAAAGGAGGGAGGGAGAGGAGCACTGTTTGAAATTTACTCTCATTGGTTTGGAGTCAAACGGGGAGTAACTTACTATGCTAAGTATAAAAATTTATTGTGTCTTATAGGTAGTGGAAGGGTAAGGAGGGGGTTGAAAAGGAGGAGACTAAAGGGAGGATTAGAGGGGAGGGAAATAGTAGTAAGGGGAGAGGGTAGGTTAAGAAGGGGGGTCACTGGGTGGGAACACTGAGGGAGGGGGCAGTCAAAAGGGAAAACTTCAAGGAGGGGAAGGGGGAAGAAACAAAAACATAAACAGGGGAGGGAATAGGATGGAGGGCAAGAGACAGATAGTCATCATTACTGTGAATGTGAATGGGATGAACTCTCCCATAAAACAGAAGTGGATAGCAGAATGGATTAAAGACCATAATCCTACAATATGCTGTCTACAAGAAACACATTCAAAACAAAGGGATACACACAGGGTAAAAGTAAAAGGTTGGAGGAGAATTTATTATGCCTCAGCTAAAGTAAAAAAAAAGCAGGGGTAGCAACACTTATCTCAGATAAAGCAAAAGTAAAAATAGATCTAATTAAAAGAGATAAAGAAGGAAACTATATCTTGCTAAAAGGCACCATTGAGAATGAAGCAATATCGTTACTTAATATATATGCACCAAGTGGTATAGCATCCAAATTCCTAGAGGAGAATTTAAAGGAATTAGGGGAAGAAATAGATAGCAAAACTATACTAGTGGGGGACCTTAATCTCCCCCTCTCTGAACTTGATAAATCTAACCTCAAAATAAAAAAGAAAGAAGTTAAGGAGGTGAATAGAATTTTAGAGAGACTAGATATGATGGATCTCTGGAGAAAACTAATGGGGATAAAAAGGAATTTACTTTCTTTTCAGCAGTGCATGGTACACATTCAAAAATAGACCATATACTAGGGCATACAAACCTCACAATTCAGTGCATAAAGGCAGAAATATTAGATGCATCATTCTCAGACCATGATGCAATAAAAATTATATGCAATAAAGTGCCATGGAAAGATAGACTAAAAATTAATTTGAAATTATATAATTTAATCCTAAAGAATGGATGGGTCAAACGAGAAATTATACAAAGAATCAATAATTTCATTCAAGAGAATGATAATAATGAGACAACATACCAACATTTGTGGGATGCATTAAAGGCCATTCTTAGTGCATACTTGATTAAAGCAGAGAGAATGGAGGTCAATGAATTAGACGTGCAATTGAAAAAGCGAGAAAAAGAACAAATTGAAAATCCCCAATTTAGTACTAAATTAGAAATATTGAAAACCAAAAGATTAATAAAATTGAAATTAAGAAAACTATTGAGTTGATAAATAAAACTAAGAGCTGGTTTTATGAAAAAAAAAACAGTAAAATTGATAGACCCTTAGTCAATATGATAAAAAAGGAAAGAAGAAAACCAAATTATGAGTATCAAAAATGAAAAGTGTGAATCTACCTCCAATGAAGAGGATATCAAAAAAATAATGAGGAATTATTTTCCCCAATTGTATGCACATAAATATGACAATCTTAGTGAAATGGATGAATATTTACAAAATTACAAGTTGCCCAGATTAACTGAAGAGGAAGTGAATTACCTAAATAACCCTATCTCAGAAAAAGTAATCAAACAAGCCATCCATGAACTCCCTAGGAAAAATTATCCAGGGCCAGATGGATATACTAGTGAATTCTATCAAACATTGGAAAAACAGTTGATTCCAATACTCTACAAACTATTTGGGAAAATTAGTGAAGGAGTTTTACCAAATTTTTTCTATGACACAAATATGGTACTGATTCCTAAATCAGGAAGATATAAAGCAGAGAAAGAAAATTATAGACCAATTTCCCTAATGAATTTAGATGCAAAAATTTTAAATAAAATATTAGCCATAAGACTCCAACAACTTATCACAAAAATAATACACTTTGGCAGAGTAGAAACAGCTCATCCAAGCCACTCTGCCCCCAGATTCCACCCAAACTATGTAAAAGGGGACTCTGAACAACTTCTGGAGCCCCAGCACCCACAGAACAACACAGAGAAGCTAACCTCCTGCTGAGGACAGCCCAGCAGCCCTGCAGGAAGGACCAGCACAGCGGTCTGGGAGCCAGCAGCACACAACACGGAGAGCGCAGGAAGCAGAGCTGAGCGGAGCCCAGGTCAGCGTGAGCCAAGGTTCTAGCCCCAGGGCACCAGGGCCAGCAGCCGGCTGGAGGAACCCCAGAACACCAGCAGCACTGACGACTCCAGAATTATCAACATAGACATGCCTAGGACAAAGTAAGAGGTTAGTATCCTATGGACTTTGGGACCCGTATTTGGGGGAATGCGTCGGCTCCCTCCCCTGGGGGCTAGAAGCCACTGAGGAGACACTCCATTTTGTAGTTTTCAGACGCAGCTCCAGCTCCTGGCCTGCAATTAATTGTAGGGAGATCCAGCAATCAGTCTTGCGGGGTAATCACTCTTGCTTTAACCTCCCTGGATCTGGATTGTGATCTAGGGTGGAAGTCGTGGGTGGGTTTACAACTTGCCAGAAACGGAAGTTGCCCCCCACACGTTCGGGACTAAAATTCCTCTAGCTGGCCTTAAAGCCATAGTGTGGCAACAAGCCCAAAAGTCAGGTAATCAAGTGGCAATATGCCAAGGCAAAGGAAACAGAAAAATGCAACCCTAGACTCCTATTTTGGGGGCGTAGAGTGGGAAAAGGACTGTGAGGTCAGAAGTCCTGCTCCAAAAGCCCCAGAGGAAAACATGAGCGGGTTGCAGGCCATAGAGGACCTTAGGAACGACTTTAAAAATCAAATAAGAGAAGTGGAGGGAAAATTGGAAAGAGAAATGAGAAGGATGCAGGAAAAGTATGAAATGAGGGTCAACAGCCTGACTGAGGAAAACAACACCTTAAAAAATAGACTAACTCAAATGGCAAAGGAGGCCCAAAAGGGCAATGAGGAGAAGAATGCCTTAAAAAGTCGAATTTGCCAGATGGAAAAAGAATCTCAAAAGTTCACTGAGGAGATTCATTCCTTCAGAGTTAGACTGGAGCAAATGGAAGCTAATGACTTTATGAGAAATCAAGATGCTGTTAAGCAGATCCAAACAAATGAAAGATTAGAAGGCAATGTGAAATATCTCATGGGAAAAACCACTGACCTGGAAAATAGATCCAGGAGAGACAATTTAAAAATTATTGGACTACCTGAAAGCCATGATCAAAGAAAGAACCTAGAAATCACCCTTCAAGAAATTCTCAAGGAAAATTGCCCTGATGTTTTAGATCCAGAGGGTAAAATAGAGGTTGAAAGAATCCACAGATCACCTCCTGAAAAAGATCCCAAAAAGAAAACTCCCAGGAATATTATAGCCAGGTTCCAGAATCCCCAGATCAAGGAGAAAATACTACAAGCAGCCAGGAAGAAACAATTTCAATATTGTGGAAACACAATCAGAATAACCCAGGACCTGGCAGCTTCTACACTGAGGGATCGAAGGGCATGGAATATGATATTCCAGAGGGCAAAAGAACTGGGAATGAACCCAAGGGTCACCTACCCAGCAAAACTGAGTATTTTGTTTCAGGGGAAAATATGGTCATTCAGTGGAATAGAGGACTCTCAAGCATTCTTGAGGAAAAAACCAGAATTGAATAGAAAATTTGACATCCAGACAATGGAAGCAAGAGAAGGTAATCAGGAAAAGAAATCAAAAGGAACTTATCAAAGTTGAACTATTTACATTCCTATATGGAAAAAACAATAACTGTGAGTGATGATATCTCTCTCACTGTGAAAATAATGGAAGAAGGGTGTGTGGTCATATGAATACATATATGAATGTGTGTGTATATGGATAGAGGGCATAGGTTGAATTTGTTGGGAAGGGAGAATACTCAAGGGATGAAATTATGAGGTGAGAGAGGAAAGTAGCAAAAGGAGATGGGGAGAGACAGGGTAGGGTAAACTATCTCATGTAGAAGAAGCAAGGGGAAGTGGTTGCAAGGGAGGGGGAGAATAGGAAGGAAAAAAAGGCAAAACCACATTCTCATTGAATTTGGTTCAGGGAGAGAATGACATACATACTAAATGGGATATCTCAACCTGCAGCAGAATAGGGGGAAGGGGGATGAGAGGAGGGATGATGGATGGGAGGGCATCCTTGGGGGGAGGGGAGATTGGAAGTACCCACTATAGAAGACGGACAGGATCATGTAGGGAATGGACCAGGTGGGGGGTGGGATGAGTGGGAGGGAATTATAAGCAGCCTTGTACAATATATCTACTATGATAATGTTTTGCATAGCTAGACATGTACAACATATACTGAATTACCTATCTCCCCAGAGGGACTGGGTGACAAGGGAGGAAGAAAATGGATCTGAAATTTGAGGTCTTAAGATTAAATGTTTCAAATATATATAAATACTATTATTAATACTCTTTTGCTTATAATTGGGAGATAAGATGTGCAGGCATTGGGACACAAAGATTCACCTTCCTCTAATGGAAAAGTCGAAGGGGGTATGGGAGAAGGTATGGGAGAGAGAAGATTGGAGAAAGCGATATCTTGTGGGACTGCTATTCTGGGAGGTTGGGTAGGGGAATAACGGGGGGAAAATGATTGTAACTCAAAATCTGGGGGAAATGAATGATGTAAAACAGAAGTTAATAAAGCATTAAAAAAATAATACACTTTGATCAAGTAGGATTTATTCCAGGAATGCAAGGATGGTTTAATATTCGGAAAACTATCAGTATAATTGAGCATATCAACAATAAAACTAGCAGAAATGAAATGATTATCTCAATAGATACAGAAAAGGCTCTTGACAAAATACAACATCCATTCCTATTAAAAACACTAGAAAGTATACGAATAAATGGAGCCTTCCTTAAAATAGTAGATAGTGATAAAACCATCAGCAAGTATTATATGCAATGGGGATAAACTAGAAGCATTTCCAATAAGATCAGGATTGAAACAAGGGTGTCCACTATCACCCCTCTTATTCAATCAGCTACTAGAAATGTTAGCAGTAGAAATTAGAAAATAAAAAGGAACCAAATGAATCAAATTCAGCAAAGAAGAGACCAAACTATCACTCTTTGCAGATGATATGATGATATACTTAGAGAATCCTAGAGAATCAAGTAAAAAACTACTTGAGACAATAAATAAATTTGGCAAAATTGAAGGATATAAGATAAACCCACATAAATCCTCAGCATTCCTGTATATCTCTAATGAAATTCAACAGCAAGAGATAGAAAAAGAAATCCCATTTAATGTCACTGTTTACATTATAAAATATTTGGGAATCTACCTGCCAAAACAAACCCAGAACCTATATGATCACAAGTGTAAAACACTTCTCACACAAATAACATCAGGTGTAACTAATTGGAAAAATATCAATTGCTCATGGCTGGGTCGAGCTAATATTATAAAAAGGACAATTTTACCCAAACTAAATTATATATTTAGTGCCATACCAATCAATTTATCAAAAAACTACTTTTTAGAGTTAGACAAAATAATAACAAAATTTATTTGGAAAATCAAACGGTCTAGAATATCAAGGGAATTAATGAAAATAAATGCTAGGGCAGGCGGACTAGCTATGCCAGATTTTAATCTATATTATACAGAAGCAGTCATCAAAACTGCTTGGTATTGGCAGAGGAGTAGAGTAGTGGATCAATGGAATATATTGGTTGCAGGAGACGCAGCAGTTAATGAATATAGTAATCTATTGTTTGATAAACCCAAAGACCCCAGTTTTGGGGATAAGAATGCACTATTTGACAAAAACTGTTGGAAAAACTGGAATACAGTATGGCAGAAACTGGGCATAGACCATTATCTAACACCATATACCAAAATCAAGTCTAAATCAGTGCATGATATAGGTGTAAAGGATGATACTGTAAGCAATCTGGGAAAGCAAGGAATAGTTTACCTGTCAGATTTGTGGAGAGGGGAAGATTTCATTAGCAAACAAGAATTAGAGAGAATTATAAAATGCAAAATGGATAATTTTGATTACATTAAATTGAAAAGCTTCTGTACAAACAAAGCCAATGTAACCAAGATCAAGAGGGAGGTGGGAAATTGAGAAAGAATTTTTACAACCTATGTCTCTGGTAAAGGACTCATTTCTAAAATATACAGAGAATTGAGTCAAATCTATAAGAATACAAGTCATTCCCCAGTTGACAAATGTTCAAAGGATATGAACAGGCAGTTTTCAGAGAAAGAAAATAAAGATATCTATAAGCATATAAAGAAATGCTCTAAATCACTATTGATTAGAGAAATGCCAATCAACACAACTCTGAGATACCACATCTCTCCAGTCAGATTGGCTAAGATGACAAAACAAGAAAATGACAAATGCTGGAGAGGATGTGGGCAAATTGGAACACTAATGCATTCCTGGTGGGGTTGTGAACTTATCCAACCATTCTGGAGAGCAATCTGGAATTATTCCCAAAGGACTATAAATAATTTTATACCCTTTGACCCAGCAATACCACTTCTAGGGTTATATTCCAAAGAGATCATAGAATTGGGAGGAAGATCCAAATGTACAAAAATATTTATAGCAGCTCTTTTCATGGATGCAAAGAATTGGAAATTAAAGAGGTGCCCATCAGTTGGGGAATGGCTAAACAAGCTGTGGTATATGAATGTAATGGAATATTATTGTGCTATAAGAAACGAGGAGGAGACGGATTTCATAATTACCTGGAGAGACTTATACAAACTGATGCTGAGCGAGAAGAGTAGAATAAGAAGAAATTTTTATACAATCACAGTCACATCATATGTGTGATGACCAACTATGACAGACTGGACTCTTTTCAGCAATGCAGTGATATAAGTCAATCCTGAAAGCCTCATGAAGAAGAGAAATGCAACATTCAGAGATATAACTAGAAAGAACTGAGCCTGAATCCTGATGGAAGCAAACTAATTGATATTTTTTCTTTTCATTGTTTGGTTTTATTTCTTCTTTACCATTTTTCATCGCACCTAGTACAACACGCCTTTGTAATTGGACTAATGTCTAATATGAATGTATTTGCAGATCTTATACTGGACTACATGCTCTCGTGGGGCGTGAGGGGAGGGAGGTAAAGGAAATTTGAAATTCAAGAAACTACGGAATTGAATCTTGTTAACTGAAACTAAACTAATAAATTAATTTAAAAAAAAAGAAGAGGACAACTATGTCCAATTACCCAAGGGCAAACCCTCCCCTTCCCCCAATGGGAAGTGATCTCAAGCCAAGAAAGAACTCATGGAAGAGATCAAAAAGGATATTTAACATTATATAAGGGAGATAGAAGAAAAATTGGGAAAAGAAATGAGAGTGATGTGAGGGAATTATGAAAAAAGAATCTACAACTTAGAAAACTGCTTAAAAAGTAGAATTGCTGAAATGGAAAAGAAAATACAAAAATCCACTGAAGAAAACAACCCCTTAAAGAGTACAGCTGGTCAAATGAAAAAGAAAGTGAAAAATTAATTAAGGAAAGCAACACCTTAAAAAATAGAATTGGACAAGTGTAAGTTATTCACTCTATGAAACGTCATTAATTATTCAAACAAATTCAAAGGGATGAAAAAAATGGAAGAAAATGTAAAGCACCTCATGGGAAAAACTACTGAAATGGAAAATAGATCCAAGAGAGACAATATCAAAATCACTGGATTACCTGAAAGGCGTAATCAAAAGGAGTACCTGGGCAACATCTTTTAAAAAATTATCAGGGAAAACTACCCGGATGTCTTGAAAGTAGAGGATGTTAAAGAATCCACAATCACCTCCTGAAAGAGGTACCAAAATAAAAATTCCAAGGAACGCTATAGCCACATTTCAGAATTGTCATATCAAGGGAAAAATACTGGAAGTGACCAGAAAGAAACAATCCAAATATCTGGGAGCCACAATTAGCCTCACATAAGACTTAGTAGCTGCAATATTAAAGGATCAGAGGTCATGGAACATGATATTCTGGAGGGCAAAAGAGCTAGGACTACAACCAAGAATCACTTACCCAGCAAAATTAATCATCAAGGGAAAAACATGGTCATTCAATGAAATAGGAGGATTTTAAGTCTTCATAAGAAGACCAGAACTAAATAAAAAAATTTGATATCTGATATCAAGACCCAAGAAGAGAGTACACAGGTAAAAAGGGAAAAGAAAACACACGAGTCAATAGAGCTAAACTATTTACATCCCTACACTGGAAGATGATACCTGTAACTCTTAAAATTGTATTGCTAAGAGTACAGATGGAAGGAATATATATATAGAGTATATGGCAATAAGGTTAATTTGGGGGAGTAAAAAATTAAGGGATGAGAAATAGGAGTACAATGGGAGCAGAAGGAAGGGAGATGTTGAATGGGGTAAATTATCTCCTGTGCACAAAAAAAACAAATAAGCAAACAGAATTATTTTAAATAAAAGTCAGCAAAGAAACTGTAATGGACTCTTGGCAAGAGCAAAGGAGAAAAGGGAAGGGTTGCCATTGTCATCTGCTAAGCCTAGTTCTCCTTATCCACCACTTGAAGGGTAGTTGTTGCTTTTACCTCATTTAATCATTCTCCCAATCTGTTCCCCATGCATATTACTCCTTCCAGAATGACTAGATGAGAAGGAGGTAACTTCAATAGGACTGTTGTACTGTTATGCACATTTATATTATGTTACAATGGTGCCTGGAATGAAGGATTTGACTTCTGTTATATGGATACAGGCTTACTCTATAGGATATCAACAGTTGCATATCACCCCATATTTAATATATTCTAAAGAGACCATATGGGGCAGAGTATGATTGCTTGATTTGTAGTTGGAGGATTTGTATTCAAATACTGTCTCTACCTATATGACCTTGGGCAAAGTTCTTAATCTCTCTAACTTCCTCATCTCTAAAATATGAGGCTTTAAGTGACTTGAAACTATAAATCTGTGATGCTATGGTCCTGTGTTCAAACTCCAGACAAAATAAATGACAAGATCAGAGCCTGTGGGGTACACTTGAGCTCCTTTCTGTCCCTAACAGTCATCAGTCAGGGCCACACAGAGAGAACATTAAAAAAAAGGGAGGGGATATTAAACTGCCAGAGTGGGAATACTGCAAGTCTTGTGGATCTTTACCTGACTGTTAACTGCTACACCTTCTCACATGCTATTTTATGAAGTACACAGTGAAGGTTGCACCAGATGCATTTCTCAGTTGATTCCTTTGCTCAGTGTCAAATACATGTGGAATTGCTGGAACTGATCCCAATTGCATGATTCCCTGTCTGTTGGATATCTGACTGTATCTGTCTCTCCAAATAATATGTGTATACACACATATGCACACACAAATTTACATACATATATATTCTTTCAAAGGTACTGACATTCAACTATCACTTCAATTGACAAATGTATATACGCAACACACATATATGTGTATACATGCATACATATGCACATACAAAATATCTATGTCTATCTGTCTATCTATATTGTAGTCTTAAAAGCTCAAAATCTTTTATTTTGGTTACTTATCTTCCTTTTTAAAGAAATTTTCTTTCACTTAATAAAGGAATGAGTGAACATTTGGTGTTTGTTCTCAGGCAAATGCTATGTGCCCTGTAGCTATTTGGTTTTTGTTGTTGTAGTTGTTGTTTTGTTTTTGCTTTCTGGAGGGCAATTGGCATTAAGTGACTTGCCCAAGGTCACACAGCTAGTAAGTGTTAAGTGTCTGAGGACTGTGACTTCAGGGCCTATGCTCTATTCAGTGACACCTAGCTACCCCAGCCCTGTAGCTATTTGTAAGAAGTATCACAAACAAAACCAAACAATACCAAAAAACCTCTTAAATGATATAATCAAATAATTGTTCTTCTTTTATAATATTTTAACATTCTTTTTAAAAAATTCAGTTCCAAATTTTCTCTCTCCCTGTAGCCCTCCCTTATCTATTGTAATGGCAAGCAATATGATACATATTACACATGTAAAATCATGTAAAACAAATTTCCTTAAAAAAACAAACAAAAAAACCCCAAGAAATATAAAGTGGAAAAAATGCTTTAGTCTGCACTTAGACTTCATAAATTCTCTCTCTAGAGGCGAATAACATTTTCATCATGAGTACCTTGAAATTGTCATAGATCATTGCATTGATCAGAGTAGCTAAATCTTTCACAATTCATCATCCTTATAGTATTGCTGTCACTATGTGCTCCTTGCTCTATTCACTTTCCTTTTGCATCAATTCATGTAATCTTCTTAGAATTTTTGAAATTTTGAAAAAAATTTGTCATTTTCTTTTCTGTTTTGTTAGACAACTTGATAGGTATGAGGTAGTCCATTAGAGTTGTTTTAATTTACATTACTCTTATTTTTGGTGATTTAGAACATTTGCATATAACTATTGAAAGCTTTGATTTTTTCCTTCTGAAAAGTGCCTGTTCATATCCTTTGATCATTTATCAATAGAGAAATGATTCTTTCTTTTATAAATTTGTCTGAGTTCCACATATATTTGAGAAACAAGACTTTTATCAGAAAAACTTGCTTCAAATTTCTTCTCCCATCCCTAGTTTCATGCTTTCCTTATAATTTTGCCTGCGTTGTTTGTGCAAAAGATATTTTATTTCATGTAATTAAAATTACCCATTTTACTTCCTGTTTTTCTTCATATCTCTTATCTGGTTATAAACTCTTCCTTCATTTATAGGGTTGACAGATAATTTATCTCCCATGTTCCTTTAATTGGCATAAAATATTACTCTTTATATCTAAATCATGCACCCATTCTTATCTTATCTTGGTTTTCAGCATATGATTTGGTCTATGCCTAATGTCTGCCAGACTGCTTTCTACTACTTAGTCTCCAAACGAAGAAATATAAACTATTAGAAATGTGAAAGAATGCTCCAAATTCCTAAAAAAAAAGGAAACAGGTTTAATTGAAGGAAGATTTTTCTAACAATTGGAGCTTTTTAGCAATGGGAAATTATGGCAAAATTTGGAGAAGTTCATCAGTGTCATATGCCAGTTTCATGACAGTATACTTGCAAGAGTTCTGGATAATGGACAATGCTCTTGTACTTTTCCAGTCACCAATGGAATGAAATGGGGTTGGGCGCTTGCTTCCATGCTCTTCAGCATGATGTTTTCAGCAATGTTGTCAGAAGTCTTCAATGAAGATGAAAATGACGTCAAGGTCAGTTATCACACTGATGGCACATTATTAAACTTGAAAAGACTTCAACCCAAGACAAAAATGGAGGGAGACTTAGTACATGATTTTTTGTTTGCAGATGACTATGTACTCAGTGCAGCCTATGATACCAACATGCAACAAAGTATGTATCAATTTTCTGCTGCTTATGCTATTTTTGGCCTAACAATTTTGCCAAAAAAAAACCAAAACCCCAATCCACATCGGTTCTCTTTCAGCCAGTACCATACCATATAGAACTATCTGTTCCAGCAAATGGGGAAATTTTTGAGAGTGTAGATAAGTTCACTGACCCTGGCAATATACTTTCCAGGGATAATTATATAGTTGATGAGATTGACACACACACACACACATTGCCAAATCGAGGTCAGTGTTTAGGAGGCCCTAGGAAAAGTGTTGGAGAAGAGATATTATGTTGCCTACCAAACTGAAGGTCTACAGAGCCCATTGTGATGACCTCATTGTTGTAGTTCTTTATGACTGAAATTGTTTGGATAACATCATGCTGAAGAGCATGGAAGCAAAAGTTTGGATAATAATCTTTTGGATATTTTGTAGTAATTCTTCTTCTACTTGTTGGGAAGTAGAAGTAGATGAAATATAGAACTTTAGAGTTGGAAAAAATCTTAGTAGCTAGCCAATCTAATGAGTGTTATCCTGGAACATGTTAACAACTGGCTTTCCCAAAATATATGACATACTTTAAAGTTTAATCTTTAGTGTTAAATTTTTCTCCATTTCTTTCATTTAGATGAATAATAAATAAATCCTAGATTTGTAGCATTTGCCCTGAATATAAAACAATGAAGATAACAATGCAAACAGTATCAGAAGCCAGAATGAGCCAGCTACATTATGCCCCAGAATCCTCTCTACCACATATTTTAAAAGTGGTCATGCAATCTGTATGTGAACACCTCCAGGGAAGAAAACTCCCCTGTCTCTTGAGGCAGCTAATTCTACTTTTGTAGAATATTAAGCAGGTTTTTCTTATACCAAAACCTAAACTTTTCTCTTTTCAACTTCCATTCATTGCGTCTTAGTTTTTCCCTCTGGAACCAAGGAGAATTAAGTCCAATTTCTCTCAAAATAACAACTCCAGATACAGCACATAATGTGATTTTATTAGGGAAGAATCCCACAGAATTATCACCTCCTTCTCCTTAGATGCTATGCCTCTCTTAATGATGCTGAAGATCTTATTAAGTTTTGTTTCTGTTGTTGCTGTTTATTTTTTGCTTATTATTTTTTATTTTTATACCCTATATCATTGCTAATTCTGATTGAGTTTGCAGTCCAAATTCCTCCTAATTCTAAGATCTTTGTTTCTGCAGTGTCATAATGAAAATAAGTAACATGTCATAAAACCAATTAAGCAACATCCAAATCCAACAATTTATTACTCATCTCCTGTGTAGTGAATGCTAACACTGTGCTCCGCCCAAAGTTTAGATAATGCAAGATTCTTTCCAGGAATGATTCTAAATTTTCGAAGATTCCATTAAATTCAACAAAACATTTCTTGAGTATCTACTATGTACAAAGAATTAGTCTAGCTAGTAGGGCAAGGGAAAAAGGTGAAGTTTCGTAAATCGGATGCTCTACTAATGACTTGACTCTTCCTTTCTTCACATAAAGTCAATCTGTTCATTTCTCTACTTTATTCCTCTTAGACAAAATGAATCTAATTTATGCTACAAGGTATATAGGGCAAAGCCATTCTCTGATCCAGATCTTCTGACCAATTGAAGAATTTATTCAACAATATTTACATTCTAATATGCACATTTTATGAGGAATTGGTGAGATACAAAAGCAACTAAAACATAGTTCCTGACTTCAAGTAATTTATACTGTCATGGAGACGATGAGATATATATATATAGACATAGACACTATACAGAATACAAATTAGAGTATGATAAGTGTATTTGAGGACTTCAAAGGTCTATGAGATAAGATGACGGGGAGATATTTCACACTACACTGTGTTATTCTGTCACTCACTAGAATGTGGGGCCCAGAGTCAGGAAGACTTTTTTTTTCTGAATTCAAGTTTGGGCTCAGACGTCACTAGCTATCTTACACTGGGCAAGTCACTTGACTTTTTCCCCCTCAGTTTTCTCATCTTTAAAATGAGCCGGAGAAAGAAATGGCAAACAATTCCAGTATTTTTGCAAAATAAAACCCCAGATGGGGTCATAGGGAATTGAAAACGACTCAACAATAACAACAAAAATTACACATTGCCATACTCCGAAGTAGAGCCAAAGAAGGTTCTACAGTCCAAAAGAAGGATCTTACAAAAATGAATGACATTACCCTTTGTTAATGAAATTTTAATAAAAACATATTTTTAAATGCATCCCTGATCCATCCTTGATCATTGATTCATCATTGATCCATCAATCAACATCAGCAAACACAAGGGAACTGAGAACTATGATTGAATACAAAACACTTAATGGAATTTCTCACTTTGTGTCAAAGAATTGCAGGATCAGAGCAGTCCTAGAGTTAGCCTGCTAAGTCACTTCTGTAGCTGTCATCCATTAAAGTTCTGCCCTTTTCCATTGCTCTCTACCTCCAAAGCCACTGTTGACAGAGCTGCAACTGCTATCTGCTGAATGTCTGCTGAGCTGTGATGTCCTGCTGTGGCCAGTCACTGATGCTGCCTTGGGAAGTAGCTTTAAGCATGCTGGGAGACCACCCAAACCACGCATCCCAATTACATCCTCAATTTTTTTATTGTTATTTGGTTATCCAACAAGCTTCTTAAACAGATGTACATTTTTCCCCCTCTCTCCTGTAAACAACAGTGCCCCAGTCATAAGCACTGACTGAGCTAGGGCAAGTGAATTCCTTTCATGTCATACCTACATCAAAGGTGAAGGCAAAGTGCCCCTCCCCTAATAGTGTGTTCTGATGAATCTTTCTGAGGTTGGGGATAAACATAGATTATCCATTTCATTTGCTTTTTCATTTCCCATCATGCCCCACCCCATTATTAGGATTTAGCCTTAAAAATTGTTGTGAAGTTTTAGCAAATCTTAAGAAGGCCTTAGAAACAATTAAAGAGTGAGATACAAGGTGGGGATTTCTGCAGCGTTCTTGTCATCCTGGTGAAACCCTTATCCCTATAATTATGTGCTATAGAGACATTAAAAAAAAAAAAACGTTTATTGATACCTCTTGTTGTGTTTCACATTCCTTTCCTAAATTCTCCTTTCCCCTTATAACAGAGTCAAAAATAAGAAAGCAAAACCAATCAATGCAATAAGCATATCTGACAACAGATACAACATTCCACTTTTTTAGTCTTCCATCTATTTGCCAAAAGAAGGTGAGTGTTTGTCATCATTGGCTCTCTGGTGTGACTCTGACCATTACATAGAATCAGAATTTGGCTCCAGGTAGCCATATTTTGAGATGAAGAACACAGGAATCTGGGTGTTTTCAGGGGACAGTCACCTGTGTGACTTCAACAAAACTATGTTTTAGATGTTTCTGAGGTCTGACTCCAATATATGTTTTGGTAATCCACTACTTGGGCCTTTTTCCAGCTTGAGGAGTCATCCACATAATTTTGTCAAAGACCTTTGTACTTTGGTGTGAACGCAGAAGAGATGTACACGTGGACTGAGAGTATGTGTCTTTTGTGGGAATAGAGAAAACATTTATGTCATGAAATGTCCTGATCTGTGAAACTGTTGGTTCAATAAGCATTGGGAGTGAGTAATTGCTTTAGCTTAATTACCACTGGAAAAGAAACCAATAATTTTCCAAGGATTTAAATTTGAGCTTAAAAATTGAGTTTCTCAGGGATTATAAGTAGTTTTTATTCTTAGGTTCTTATACCTTTCATTCCCTGGCCAGTGTTCAGACTTGTACCCAGTTTTTCATAAAACATTCAAAAGAAATGAGAAGGCACTAAGGAAAACAGACACCAAGCAACGTGGTCAGGACTTCTTTAAGAACCATATGCAGACCACAGGGGAAACAAAGCCCTCAGAAAGCCATACTGACATACTGATGGAAAATCACTGAACCTTAAGGACCTCACTTATACTGACATGAGCTGGCTAAAGTGAACAAGTCGGGTAAAATGACTGAGAATCTTTCTCCTGGTTTTGGCAATGAATCAAACTACACTCATAAAATAGCTCAAACAGGATTTTACTGCTCTAATGCCAAACAAAAATGTAGTTGATTCAGTCAAGTGACTGAAGCATTGCAATAAGCCTTTACTTTTCAAAGATGGACCTCCTGTGATGTTCCTTGTTCATACTGGGACATCCAGAGTAAGGTTAAATATTGACTCCTTTTAGAGGAAGGCAAGAGCTATTATTTAGGTACAAGCTACAGAAAAGCAGCATGCTCATTGAGAGTGGCTGTCAAGTCCAAGGCCGAGACTGTGCGGTGGGCGTCAAAACATCCAGAAGCAAAAGGGAAAGTTCAATGAGTGACACAGCTCCCCCCTTCTATGGGTGGCCATTATATCTCAATATTTAGGAACATGTGTTTGACAGGATTTTGGTAATTTTCCCCAGCAAACTGCCATCAAATGTAGAAAAGTATGGAAAGGATAAGATAGGGGTAAGTCATAGGATGCTTAAATTAGAATGAATCTTTAAGATCCTAGAACCTAGCAGTCTTATTTAAAGACTGAGGAAACTGAGACCTGAGGATATGAAGTAAATGACTTGCCCGAGGCCATATAGCAATAGTTTAATATTTATATAGCACCTACTATGTGTGAGGCAGTGAGCTAAGTGCTTTATAAATGATCTCATTTGATCTTCACAACAATTATCCTCCTCATTTTACAGATGAGGAAATGAGGCAAATAAGTTAAATGACTTGCCTAGGGTCACACAGCTAGTGAAGGTGTGAGGCTAGATTTGAACTCAGGTCTTCCTGATTCTAGACCCAGTGGTCTAGCTACTGCAACACTTTGTTTGACTCAGTATAGAATTCGTTTCACAATGTCAATTACAGTAAATATGTTTTTTTTAAACTTTGTAATCTCAGATAAGTCATTTGATACCCCTAGCCATTGGTTTTCCTCTCTATAAAATAAGGGGGGTGGACTACATAGTACCTGAGGTCCCTTCTAGCCTGATTAAAGGCAAAATATCAAGAAAAGAACAGAACAAGGCTTACATTACATTACTATAAAAATTACTTCCTCATCAGTAAGAAGCAAAGTGATACAACTTTTGACGATTTGTCAAATGTAAAGCGAATGTTAGACTCTTACCTATGACAGATGGGACCAAATACAAATCTGAGGATATCTTGCTAATAATAATATTTATGGATCATTTCTTTCCCCCTACCCACCTCCCAGTGTTGACCTGCATTCATAATGATAGTTTCTTCATCTAGGAGTTCCCTGTAGCAAGGAAATCACAGGTGTAATTCCTATCTGTTATCTCACTTTCCCCCAAATATGTTATTTTCTCGCTCCAAATATTCTTAGACCTTTTTAAAAAAAAATGTTCCAAATAACTACCTTATCTGATGGAAAATAAACTTTTTTTCCATTTAATTTTATTTTCTCTTTTAGACTTTCTTCTCCTCCCTCCCTCCTTCCTTCAAATAATCTTTTTAGTGGGCATTGTGTAGACAAAAAATCTGTTTGATTAGAATTTTTACTTTTTAACCTGCTCTGCTGGTTTTGAGCAGACATAGAAAATATATGGCTAACTTTAAACAAAGGATGATATCACAGATAGATATTTCCAAGAAAATAAAGTCCAAAGGGACAAGGATAGAAAGGCAGAACATATTAAATTTCTCTTAGCCCAGCTACCTTGTTTCCTGGCGTAATCTCCTCCATAGACCAGCCTCTGAAGATGTGGTATGAACGTTTGAAGAGGTGTAAACAATGTTTAAAAGCCCAACTTTGCATTTTGAGAAGCAAACAATCATTCTCATTTCTCCAAATGTTTTTGCCAAATGTTCCAGAAGCTCGAGTTTCCCATGACAACCCTTGAAACTATTAAGGGGAAATTATGTTGAGGAGAAGAAAAAAAATATTCCTTCCCTTCTCAAAATTGAGGGGAAGCAAGAGGGCTCAGGGAATTCATGTAAGGGAGGAAAGAAAAAAAATTGTCAATATAGGATGCTTTTTACCTGCCAGACCTTTGTTAAAGAGGCATAACGTCCTCTAGAATCAGAATAGTGGAAGTTGAGAAGATGCCTCCAAAGCAGATGATACCAAAGGGTCCCTATGCTATTTTAGCTTCCAACAAGAGGGCAGCTAGGTGGCCAAGAAATAGGGTAATGGGCCTGCACTCATGAAGTGTCATCTTCCTGAGTTCAAATTTGTCTTCAGACACTGGCTGTTTGAATTTGGTGAAGTCACTTAACATTATTTGCCTCAGTTTCCTCATCTGTAAAATGAGCTGGAGAAGGAAATGGCAAACCACTGCATTTGTTTTTTGTCCTTTGTGCTTGAAGAAGAACAAAATGATATCACAATATTGGGGTGAATGTACAGTATCTCTGGCTTTGGCTGATCATACCAATACAAGCTCAAAAGGTTATGCACAAGTAGTCCATATGACCCTCTGGGAGGATGATGTCTCTAAATTTATGCATCTCATGTTTTTTTGAGCTACCACAACTCCACTTTCCTTAGCACCTTCTTTGATGTGGGCTCACCATGATGAATAATCCTGTTCCAGTGTTTCCAATGACTCACAATTGATACCAAAGTTCTTCAGAGAGACCTTGAGAATGTCCTTGTATCACTTCTTCTAACCACCTTGTGAGTACTTGCTTTGTGTGAGTTCTCTATAAAATAATCTTTAGGGAAACGTACAGTAGAGTTTGAATGCTTAACAGTTTTGTTTGAGAAAGGACCTCAGTGTCCAATACCTAACCTTGCCAGGTGATCTTCAGAATTTTCCTACAACAATTTAAATGCAAATGGTTTGATTTTCTAGCATGACACTTTAGTTACATCCAGTATTTAAAGGTATATATTAAAATTAATGAAAGTAACAACATTGATTTTTTTTATATCCCCTTCAGAATATCTGTGCATTAAAAAGAAAAAGTTTTACTTTGACTATCCACTATCCACATTCCCTACAACCAAATAAATACCTATAGCTATAGGGATTAGATCTATGACTTTATTGGTTTAGGGCACTCTTAGGTGATAAACTACATTTCTAGAAATGCAGGATAGCACCTTTTCTTCAATTTATAGTCTTGGAATTGCCTGAAGAACTGAGAGACTAAGTGACTTTCCTAGAGTCACAGAGGCAGTAGGTGTCAGAGGTGAGGTCTGAACCCACTTCTTCATTTAGACAACCTCTTTTTTTCCCTAGAACACCATAGTGTCTCTCTTTATCATAACACAGAAGTAGGTATGTATATATATATATATATATATATATATATTGGAGGGGGAAAGAAAGGCAGTTGCGGTTAAGTGACTTGCCCAAGGTCACACTGCTAGTTTTGTGTTAAGTGTCTGAGGCCAGATTTGAACTCAGGTCCTCCTGATTCCAGGGCTGGTGTTCTGAATGTGCCACTTAGCTGCACAACACAAGGTATATTGTTGTTGAGTCATTTCAGTCCTGTCTCACTCTCTGTGACCATAGTTGGGATTTTCTTTGCAAAGATATTGGAGCAGTTTGACATTTCCTTCACAAGACCATTTTATAGATGAGGAAATTGAGGCAAAAAGGTTAAGTGACTTATCAAGGGTCACAAAACTAGTAGGTGTATTACATAAATTTGAACTCAGATCCTCCTGAATTCCAGTATTAGACCTTTATCCACTGAGCCACCTAGTTTCCTGCAGACATAGTAAAAATAGTAGCTATAGTAGATACAGTCAAGCAAAAATGATTCAACACATTGCCCATGTTTTAAAATGTGCATCTTATCCTATACTTTTAGTCTAGTAGGGCCTATCTACAACATATATCATTTATAATTAGTCTTTTTTGCATATTTCTTAATATTAGTGATTTGGAACATTTTTTGTGGTTAATATTTTATAATTCCTTTTATTTTTTTGGCCTTTATTAATTTGTTTGTTTACTTTTAGTTTACAAGATTTAGTTCCACAATTCTTTGAGTTTCAAATTTTCATCCCCTCCTTTCCCTCCTCCCCCCTCCCCCCATGGCAGCATACAATCAGGTTTAGAATCTGCAGATACTTTCACATTAGACATTAGTCAGGTTAGAAAGAAGGATTGCATCAAATGGAATAAACAATGGGAAAGAGGAAACAAAACCAAAAAAGAAAAAGGGCGGGTCCTTTGCTTCAATCTGGATTCAGACTCTGTTCTTTCTAGTTCTTACTCTGAATGTAGACATCTCTCTCCATCATGAGTCTTTTGGGGTTGACTTATAGCCCTGCATTGCTGAGAAGAGTCCAGTCTATCAAAGTTTGTCATCACACATACCTTTTGTTTGTAATGGTGTACACATTTCTCCTGGTTCTGCTCTTCTTACTCAGCATCAATTTCTATAAGCCTCTCCAGGTAAATATGAAGTCCATCTACTTCTCATTTCTAATGGCACAATAGTATTCCATTACATTCATATACCATAACTTGTTTAGCCGTTCCCCAATTGATGGGCATGCCCTTAATTTCCAATTCTTTGCCACCACAAAAAGAGCTGCTATAAATATTTTCATGCATATAGGTGTTCCTCCCACTTCTATGATCTCTTCGGGATACAACCCTAGAAATGGTATTTCTGGGTCAAAGGATATGAAATTACTTATAGCCCGTTGGGTATAGTTCTGGATATCTCTCCAGAATGGTTGAATCAGTTCACAATTCAATCAGCAATATATTAGTGTTGCAATTTTTCTACATCATCTCCAGAATTTATAATTTTCCTGTTTTGTCATCTTAGACAATCTCACTGGTGAGATGTGGTACCTCAGAGTTGTTTTGATTTGCATTTGCGTTTGTTACATAAATCAATAGTGATTTAGAGGATTTTTTTTCAGATGCTTATAGGTATCTTTAATTTCTTCCTCTGAGAACTGCCTGTTCATACCTTTTGACCATTTATCAATTGGGGAATGACTTGAATTCTTATAAATTTGACTCAATTCTCTGTATATTTTAGAAATAAGTCTTTATCAGAGACACAGGTTGTAAAAATTCTTTCCCAATTTCCCACCCTCCCTCTTTATCTTGGTTACATTGGCTTTGTTTGTATAGAAGCTTTTCAATTTCATGTAATCAAAGTTATCCATTTTGCATTTTATAATGCTCTCTAATTCTTGTTTGCTCATGAAGTCTTCCCCTCTCCATAAATCTGACGGATAAACTATTCCTTGCTTTCCCAGATTGCTTACAATATCAACCTTTATGCCTAAATCATGCATACATTTAGACTTAATTTTAGTATATGGTGTTAGATAATGGTCTATGCCCAGTTTCTGCCAAACTATATTCCAGTTTTCCCAGCAGTTTTTGTCAAATAGTGAGTTCTTATCCCAAAAACTGTCATTCTTGGGTTTATCAAGCAGTAGATTACTATAGTCATTGACTGCTGAGTCACGTGTACCCAGTCTATTCCATTGATTCACTGCTCTATTCCTCAGCCAGTACCAAGTAGTTTTGATGACTTCTACTTTATAATACAGATTAAAATCTGGTAGAGCTAGGCCACCTTCCCTAGCATTTCTTTTCATTAATTACCTTGATGTTCTGAAACTTTTGTTCTTCCAAATGATTTTTTTACTACTTTTTTCTAGTTCTATAGAGCAATTTTTTGGTACATTGATTGGTATGGCAATAAATACGTATTTTAATTCAGGTAAAATTGTCATTTTTATTATATTAGCTCAACCCAGCCATGAGTAATGGATGTTTGTCCAATTAATTAGATCTGACTTTATTTGTGTGAGAAATGTTTTTGTTGTGTCCATATAGATCTTGGGTTTGTTTTGGCAAATTGATTCCCAAATATTTTATTGTCTGCAGTAAATTTAAATGGGATTTCTCTTTCTATCTCTTACTTTTGGATTTCATTAGAAATATACAGGAATGCCAAGGATTTATGTGGGTTTATTTTATATCCTGCAACTTTGCCAAATTTATTTATTGTCTCAAGTAGTTTTTTTTTACTTAATTCTCTATGATTCTCTAAGAATATCATCATATCATCTGCAAAGAGTGATAACTTGGTTTCTTCTTTGCCTAGTTTGATTAATTTGATTTCTTTTTATTTTCTAATTTTTACTACTAACATTTATAGTACCAGATTAAATAGGAGGAGTGATAATGGACACCCTCGTTTCACCCCTTATCTGGTTGGAAATTCTCCTAGCTTGTCCCCATTACATATAATATTTGCTGTTGGCTTTAAGTAGATGCTACTGATTATTTTTTTTAAACAAATGCTTTATTAACTTCTGTTTTACATCATTCATTTCCGCCAGATTTTGAGTTACAATCATTTTCCCCCCATTATTCCCCTACCCAACCTCCCAGAATAGCAGTCCCACAAGATATCGCTTCCTCCAATCTGCTCTCTCCCATACCTTCTCCCATACCCCCATCGACTTTTCCATTAGAGGAAGGTGAATCTTTGTGTCCCAATGCCTGCACATCTTATCTCCCTATTACAAGCAAAAGAGTATTAATAATAGTATTTATATATATTTGAAACATTTAATGTTACGACCTCGAATTTCAGATCCATTTCCTTCCTCCCTTGTCACCCATTCCCTCTTGGGAGATAAGTAATTCAGTATATGTTGTACATGTCTAGCTATGCAAAACATTATCATAGTAGATATGTTGTACAAGGCTGCTTATAATTCCCTCCCACTCATCCCACCCCCCACCTGGTCCATTCCCTACATGATCCTGTCCCTCTTCTATAGTGGGTACTTCCAACCTCCCCTCACCCCAAGGATGCCCTCCCATCCATCATCCCTCCTCTCATCCCCCTTCCCCCTATCCTGCTGCAGGTTGAGATATCCCATTTAGTATGTATGTCATTTTCTCCCTGAACCAAATTCAATGTGAATGTGGTTTTGCCTTTTTAGCCTTCCTTATTCTCCCCCTCCTTTGCAACCACTTCCCCTTGCTTCTTCTACATGGGATAGTTTACCCTACCCTGTCTCTCCCCATCTCCTCTTGCCACTTTCCTCTCTCACCTCATAATTTCATCCCTTGAGTATTCTCCCTTCCCAACAAATTCAACCTATGCCCTCTATCCATATATAACTGTAACCATATACACACACATTCACATATGTATTCATATGACCACACCCCCTTCTTCCATTATTTTCATAGTGAGAAAGATATCATCAGTCACAGTTATTGCTTTTCCATATAGGAATGTAAATAGTTCAACTTTGATAAGTTCCTTTTGATTTCTTTTCCCTGATTACCTTCTCAGGCATCTCTTCCTTCTTGTGTCTGGATGTCAAATTTTCTATTCAATTCTGGTTTTTTCCTCAAGAATGCTTGAAAGTCCTCTATTCCACTGAATGACCATATTTTCCCCGAAACAAAATACTCAGTTTTGCTGGGTAGGTGACCCTTGGGTTCATTCCCAGTTCTTTTGCCCTCTGGAATATCATATTCCATGCCCTTCGATCCTTCAGTGTAGAAGCTGCCAGGTCCTGGGCTATTCTGATTGTGTTTCCACAATATTGAAATTGTTTCTTCCTGGCTGCTTGTAGTATTTTCTCCTTGATCTGGGGATTCTGGAACCTGGCTATAATATTCCTGGGAGTTTTCTTTTTGGGATCTTTTTCAGGAGGTGATCGGTGGATTCTTTCAACCTCTATTTTGCCCTCTGGATCTAAAACAGCAGGGCAGTTTTCCTTGAGAATTTCTTGAAGGGTGATTTCTAGGTTCTTTCCTTGATCATGGCTTTCAGGTAGTCCAATAATTTTTAAATTGTCTCTCCTGGATCTATTCTCCAGGTCAGTGGTTTTTCCCATGAGATATTTCACATTGCCTTCTAATCTTTCATTTGTTTGGATCTGCTTAACAGCATCTTGATTTCTCATAAAGTCACTAGCTTCCATTTGCTCCAGTCTAACTCTGAAGGAATGAATCTCCTCAGTAAAGTTTTGAGATTCTTTTTCCATCTGGCAAATTCGACTTTTTAAGGCATTCTTCTCCTCATTGCCCTTTTGGGCCTCCTTTGCCATTTGAGCTAGATAGATGCTACTGATTATTTTAAGAAAGGCTCCATTTAGTCCTATACTTTCTACTGTTTTTAATAGGAATGGATGTTGTATTTTGACAAACAGCCTTTTCTGCATTTATTGAGATAATCATGGGATTTCTGCTGGTTTTATTGTTGATATGATGTATTATACTGATGGTTTTTCTAATAATAAACCATCCTTGCAGTCCTGGAATAAATCCTACTTGATCAATGTGTATTATTCTTGTGATAAGTTGCTGTAGTCTTTTTTTTCTAATATTTTATTTAAAGTTTTTGCATCTATATTCATGAGAGAAATTGGTCTATAATTTTCTTTTTTGATTTTATCTCTTCCTGATTTAGGTATCAGTACCATGTTTGTGTCATAAAATGAATTTGGTAGGAATCCACTAATTTTCCCAAGTATTTTGTAGAGTATTGCAATCAATTGTTCTTTTAATGTTTGATAGAATTCTCTAGCAAATCCATCTGGCCCTAGAGATTTTTTCCTAGGGAGTTCACTGATGCCTTGTTCAATTTCTTTTTTTTTTGAGATGTGGTTATTTAAGTAATTTAATTCCTCTTCAGTTAATCTGGACAACTTGCATTTTTGTAAACATCCATCCATTTCACTAACATTGTCAAATTTATGTGCATATAATTTGGCAAAAATAATTCCTAAGTATTGTTTTAATTTCCTCTTCATTGGAGGTAGATTCACCCTTCTCATTTTTGATACTCCTAGTTTGGTTTTCCTCCTTTTTTTATCATATTGATTAAGTGTCTATCAATTTTATTGCTTTTTCATAAAACCTGATCTTAGTTTTATTTATTAATTCAATAGTTTTGTTAATTTCAAATTCATTAATCTTTTCTTTGTTTTTCATTATTTCTAATTTAGTATCTAATTGGAGAGTTTAAATTTGTTCTTTTTCCAGTTTTTTCAATTGCATGGGCAATTCATTGACCTTCCTTTTCTCTAATTTATTTGTGTATGCACTCAGGGATATAAAACTTCACCTAAGAACTGCCTTTGCTGCATCCCACAAATTTTGGTATGTTGTCTCATTATCGTCATTCTCTTGAATGAAGTTAATGATTTTTTCTATAATTTCTTGTTTGACCCACTCATTCTTTAGGATTAAATTGTCTAGTTCCCAATTAGTTTTTAGTCTATCTTTCCATGGCCCTTTATTGCATATGATTGTTATTGCATCAGATATAAGAATGATGCATTTAATATTTCTGCCTTTCTGCACTGAATTGTGAGGTATTTATGTCCTAATACGTTGTTGATTTTTGTGTATTTGCCATGTACCACTGAAAAGAAGGTATATTCCTTTTTATCCCCATTCAATTTTCTCCAGAGATATATCATACCTACCCTCTATAAAATTCTATTCACCTCCTTAATTTCTTTCGTGTTTACTTTGAGGTTGGATTTATGAAGTTCAGAGAGGGGTATATTAAGGTCCCCCACTAGTAAAGCTTTGTTATACATTTCTTCCGCTAATTTCCTTAGCTTCTCCTCTAGGAATTTGGATGCTATACTTGGTTCATATATGTTAAGTAATAATATTGCTTCATTCTCAATGGTGCCTTTTAGCAGGATATCGTTTCCTTCCTTATCTCTTTTAATTAGATCTATTTTTGCTTTTTCTTTATCTGAGATAAGGATTGCTACCCCAGCTTTTTTTTTTACTTTAGCTGAGGCATGATATATTTTGCTCCAGCCTTTTACCTTTACCCTGTGTGTATCAACCTGTTTCAGATGTGTTTCTTGTAAACAGCATATTGTAGTATCATGATTTTTTTTGCTCTTTGGAGGGCAATTGGGGTTAAGAAACTTGCCCAAGGTCACATGGCTAGGTTTTTGTTTGTGTGTATTAAGTGTCTGAGGCCAGATCCGAACTCAGGTCCTTCTGACTCCAGGGCCAGCACTCTACTCACTGTGCCACCTAGCCACCCCAAGTATTATGATTTTTAATCCATTCTGCTATCTGCCTGCATTTTATGGGAGAGTTCATCCCATTCACATTCACAGTTTTAATTTTTATTTTTTATTCTATTCCTTCCACTGTTTATGATTTTATTTTTCTACCCTTCTCCCTTCCCCTCCTTAAGAGTTTTCCTTTTGATCACCTCCTCCCTCAGTTTTCCTTCTTATCATCCCCCTCCCTTTCCCCCTTCCCCTTACTTCTTTCCACCCTTCTACCACCCCCCCCCTTCTTAGGCCTTCCCTCCTCCTACTGCCTGTAGCATATGATAGATTTTTATACTTAGTGTAGTGTGTTGTTCCTCACTTGAACCAAGATCGACAAGAACAGATCTCATGCAAAGGTCCTCTCCCCCACCCCTTTCTCTCTATTATGATACGTTTTATGTCTCTTCTCGATAGAGTCCTATACTTAACTGGTTGTATTATTCCCTCCTTGCACCAGAACCAATGAGGGAAAAGCTCACATAATGCTCATTTCCCTCCCTTCTTTCCCTCTACTATATTGTTTTCATAACTCTTTGTGTAACATAATTTACCCTCTTCCACTTCATTTTTTCCACTTCTTTTTTTTTTTTTTGAGGGCAATTGTGGTTAAGTGACTTGCCCAAGATCACATGGACAGTTTTTATGTTAAGTATCTGAGGCCAGATTTGAACACTGGTCCTCCTGACTCCAGGGTGTGCTCTATTCACTGTGCCACCTAGCTGCCCCATTTCTTCTTCTTCCTTTGCAGTCCCTTTGTAGGCCTTAATAAGTTTTTTTTTGTCCTTTTGTGTAATTTATACCCATACCCTCTATTTGACTACAAACAGTTTGCTTTTATTAAATAACAGGGTGTTTTCCTTGTTTACTTTTCTATGTCTCTCTTATGTCTCATAATCGGAGGTTGAGTTTTCCATTGAGCTCTGGCTTTTTCATCAGGAAGGTTTGGAAATCTGTTATATCATTGAATGACCATCTCTTTGCTTGGAGGAATATGTTCAGTATTGTTGGGTAGGTGATCCCTGGTTGTCACCCAAGCTCTTTTGCCTTGCAAAAAATCATATTCCAGTTCCTCTGATCTTTCAGTGTAGAGGCTGCCAGATTTTGTGCAAACCTCACTGCGCTTCCACAACATTTGAATTGTTTCTTTCAGGCTGGTTGTATTATTTTCTCCTTTACCTGATTCTTCTGGAATTTGACCACAAAATTTTGTGGACTTTTCAATTTGGGATCTCTTTCAGGAGGTGACCAGTGGATTCTCTTGGTTTCTATTTTGCCCTCTGGTTCTAGTATCTCAGGGAAGTTTTCTTTGATGAGATCTTGGAAGATGTTGTCCAGGCTCATTTTTTCATTATGATTTTCTGGTAGGCCTATCATTTTCAGATTATCTCTCCTGGATCTGTTTTCCAGGTCAGGTATTTTTCCATTGAGATATTTTACCTTTTTTTTTTTTTTATACTTTTTCATTCTTGATGTTTTGTTTGACTGATCCTTTGTTCCTCATAAAGTTATTCACTTCAATTTGGTTGATTCTAGTTTCTAGCGAATTATTTTCCTCAGTTAGTTTTTGAAGCTCCTTTTCCATATCATATATTTTTCTTTTTAAGGAGCTGTTTTCTTCATTGTAATGTTTTTCTAGTTTTGCAGTTTTAATTTTAAAATATTTATTCATTTTATCTTCTATCTCTCTAATTTGCTTTTCAAAGTTCTTTTTGAGCTCATCTAAGAATGCTTCCTGTGCCTTAGACCAGTTCCCTGTTGAAGCTTTAGCTGTGGGTATGGAATCAACACTGTCTCCCTCTGAATTTTGGTTCCTCCCTCTCACAATAGTAGGACTCCAGAGTCTTTGGATTTGGAGTCTGCTTTTTACCCATTTTGAGGCAGGGCCCTAGCCACAACCTTCCTTTAGGGTTTCCAAGCCTTTAGCCTTTACTGTTTATGGTTTTGTCCTGGGGCACAAATTACTGTTTTATGGTTCAGTTGGGGGCATTGGAACAGCTGGGGTTAACTCTGCCACCCTGGTAGCTTGAAATCCAGATAGAGGCTTTTTAAATATCTAGGCTATGGACTATATTCCCAAGAATAGCTGCTGCCCCTGCTAGGGGCCCTACATTTGACTCTTACCCTGCTCCATCCAGTCCCAGCCCTTCAGTGATAGGCCCTGTGGTTCGTGGGTCAACTTGCCATCACATTAGTCAGGCCTCATCCAGGCCTCTGTGCTCCCTGGGGCCTATAATTAGTATTTAAAAGTAATAAGTGGTTACACCTTTTATCAAAGTTCACTAGTTTTTCAAAATTGTTATGCTTTATCTTACTGTGGCCATTATATAAATTGTTTTGTTCCTGCTCATTTTATTCTAAATCAGTTTGTATGAATTTCTCCAAGATTAACTGAATCTTTCATATTGTCATTTCTAATGGTACTGACCTAATCTTTCTCTAACCAAAAGGCTATTGCCAGTCATTCTGTTCTTCCTATTGTGTATGTTAGAGACCTCTACCATATTTTTAGAATCAGAGTGAGCAGTAAGAGTCCTTTATTCCTTCTCAGGAGATAGGGCACAGCCCTCTTTACTCAAGCTGGTTCAGCCAGGGATTGCAAATTGCCAAAGCTGGCAGGATCTGTTATCCTAATCCTCACTTGGCCCACACCCCTGTTTGGCCTCAACATTGGTAGGTGATGTGGGCTCACAATCTTTTCATGAGTAGCTAGCTAATTGGTGCAAAGCAATCTCAATCCTTCATTACTATGGTTTTTAATGAATTAGTATCCTACTAGAGGATGGTGTATTCCAATCCTTCATTATGCACCAAATTTGGAGACAGCCAATGAAAGTTACAGTTGCAGGGGGCAGAGCCAAGATGGCAGAATAGGAACAGCACTTCCAAGGTGCTCTCTCCCACACCACTTCAAAATCATGTAAAAAGGGACTCTGAACAACCTCTGGAGCTCCAGCACCCACAGAAAGACACAGAGAAGCTAACCTCCCGCTGTGGATAGCCCAGGAGCCCTGCAGGGAGCGGCCAGCACAATGCTCTGGGAGCTGAAGCACAGGCCCGCCTGAGTCACGATTTTAGCCCCAGGGAGGCTGGGCCAGCAGCCAGCTGGAGGGACCCCAGAACACCAGCAGCTGTGGCAATTCCAGAATTATCAACACAGATATGCCTAGGACAAAGTGAGAGGTTATTGCCCTATGGACTTAGGGACCAGTATTTGGGGAACTCATCGGTTTCTTCCCCTGGGGGCAAAAAGTGGCTGAGGAACCCTGGCACAGACACCATTTTGCAGCTTCAGTTTCGGCTTCAGCTCTTGGCCTGTGAATGGTAGGAGGATCTGGCAATCAGTCTTGGGGGGTAATCGCTCTTTCTTTAACCTCCCTGGATGTGGATTTCGGTCTGGGGTAGAGGTATTGGGGTGGGTATCCAGCTTGCCAGAGCCTGTGGAGGCTTCACAGAGGCCACCCAACTAATACCTCCGGAAGTTGTGAAGACCCCAACTTTAAGGATGGAAGCTCACTGGCTGGTGGCAGAGTCCTACTGTGGCAACAAGCCCAAAAGTCAAGTAATTAAGTGGCAACATGCCTAGGCAAAGAAAACAAAATAAATTTAAAAATTCAACATTAGACTCCTATTTTGGGGGCAAAGAGGATCGAAGCATGGAACAGGAGGAGAACTGTGAGATCAGAAATCCTGCACCAAAAGCCCCAAATGAAAATAGGATCGGGTTACAGGTCATAGAGGAACTTAAGAAGGATTGTAAAAACCAAATAAGAGAAGTGGAGGAAAAACTGGGAAGAGAAATGAGAAGGATGCAGGAAAAGTATGAAATGAGAGTCAACAGCCTGACTGAGGAAAATAACGCCTTAAAAATAGACTAACTCAAATGACAAAGGAGGCTCAAAAGGGCAATGAGGAGAAGAAAGCCTTAAAAAGCCGAATTTGCCAGATGAAAAAAGAATCTCAAAAGCTCACTGAGGAGATTCATTCCTTCAGAGTTAGACTGGAGCAAATGGAAGCTAGTGACTTTATGAGAAATCAAGATGCTGTTAAGCAGATCCAAACAAATGAAAGAATAGAAGGCAATGTGAAATATCTCGTGGGAAAAACCACTGATCTAGAAAATAGATCAAGGAGAGCTAATTTAAGAATTATTGGACTACCTGAAAGTCATGATCAAAGAGAGAACCTAGAAATCATTCTTCAAGAAATTCTTAAGAAAAATTGCCCTGATGTTTTAGACCCAGAGGGAGAAATAGAGGTTGAAAGAATCCACTGTTGGAAATGAATGATGTAAACCAGAATTTAATAAAGCATTTGTTAAAAAAAAAAAAAAACAACAAAGTTACAGTTGCCTATCCTTTATTATTGTAATTATTCATTTTGACCCTTCTACCAATCAGAAGGAAACAGCCTTCAATCCCTTGCTTATGCATATCTACCCACAATATTTGGGGGTAACCAATGAGAAGAAAGCTTCTGTTGTTTCTTTTAAGTTTTGTTACCTTGTTCTGGGGCCTCTGGAGGCTTACACCCTTTGCTATCTCACACTATGTCCTGTTCCTTTTATGAAAATTTTCTGCATCTGGAATCTTCTGTGCCAGATAAGACACTTCTAATTTAGCACCTTATAGATAACTCCTTTCCTCTGATATCAAGATGGAAAAAACAATTTGACCTACCTGAGCAGGACCCCTTCCTTCCCTATAAAAGACCATTATTACTCTGATCACAAAACTATCATGTTATTAGACCTGCCTCAGCTATCCTTGAACCAGGAATCCTAGGCAGGGTGGAGCCCTCTTTTCCCTTCCATGTCTGAGCATCCTTATTTATATCACTTCCCTGTCCTTTCCCTATTACCCTTTGAAAATGTTGCCCTGGCCTCTTTGGAAGGGCTACCTGAGTTTGAAGGTTTTACTCCTGTTCTTAGTGTGTAGGGGTGGTAGACATCCTTAGAATCCTTTTCATGTTGCTCCCATTTCCTGGTTCTTTTAATTATTCAGGGAAGCCTAAGAGTATGTTTAATTTTTCTTTTTCATTCACTGACAAATGTTACCTTTACTTCCAATTGAGAAAAAAGTTAATACTTCAAAAATGGATTAAGATATAAGGTTATTGCCACCTAATTAACACATTAGCATTGTTAACACCTCATTGAATATTGTATTGATATCAACTGAATAGGAGGGAGAACCAATGAGAACCTTATAAATGGACTAGGTCAGAGGCAGGATCTGATAGTTTGTCTTTCTGAGTTCCAGACTACCGTTTACTTTATACTTCCGGGATGCCTTGATATCAAATTATACTGTTGAATTTTGCAGACCTCACCCCTGAGTTCCATTAGAATACAAGAAGTTCAGGTCTGGTTCAGAATTTTAAAGGTATAGTTTTTCAGTTTGTAGTATCTGTAATTATGGATAATTATTACTTGTAAAGATGAAAAGCTGAGCAGAAAAAAACAAAAAAACAAAAACCTTTGAACATATGTAGATGTTTGAGCCACAGGGAATTAATTCCCCCATTAAGATGCTAATACATGCAGACTATGCTCTTCCTTAGTTAATTGGTTAACTAAATAGTGAGACTGGGGTGAAATATACACATGATTATTTAACATGAAAAATCAAGAGGGTTGACTGAATAACAATTTTGTAATTAATACACAATAAAGAACATTTGAGTTTTAATTAGTCCTTATTGGCATCTCAGTAACATCCAGGAGAAACTGTTTCAATTAATTTTAAACACAGGCCTTTCAAGTTTAAGTAATTTAAACATTTGGTGTCCAATATAAATCTACTTATTAAACTGTTCAAAATGGATGCAGTGCATTTAAAATATCATGGAAAGTGCGTTTAAGCAGATAATTTGTTGAGTAAAGATCTTGGAATATGGAGCTGGAAGGGGCCTTTAAAATTATTTAATTTAACTCACTTTAAAATCGGGAGTTTGTGGTTCAGGTGGGGGAAAGAAGAGGAAAGAAGCATTCATTAAGTAAGTACTATCTCTCAGGTACTCTACTAAGCTCTTATTATCAACAAATAATTTGGGTTAGTTGATTTACTCATAGTCATAGAACTGGAATTCTAATCTGGGGCATTTAATTCATCAGATAAGCATTTATTAAGCACTTATTATATGCAGTGTGCCTGATGCCAGGGTTGTTTTGTTTTATTTTAACTGGCAGGTGATTTTATTTGTATGGCTTTTTTTTTTTTTTTTTGCTTTTTGGAGGGCAATTGGGGTTAAGTAACTTGCCCAAGGTCACATGGCTAGGTTTTTGTTTGTGTGTGTGTTAAGTGTCTGAGGCCCGATCCAAACTCAGGTATTTCTGACTCCAGGGCCAGTGCTCTACTCACTGTGCCACCTAGCCGCCCTGTTGTATGGCTGTTCTTATGAGTAGAGGATCTGATGAAGTAATCCTCCATCCTAACATAGGTGAACACCTGCTCTAACATTTACGGTCTCAAAGAGTTGCCTGGGGGCATTGAGAGGTTAAGCAACTTGCTAGGGTCATACAGTCAGTGTGTGTTGGAAGTGGAATTCAAAAAATACTTTCTAGGCATTCCTTTAAAAAAAAAAACTCTTATTTTGAATTTATTGAATAAAACAAGCATTTTCAAAACATAATCCAATAAAAAATATCATTGTGCATGAAACTGAAAATCCACTATACACAAGTTGCCACTCCTTTCAAATATAAATTCAGACAATATTATTATGTAAATTTATACACTATATATGCTTATATACACATATATATGTATGTTTGTATATATATAAAATTATTTTATACATACCTCTATTTATCCATTCATTCTCTGGATGAAGACAATATCTTTCTTCATGTCATTTATGCAAATAAGGCAGGGTTAGCAATTATGATCTCAGAGAAAGTTATGGATAAAATAAATATAATTGAAAAAGATAAACAGTGGAACAAAGGTAGGACAGAGAACAAAGCAATATCAATAGTGAATCTATATGCACCAAATACTATAGCATCTAAATTTTTTAAAGAAAAGTTAAATGAATTATAGGTGGAGGTAGATAGAAATACTATAATAATAGAGGGCCTTAATTTTCCCCTCTCAGAACTGGATAATTCTAACCAAAATATGAATAAAAAAGAAATTAAAACAATGAATAGAATTTTAGATCAACTAGATAGGATAGATGTCCAAAGAGAATTGAATAGAAATAAAAAGGAATACACCTTCTTCTTAGTGTTTCATGGTACTTTACAAAGATTGACCATATATTAGCACATAAAAATATTATAGTTGAAAGCAGAAAAGTAGAAATATTAAAAGTATACTTTTCAGATAATAATGTAATTTATGAGACCAAGGAGTCTCATATCTAAAATATATAAAGAACCTTGTCAAATGTATAAGAATATAAGTTATTTCCCAATTGATAAATGGTCAAAGGATATGAACAGGCAGTTTTCCAGTGAAGAAATCAAACAATTTATAGCCATATAAAAATGCTCTAAATCATTATTGATTAGAGAAATGCAAATTAAAGCAAGCTTGTTTTTAAAGCAACATTTTACATTTATCAGAGGTAGAATTTGAATCCACCATATTATCTCTCACCATTCTGGGGTTACAAAAATAAAAATAATAGAATCTCTGTCCTCAAGGAGTTTGCATTCAGGAGGTGACCACTAGATTCTCTCAATTTCTATTTTATCCTCTGGTTCTAGTATCTCAGGGCAGTTTTCCTTGATGAGCTCTTGGAAGATGTTGTCCAGGCTCATTTTTTCATCATGATTTTCTGGTAGGCCTATGATCTCAGATTATCTCTCCTGCATCTGTTTTCCAGGTCAGTTATTTTTCCATTGAGATATTTTACCTCTTTTTCTAATTTTTCATTCTTGATGTTTGGTTTCCCTGATTCTTGGTTACTCATAGAGTTACTCACTTCAGTATGGTTGATTCTAGTTTTTAACAAATTATTTTCCTCGGTAGGTTTTTGGAGCTCCTTTTCCATATCGTACATTTTTCTTTTTAAGGAGCTGTTTTCTTCATTGTAATGTTTTTCTAATTTTGCCATTTTGATTTTAAAAGAATTATTTATTTTATCTTCTACCCCTCTAATTTGGTTTTCAAAGTTCTTTTTGAGCTCATTTAAGAATGCCTTCTGTTGAGGGTTTAGCTGTGGGTGTGGAGTCAACACTGTCTCCCTCTGTATGTGCCTCCTCCCCCTCACAATAATAAGACTCCAGAGTCTTTGTCTTTGGAGTTTGATTTTTACCCATTTTGAGTCAGGGCCCTAGCCCCAGCCTTCCTCTAAGGTTCCCAAGACTTTATGGCTTAAAGGTTTGCCTTGGGGCAATAATTACTATGTTTTCAGGGTCAGAGGGGGGTATTGGAGCAGCTGGCGTTCACTCTGCAGTTCTGGTCCCTGGAAGTTCAGATAGGGGCTTTTTAAAACTAGCCCCAAGAGTAGCTGCTGCCACTGCCAGGGGCCCTGAATTTGACTTTTACCCAGCTCCATCCAGTCCCAGCCCTGCATTGATAGGACTGGCAATGGCTCTTGCAGTTGGTGGATCAACTTGCCACTATGTTGATCAGGTCTCATCAGGGTCTCTGTGCCAACTCACATCGTCTTGCTTTTGTTCTCTTTTACCATTTCTTCTTCCTTTACCCATTAGAAAAGTACAAAAAAATACAGATTAGCCAATACCAAGTACAAGCTTTCTGTGATGATAATTTAAGTAATATAATCATCAATCCATAGTTCTTACTACTCTGGAGGTAGCCATGGGGCAGCAGCCTCTACACTCTCTCACCCTGGGGGCAGCAGCTGGACCATGCTCTTCTGTCACCTGGTTCCAACAGAGTTCCCCATTGACCTTTTACTTTTTCTTTGTCATTTATAGGTTGAGAAGTCTGGAAACCACCACAGCTTCTGGTGATTAACTCTCCTGAGGTCTTCTCTGGCCATTCTGTGCCACTGATTGGGACTGCCCCAGGGCCAGAACCTCTCAGCTCATGTGAGATGCTGTTTGGTTCTCAGCTTGGTGTGATAGACCCCTCCTGTCAAACTGGCATTCTGGCTTCAGTGGGAGATTTCTTTCCCTCTGTCCCTTTGTAGGTTCTGTGGCTCTAAAATTTGTTCAGAGCCATATTTTACAGGTATTGGAGGTGGATTGAGCCAGAACCCAGCAGAGTTCCTCTTTTTACTCTATCATCTTGGCTCCACCCCCAAAGCATAAATTCTTGACCCCAAAAAGGACATCTCTTCCTAGTCTGCAAATCTTCCTCAGAGTAAGCTCACCTACTCTTCTAGCAAAATAAAGCCTAAAACAGATTCATTTCATCCTCCTAGCTACTTTCATGGGGAGGAAGCACAAAAGGCATTCATACTGGGTCTTTCCCACCAAGTATTGAAGGTCAGATACTAGTCCACAGAGTCAACTGGGGGATACATGGATGTTCTTTTGTAAAAGAAGTGCAGATCATGACATTCAAAATAAAATTATAATAATGGTAATAAATAATTGTAATAACAATAAATGATAACAAATGCACAATATAAATAACAAAAATAATAAAGTAATCATAGTAATTCAGAGATATTTGTTTAACATTATCTAAAATTTAGAAAAATATCATTATTCATTTTATCATTTCTAATTATTATCTTCTTTGTGCTTATTGAAAGTTTCTATAGTATCTAAGTAGAATAAACACATATCTCTCAACCCCTCCCCCCCAGACTCTTCCTATCAGTAATTGACAAAATGTCCATCATTTCCAACCTGGTAAACACTCTTTGATAATGCTTTGCTTTGCCTCCTCCCCAGTTTCAGACCACCACCAGAATTTGGACAAGAGTGAGTGAATGGAGCTACCTGACACTGTTGTTAAGAGATTCTTTTTTTTTTTTTTTTTGCTTTTTGGAAGGCAATTGGGATTAAGTAACTTGCCCAAGGTCACACGGCTAGGTTTTTTTGTTTTGTTTGTGTGTGTTAAGTGTCTGAGGCTGGATCCAAACTCAGGTCCTTCTGACTCCAGGGCTGATGCTCTACTCACTGTGCCACCTAGCCACCCTGTTAAGAGATTCTTGAAGACTTATATTGGAAAAAAAAGGGGTTAAAGAGTTGGTGGGAGAAGTGACACCTGGCCACAGTGCCTGGCCTACATCCATTGCAAAATGCACAGTGGTGCTAGTGTTTAGAGCATTCCATTGTTGCCAAAATCATGCCATATTAGCCATAATATCAGTCCCTGAACAAGTCTTGAAAGCAACAAGTTGGATAGAAGTAACCTGAGGGAAATCTAATTGGTGAGCTGCTAGGTAATGTAGTAGGATAGAGGGCTGGGCCTGGAGTCAGGAAAAGCTGAGTTCAAATCTGGAATCAAATATTTAATAGCTGTTTGACCCTGGGTAAGTCACAGCCCCAGTTTCTTCATTTGTAAAATGGGGAAGATAATAGCAGCTACTTCCTGAGTGGTTGTGAGGATATGCGACATATATGACATAATAATGGTAAATTGTTTAGTATAGTGCCTGGCGCGTAGTTGCTATTATTATTGTTGTTGCTGTTACCTATTATACATACATATATATATATATATATTTGTTATATAAATGTTACTTATATCTATTACCTATTATTATTGTTGTTGTTTATGAGTAATAGGTTAGGTAAGGACTTTTTTGAAAACTGAATTGGTTACTCCTTCTGACTTTGGAAGCAACAGAAAGTCTCTTAAAGAAGAGCTGTGGTGCTAAGGAGGGAGTATTGGGCCAAATGTAAATCATCTCCACTGAGGTTCATTTCTTTTTATATTTTCTCTTTACTTTGGCCTTCTTTTATTTGGTCACTGTGTCTTATTAGGAACACAGAAGTTTCATTTGTTTTTTATATTGGTTTGACTCCTTAAGAACACATCCATTAGCTTTGGACATGTTGACCAAGTATGAAATCTGGCAGGAGAAAATGAAAATACTCTTTTAAAAAGGGAGAATAAATCAAAACTGCCTAATTCAATTTAAAATGGTGAACTAAATTATGAAATTTCAGAGACCATCTCATCTAGCCCATATCTAAATAAGCATTTTCTCTACAATGCCAGTAATCAACTTCCCCTGAACAAAAGGAAACCCCCTTCCTTTCTCATGCTTTCAGGACAATTCATATAGCATTTGCTTAAAGACTTTCAGTAACAGAGAATCTGCTTCCTCATGAGGCAACTCCTTCCACTTATAGATAGCTCTAATTGCTAGTTGTTTCTTTTTTCTTATATCTCATTTGTAATTTTCACTCATTGGGAAGAGAAGGGAATACATATTTGTATAGCACCTAATATGTGCTAAGAAGTATTTGTATAGCACCTAATATGTGCTAAGCACTGTTCTAAGCAGATTACAAATATGGTCTCATTTGATGCTCACAACAATCAGAGCAAGTATGATATCCTCATTTTACCTTGAGGAAACTGAAGCAAAAAGTGATTAAGTGACTTATCCAATCAGTTTCCAAGTAGATTCTTCCTTGACATCTCTTTTTATTTTTCTTTTCAACAAATGCTTTATTAACTTCTGGTTTACATCATTCATTTCCACCAGATTTTGAGTTACAATTTTTTCCACATTTTCCCCCTACCCACCACCCCAGAATAGCAGTCCCACAAGATATCCCCTCATCCAATCTGTTCTCTCCCATATCTTCTCCCATATCCCTTTTGACTTTTCCATTAGAGCAAGGTGGATCTCTGTGCCCCAATGCCTGCGAATCTTATCTCCCAATTACATGCAAAAGAGTATTAATAATAGTATTTGTATATATTTGAAACATTTAATTTTAAGACCTTGAATTTCAGATCCATTCCCTTCCTCTCTTGTCACCCATTCCCTGTGGGAAGATAAGTAATTCAGTATGTGTTGTACATGTATAGCTATGCAAAATATTACCATAGTAGATATATTGTAAAAGGCTGCTTATAATTCCCTCCCACCCATCCCACCCCGACCTGGTCCATTCCCCACTTTGATCCTGTCCCTCTTCGAAGGTGGGTAATTCCAACTTCCCCTCCCCAGAGAATGTCCTCCCCGCCATCATCTCCCCTCTCATTCCCCTTCCCCCTACTCTGCCGCAGGTTGGGATATCCCATTTAGTATGTATGTCATTCTCTCCCTGAACCAGATTTAATGAGAACATGGTTTTGCCTTTTTGCCTTCCTGTTCTTCCCCGACAACATCTCTTATATCCAAATCCTTTTTTCACTTATGTGGCCATGACCCTAGTTTAGGACCTCATTGCCTCTCACCTGGACTGTTGCAACAGAATTTTGTTGGAAGTGTGGCTCTAAATAATCTAGAAAATATAACATTTTCTCTACAAGGACCAGGAACTCATGCATTAATGTATCAATTTGCTTCTTGTGGACTACATCTAGCAGAATCACAGTTGCATATTGAAGCTGATAGGGCACCATGTTTTGAGTCAGGAAGACCAGGATTCAGATTCTGACTTAAGACATTTACTAGCTGTGTGACTCTGAGTCAGTTGCTTATTCTTTCTTTGCTTTTTTTTTTTTTGCTTGTTTTCATTTATAAAATAAGGGGAGTAGACGCAATGGCCTTAAAAACCCCTTCTACTTCTAAATCTTTATAAAATCCTATGATTATTAGGAGAGTGCCTGGAAAATTATAGGATGCTATTTCATGGGTCACCTGGCAGAAGCAGACAGACTGAACTTCTTCCAGTGTGGGTAATTGAATTCATGCTTCACTTAGCCTGAGAACATGATGAGGGAAAGTATTTTTCTAAATATCAGGAGAAGTTCTATTTGACACAAATAAAATAAATTTACCAATAACACCTATAGAAAGAGTATTACCTCCTCAATTTCCAGTAGTTCCACTCTAATTTGTAGTTTTGTAGCTTACCATCCCTAGGAATAGCCCTGCAAACAGGCTGTTTCAGGACTCCTATTAAGGAAAAAAAAGTATGCCTAGTATCTCATACTACGCATATGCCTTAATACTATTGGTCTTACAGAATTTCACAAATTCATATAGATAAACAGGAATATTGTCTATAATCTTTTAATAAATGGTCATCCAACTCCTTCTACATCCAACTCCTCCCGCTAAGGGAAGGCTGGCTAATCTCCCACTCCAACACTGAGGCAGACTATTTCACTTTTCAAGAGTTGATTTTTAGGAAGTTTTACCTGATGTCTAAATTTATTTCCCTCTAGCATCAATCTCCTGGTTCCATGTTCTGTGGCAAAGGACCAATCTAATCTCTGTCCTCTTAGATATATATTTTTTCCTCTCACTATTCCTTCAAAACTGTTCTGTCTTGGTTTTGTCTAATTATTTGTTATTTCTCCCCTCCCCCAACAAAGAATGCTCCTTAAGGTATTCTCCCTGGCCCTTATCTTCTTTCTGCTGTTTCTAAGTCAGTGACCTCATCTTGAGTTTAAATATTGTCTACTTGCAGAGGATTCTTAAGTCTACCTACCTGCCACATGTTTGGACAATTAGGTGGTTGAATGGATAGAGTGAGAAGCCTAGAGTAAAGAACATTCCTCTTCCTGAGTTCAAATATGTTCTCAGAAACTTACTAGTTTTGTGACCCTTGACAAGTAACTTAACCCCATTTACCTCAGTTTCCTCATCTGGAAAAATTAGCTGGAGAAGAAAATGGCAAATCGCTCTGGGATTTTTTGCCAAGAAAACTTCTAATGGGGCCATGAAGAATTGAACATGACTGAAATGACTGAACAACATCAACAACAGCTTAGAGTTTCTCTGTTGAGTTCCAATTCTATATCACCAACTAGCTATTCTGTACTGTATTTCAAACTAGATATTCTTTGTCTTCTCAAACTCAACATGTCCAAAGCAGAACCTATCTTCATTCCCCCTAAAATTGCCCTGTTTCCAAACCTTTCTATTTCTGTCAGGTACCATCTTCCTTCCAGTTACCTAAGTTCAAAACCTTGGTGTCACCCTTGACTTCCCACTCTTACTCATCAAAATTCCAAATCTGATGGTCTTTAACCACATATCAAATTTTAAATGTGTTCCCTTCCCTTCACTCACACAAATATTCTAGTTAAGACCCCCATCATCTTTGACCCAGACTATTGCAAAAGCTTCCTAATTGGCCTTTCTGAGTTGTCTCTCTGGACTCCAATCCGAATTCCACATAATTGCCAAAGTAATCTTACCACTCCGGAGACTGAACATTGAACCTGAGATGGACCATGACAAATTGCCTTTGCAACTCCAGAAGCTTCCTGTCATCTCCAGGATTCAATATAAAATTTTCAGTTTATCATTCAAAGTCCTTTGTAATCTGTTCCTATTCTACCTTTCCTCCTTTATTAGAAAACATTCCACAACTTCTGTTGTTCAGACAAAATAACCTTCTTACTCTTCTTCCCACATGACACTCCATTACCCTCCTTTGTGTGTTTTGACTATCTCTGGGACTAGAATGAATGCACTTCCTCTTCACCTCTGCCTTTTGGAATTCCATACAGTAATATGCTTTTCCTCGTCCGTATAGATGCTAGTGCTCCCTTGCCTCCAATGTTAATTTGTGTTTGTTTTATCTGTGTTTTATAATTCTAATATGTAGGCATGTTGTCTCTACTGTTAGAATGTAAGCTTATTGAGGGAAAGAGCAGTGTCATTTTTTATTTTTATATTCCTAGACTTTGACACAGAATTTTGACAAATAGTAAATGCTTATCGATTAATTCTACACGAAAACTCTTCATATACCACAAGAGATCATATCCCTTCTAAGTTTTCTCTTCTACAGGTTAAACATCCTTAGCAAGAGAAGAATAAGGTACATTCTCTGTCCACAAGTATGTAGTAGAGGTAATAAGAAGAGACACTGACCTATTGGTTTGGATCACATTTTCCTAGGAACTCTGACCATGCATATCCATCCTCCTGGTGGGCAGGTCCCTTGCTAAAAGGACAGTTAAAACAAAAATTTCACGGTTGAGCCCTGTGTTTTCCTGAGAATTGGCCATTGAGCAGGAAAACCTGCCTACTCAGATGATTTCAAAGGGACAGGCAACATCCACTTTCATCATCTTCTTCCTCTCTTCTGAACACATGACTTAGGACTTTCAAAGTACTTTTCCATGAGGAAAGGCAGGTGCTTCCTCTCATGGAAGCAATGATGACTGTCTGCATAAGTCATTTAGCATGTGGCCTAGACATGTCTGAGACTGAACTTTAAATCCCTAGCTCTTATTTCTGCTTTGTTTTTCTTTCTCTGAGTGCAAATGACCAATCATTGAGACTGAGAAGAACATTTACATCCTTGAAATCTATCTTGTTGACTTTAAAAGTTTGGATACATTGAGAATTCTGGGTGACTGGCAGCAGGATGTGCTTTCTGCAGCTATTACAATTTTTTGTAAGACAAGATTAACACAGACAGTAAGATAAGCCCAACCTACACTCTTGTTCACCATGAAATAGGGATCTTGAAAGAATTGCTCAGATAGCATAGTGGTAAGATGGCACAGTGGATAGTGTTGGACATGAAGCCTGGAAAACCTGAGTTCAAAATCTGAATAACATTATTAAATGCTAAAAGTTCTTAATTAACAAGGACCATTGGAAAACAGCAATGTAGGCCAGGTAAATCAGAAGATACCTAGAAGAACTCAAGGCCTTACAAGTCAGGTTGGCCCATTGTTTTCCATGAAAATTTAAGACCCTCCCTGTATAGAACTTTACATGAGAGAAACCTTTTATAGAAGAGTATTTATCTACCTGCCAGAGGAAAACTTGGAAGGAATTTCATTTGATCTGGCATTCAGCTACAGACTTTTCTCAAACCTACTATCAGAATCTCTTTTTCTCTCTCTCTGTTTCTGCCTCTCTCTATCTCTGTCTCTGTCTCTCTCACTCCAGGAAGTGATGTGCCTAGGTAGGGGGGAAATTTGGAAAAGTGTCCAGAAAATTGGGAGAAGTAATATGCCATTACAAGGAAGCATTTGTAGAATTCCTTTAAACATTTCTTTGGAGGGGGGCATACATGACTGTATGTGAGAGTTTATTTAGACTACAAATAAAGCCCTTCAGAGTCTCCTATGAATCAGGGGAAATGGATGCCTAGAAACTCACAGTGTCTAGACATCCCATCAGAGGTCTAACCATATGATGGGCACAAAGGATGGCTCCAAAGCTGTCAAAATAGCTCCTTGTAGAGTTTGTCCCAGATTTATTCCTCTGGCAAAGTTTTTCTTTGCTCCTTGAGTAGGCCATGAAATGGAGGACTGGAGTAATATCATGCAGCAGAATCAGTCTTCCACCACAACTTTTTTGGCCTGTCTGCTCAACCCTGTGATCACGAGAGCAGTTGAGTTAATACATTTAGATTGGCAAGTTCAAGGGATTGCTGGCAGAATAACTGTAACTGGTTTCCTAACAAATAGTAGCAGGATTTGTGCAATTTAGCTAGAGGGCCAAAATATCCATGTAAAATTTTTGGATAGAACAATTCCCATTGGCTAGGCCAGTGGTTACCAGACCTTGAGGTGCCTGAATGTCCCTTTGGCACCTCAAATTCAACATATCCAGAACTGAACTCACCCTCTTCTATTTCAGATCTGTCCTTTTTCTCATCCTTTTACGTGAGAGAAACCATTTATAGAAGAGTCTTTATCAGTTTCTGTTGATGCCACTCAAAATCAAGTAAACTTTTTCTCCAGGGCACTGACATAGAGAGCATATACGATGACCATAGACATTTACCATCCTGACAGGGTCCTGTCACCTGAGCTATTGCCTGGCACAGCCATGACCCTTAAGTTTTAACAAATGGCATAGACCACCCCTCTCACCAACGGGGTCACTATGATGCTTCTCTCTCTAGTCCACCTCTTTGTCTTTTTCCTACAGAAGCAAAGACTCTATCTCCCACTCTTTGCCCCCTGCAAAAACCAAACCAAAACAAAAATACACCCAGTAGATCTTTTTTCCCCTTAAGTGAAAAAGTGAAGTTATAGTACTATTGGCACCCCTACCCCACCCTACCCTAAACCATCCAAAACTTACCTTTGACTTTTCCTTCTTTGTCATTCCCAACATTTAATCAGTGACTGTCTTGTTGGTTCTATCCCAACAATATCACTTACATATATTTCCTCCCCTCTATGCATAATATGGCTATACTTTAAGCATACTGCCTATTGTATGAGTTATCCTAACAGTCCCTTACCTTGTCTTCCTGCTTCTAGGCTTCCTTCTCTACAATACAATCTTGGCATAATTACATCACCCCAAAATATCTTCCTAATACAACAGTCCATTTATATCACTTTCCTGCTTGAAAACCTTCAGTGATTCCCTATTATTTATAGGATGAAAAAAACAAAAAACAAAAAGAAAGCTAGTTGGCTTGTGGTTTAAGTCTGTCCTTAAATCTAGCCTTAATTTCTAGTTGTGTTTCATTCTTCACCCCTTTGCTCAGTTACATTCCAACCAACATGGGTTTTTCCCTGATGTCACCCTGACATCTCTTACTGTTGTGCATTTGTAAGGGCTCTTGTAATGCATCCTCCCCACCTGTCACTTGATATTCTTCACTTCCTTTAAGCTTTAGTTCAGCTATCACCTCTTCCTGCAGCTGAAAATGATTTATTTCTCAGTTTTTTAAAAAAATAATTTTATTTTTAGTTATGGACTTAAATACCAAAATAAAAAAGATAAAATTGAAATCCTAGCATCTCCTTATACCTAGAAAAACAGAAAAGAATACTGTATAGAAACCATGAATTCCCATTTCATACTACTTGCTTAAAAAGGTAATGCATTTATGTAATAAAAGTATGTTCCTTACAACGCTACCCTGTTAGCTTATGATTCCTTCTGAATTTCTTTCTCTTCATGTCTGTATGTTTTTTTAAAAAATATGTTTCAATGGCCTCTTTTTGACATCACTATTGTTTACTCCTCTCTTTTCTCCATCTTTGCAATTTAAAACTAGCAAAAATAAAAGAAGTATATTTAACAACATATACATTTGAGAAAGGAAAGAGAAGTTAAGATAAAAGAAATACACTAGTATAGAAAGGTGAAAGAAATGAGGAGGAATGGAATACATTTGCAGACTTAAACAAAACAAACCCATAAAGTAGCAATGTCTGCAACTTCAAACTACTGCTTCTTTGTCAGGTGTTGGGTAGCTCATTTTACCATGGGTTCTCTGGAGACATGTTTAGTCATTGCAGTGATTGGAATTCTTGTATCCTTAAAACTGCTTTTCTTGATAATGTTATTCTCACATAAGTTATTCTCCTACTCTTCCCTTCACTCTTACTACCCAAGATTCTCTGAACTTGTCTTTTTTTGGTCATTTTCATTGTTGCAATATACTACATTACATTTATATATTATAATTTGCCCAGCCATTCCCCAACTGATGAGCACTCCCTTAGATTTTACTTCTTTTATTTCTATAATTTTTACTCCTTTCAAGAATATTCCTTTTAGGATCAGGAAGTTTGGCTTTCTAGCTACTATTTCCTCCTTGCATTATTTTGTCTATTAACCAACCAACCTTTCTCCATCTTCTTCCCTGTTGAGTTTAATATATTTCTATACCAAACTCTGTGTGTATGTGTGTGTGTGTGTGTGTGTGTGTGTTTGTGTGCATGAGAGACAGACAGACAGAAACAGAGGAACAGAGACAGTCAGTGAGAGATAGATGTCTACCCACCCCTTTTCTTTCTATATTTGTATAATTTCATTCCAATATATCAGAATTATGAGAAATGCAAGTTTCTTCCTCTTTTATACATGAATGTATTCCTTTAACCTTCTTATCTCTTTCTATTCTTCAATCTTTCAGAAGAGGACCAATCTGCTCCCAGGCCCCCTCCCTAATTTTTTCTTAGTTACATCCCTCAATATCCTTTGAAAATCTGGTGTTTTGAAGGGAAGTTTGTGACTTTTCCCCCGTTAGAATGTTAGTACTCTAACATAATATAAATCCTTCTAATTACTCAAATAAATTTACCCTCCCATGTTTCTCTGGACTAATATTTGTATATCAAAGTTCCTATTCAGCTCTGAACTTTTAATTAAAAAGATAAAAGATTGAAAGTCTTCTATTCCAATAAATATCCATTTTCTCTATAGGATTATATTCAGCTTTGTAGGGTGAGACATTTTTAGTTCTATTCCTATGTCACCTTTTGGAATATTGTATTCTAAGATCTCCCATTTGATGAATATGGTATAATCCTAAGTGTTTCCTTAGTGAAATTCATTCTTTTTGGTTGACAATACACACACAGAGACATATACATACATATATACATGTACATAAATATTATATGTAATATACATAACCCACAAATGCATATATATGTGCATATATATTGTATATATATTGTATATTGTATATATATTGTAATTGTATATATGTGTATATGTGTGTATCTGTATGTTTGTATATATGTGTATATGTGTGTATTTGTATGTTTGTCTATTTTTCTTTTTGACAAAAAAACTCTGAATTTCTGCTAAACTCTCTTGGGACTTTTTATTTTGGTGTTTTTATCTTTACTTTGCCCTCTAGTTCTAATAAATCTAGAAACAGTATCCAGAATGATTTTAATGATGTTTTGTCAGGGAATGCAGTGATTTTAAAATGATCTTTCTTTTGACATGTTTTACAGGTCAGTTGGCTTTGATATTAGATATCTTCTTTTTATTCTCTTTTATTTTTACATTTCTGTTTTTGTATTCATATATTTTTCTTTTATCTTCTATTTTTCAATGCTTTCATCTGTAGCTCTTTTTAAGTTCTTTGAGGGGAGGGACTATGCCATTTAAAAAATCAGTGCATCCTCAATATCTATCACATTATAACTTACATGGAAGGTATTTAATAAATCTTTTTTTTAAGCAATTGGGGTTAAGTAACTTGCTCAAGGTTACACGGCTAGTCATTATTTATGTGTGGGTGCTCATTTTCTGAGGCCGGATTTGATCTCGGGTCATCCCAACTCTGAGGCTGGCACTCTTACTCACTGCGCCACCTAGCCGCCCCGATTTAATAAATCTTTATTGATTTGAGTAAGAGCTTCCTGGCTTATGTGAAGGAACAGAACATGACCCCTTAGATTATTGCTTCTGAACTTTACAGAGCATGGAAAGGGAGTCTCTTCATGGGTTTTTTGAGCACAAGGAAAGACTTTGAGATTTGCCAGCACTTTTAATTAAATACCAACATGTTTTAAGGAAATGTAGAGGTAACTAAGGATAGACTGTAAGAGAAGGGTTCTGGTTGTGAGGGTAGAAATTAATTTTAAAACCTTTCATGGCCTGTCATCTTCTTACCTTTCTGTTCTTCTTATACTTTATTCTGTTCCACATACTCAATGATGCAGTGACACTGGCCTATTTGTTGTTCTTCACACATGGTAAGAGGGAAATAGGTAGCCCAGTAGATAGAATGCTGAGCCTGGAGTCAGGAAGACCTGAGTTCAAATACAACCTCAGATATTTACCAGGTGTGTGACCCTGGACAAGTCAAAACCCCTGTTTGCCTTAATTCATTGGGGGAAGGAAATGGTAAACTACTCCGATATCTTTGGCAAGAATCCCTTGGAGAGTATGTTCCATGGGGTCATGAAGAGTCAGACATGATTGAGCAACAAAAATCTCCTTTTCTAGAGGAAGCCTTCCCTAACTCCCTCTTCTTGGGACAGTTGGAACAATGGATAGAGTGCTGGGCCTAAAGTCAGGGAAACCTGAGTTTAAATCTGATACTTTCTGGCTATGTGACCCTGGGCAAATCACTTAATCCTGTTTGCCTCGGTTTCCTCATACATAAAAAAGACTGGAGTTGGAAATGGCAAACCATTCCAGTATCTGGCAAGAAAATCCCAAATGGAGTAACAGAGAGTTGAACAAGAGTGGAATGACTGAAAAACAACACAGATTACTATCTCTTATAACTATAACATTCTCCTTCACATCGACATACTTACTGGCTTTCTTCAAGAGTCAGCTCATGTCCCTCTTTCTATAGGAGTTTTTTCAAGGCCATTGACCTCTAGCTCCTTCCTTCTCAGTTTACCCTCCATTTACACTCTATACATCTTAAGTAAATATAAATATAAATATATTTACGTGTGTGTTTGTGTGTGTATATATATGACAGTTTTTTGAGATCAGGGACTGCATTTTTTGCTTTTCTTTGTAATTGTAGCACTTAGTACAATGCTTAGCACATAGTAAAAACTTAATAAATGCTTGTTAACTGATTGAAATTAATATTGTCATGGTGAGCTCATTGGGATAAAGAGCTCTTGGGTTCAGGTTGAAGAACTGCCTGAAGATCCCTATGGTGCCCTCTAGCCCTTTGGAACTGTTATACCAGTTACATAATCAAAGTACATTTTCAAAAGCACATAAACATGTTTTCCCCATGAAGAAAAACTGAAAGTTTCCCCCAATGATTCAATCGTTTTTGAACCAAGAAAAACTAACTCTCAGTACCAGAAACTTCCATTTGTTCCACTAAGAAAAAAAAAAAAAGTATTATTTTTTGGCCATTACTTTGCTTCCAAATGTGTTAACTTCTTTGTGCAGACATGGGCAAAATAGATAAAACTGAACCCCAGGAGAGCTCACCCAGTGTTTTGGCTTTGAATAATTCCCTGTGATCACTCTTCAGTAGAGGAATTTTGGAAAGTCAACCATTGGCCTGGTTACATAAAAGCTTTGAAAGAAAGGAAAGGCATTGAAGTGACCAAATCATACCCTTGGATTTGTTATTTTGGTGCTAGGTAAAGTTATGGAAATATAATGTGAAACTTTTTTTTTCTATCTCCTGGAACTAAGAATGACCTGGGCAAGTTTTGTTTGTATGAGGAGGATAAAAGAATAAGTGAGATGTTGGAAATCAGAAGGGAAAGATTAAATAGGGAAGAAATAGAAAACAAAATTACTCTTGAAGTAGGAAAAACTAAAGTCCATAAGTTTTCTACTTAATTAAGGAGACTGAAAAAGAATTGTATTCAGTTATGTACGTTTAATCTCGGTTAGAGTCAACAGAATAGTGGTCCAATTAGGACGACTTTTCACATGTGAATTAGAAAACCTGCACTTGAATCTTGGGTCTCTTCATTTCCTGTGTGACATTAGGCAGGTAACTTAAACACTCTAAGTCTCACTTTTCACATGTTTCTATTTATATTTCTATATATTTATTCCTCACAAGATACTGACTGTTTCATTTTTGTATTGTAGTCTAACAAATTAGGTGACATATACTATGTCACATGTATAGTTGGTATAAGAAGAAGAATTTATGAAAGAATCTTGAGCTTGGCAGCTAGAAGAGTTGACTTCAAGTTTCAACTCTGCTTTTTATGGGTGATGTGAGGTTGATTTTCTGTAGATCTATCTATCTATTGATAGGTAGATAGGTATATGTGTATATATATACATATATGCATATATAATATATAATAATCTTAAAAGAGAGAGAGAAGGAGAAGAAGAGAGCTACATAGTTACATAGCTACATAGTTATGCCTTTTATCTGCCAAATCTTCCACAAATTCCTCTTCTTACACCACCTATACATGTGACATAGCATTCATGTCCTAATTTGTTAGACTACAATATAGAGATGAGACAGGGTCAGCATCTTGTGAGTGACAGAGGGCTTGCCTTGAAGTGATTGTGGGAAAGAGCTGGACTGCACTGCTTCTTCTTACTCTTCAACCTATGCTAGATTCCCCCTCTCTTCATTTTTAAAGAATGTATAAGTCTCTGGTTTGTATCTCTGGCTTCTTGTATCTCCATTTTTAGCTATTTGCTAGGTGCTACATGTTCACAGGCTTCAGGGATATTTAGCTTAGTTTCCAGCATAATCTTTGCAAATCTGAATTGATTTGTATTCCAAAAGAATAATCTTTTTGTAGTTTCTGATGATAATGACCTGAAATGATCTTGAATTCCTCTGTATTTAAAAAATATGCTTGACTCAGTCTTTATTATTGTTTTCATAGTGAAGTTTTTCATAAGATTTTAATGATTTAAAATGCATCAAACCAACCTATTTTAGAGATGTATGTAATATGTGTAAGTTTTGGTGATTCATTCAATAAACCTTTATTAAACACCATAATGTTAGTCACTGTGCTAGAATTTGGGATATAAGGACAAAAATAAAACTATTTTCCCTCCAAGATGTTATATTTTATTGATTATAGGAATCAAACAAATTCTAAGGCTAAGAATTTGAGCTAAGATCTTATCTCTTTTTTTATTTTTCTGTTTTTGTTGATGGTTGTTCCTCATACCTGCCATGCTCTTCCTCCTCACTTCTGCTTCCTGACCTTTCTGGTTTCCTTCAAATCTCAGTTAAAGTCCCATATTTCATAAAAAAGTCTTTCCCAGTCCTTAATGTTAGTGTCTTCATTTTGAAATCATCACTAATTTATTCTGTATATATCTTGTTCATACATAGTTCTTCAACTCCCTCATTAGACTTCCATTAGACAGTAAACTGATCTCCTTGAGATCAGGGACTGCTTTTTTTCTCCCTGTCCTTTGTGTTCCCAGTGCTTAGCATAGTTTCTAGCAAATAGAATGTAATTAATACACATACTAATTAATTTATTGACTGACTAGTTGATCTCCTCTGGACATTCTTTAGCTAATCAATATCCTTCTTAAACTATGACACTCAGAAATAAACACAATATTCCAGGAGAGGTCTAAAGCAGTTTGCAGAGGGAGTATCATCATTACCCATTGCCTCTCAAGACATTGCACCCAGTTCTTTGCCTGTTCCTAATATGAAACAAACCTCTCCCTGTAACCTCCCTCCCATCGCTCTTAGAGCATCATGCCTGTTGTAGCTTTCCACAGACTTTATAAAAAACTGTTGACTCTTCAGTTCTCCAGTTTCATCATTTAAGAAACCCAGATCTTAGTTTAGTGGGCATGCCGCAAGCTGTTGCACCATCAGGAGTTCCAAAACTCTTTTACCATTGCTCTTTCAAAGGGGAAAGTGTCATGTCTGGAAGCCTAAAGAAAATCTAAATCAAACAATTTAAATTCTCTTTTTTGAACCACCCACAACAGCCCTAGCCTCTGGGCATAATACTCAAGATGTCTTTTTTTTTCCTAGTTTCTAGTCACAGATGTCAATGTGTTATGAGTGGATTCCAGATATGGATTTCATTTCCAAAAAAAAAAAAAAGGTAGGAGAGGACAGTGCTAGAAATCATAATGGCACCCTGACAACTGGATGAAATCCACAAACTTTTCATTTTGCAGTTGGTTGAGAAAGAAAAAATACATACTCTTGAAACTATCACAAACCAAATCTCTTGGTGCCCACCTTCTCTTCCATCCATTTCTAGCTCAAAGAATCAGCCACCACGGTTGAAGAAAGAGATAATGATTCAGTGTCAAAGGGAAGTGAAAACAAAATAGTTTTGGACACCTTGAAGGGCTATTTTGGGAAATGAAATTCTGTTTATGTAGAACAAATGAAGGATTTCCTTACTAAATCTGGCCAGTTTGGTTACCAATAACTACAGCAAAACACACAGAAAAGGAAGCTTCTGAGAGACTAAATAATAATTACTGTGAGGGACTTGGAGGAGGGGAAGGTTTGAACTAGATGACCTCTGAGGTCCTTCTCTTCTGACTATGAGATTCTATGAGTTGTTATTCAAAGTTCTACCATTCGTTCATACATTTATTGAAAATTAATGCTGGAGTTGGAAAGATCTGATCTCCTTCAGACTTCCTGTAAATATTTGAAACATCAATGGTATGTATGTGGGGGAGGAAATAAGCAGATCAAGAGAGATGACACATGTAAAACATTTGGTAGACTTTCAAATGTTATAATGTAAGCTCCTGGGGGTCAGGGTCTGTTTTATGTTTGACTTTACCTCTCACCCTGCCTTTACACAATGTGTGGCATAGATTTAGTGCTTAACAAATGCTTCTTTATTGGTTAAAGGGTAATGTAAACGAGAGGTATTATTATTATGAATATTATTATTGATAACTATTAATATTATTTGTATTATCCTCCTTTACATATTATATATCCTTTATATATTTTATGTATATTTAAGTTTTATAAAGCTCTTTCAAATAAGTGTGCAGAGCTTAAAAAATAATCCAGTCAGTGCTTACAACAATGTAAATGGAAAGAATGACCACTGCAAAAAAATTTAAAAAATGGATATCACAAAATAATAAAGAATAAGCTTGGTTCCCAAAGACAGTTCTGAGAAGATATAGTCCTACTTTCTTTTGTGGACGTAGGAGTTCCATGGGTATAGAACATTTCATGCAATCTATTTTTTGGATGTATTAATGGATTTTGTTGGTTTATTTTTTTTCTTTTTAAAAATTCTTTGTTTTAAATATGAGTGTCTGGGAGAGAAGAGAATGGATAAAAGGCAAAATGTAGGTGAAATAAAACAAAATACTATATGTCAAAAATCTATTTTAAAAGAAGCAAAAGTTAATATTTACAGAGCCCTTTGTTTTTTTTTAATTTAATATTTATTTTTCCTCAATTAAATGTAAAAGACCATTTTTAACATTGACTATTTTTAAAATTTGAGATCCAAATTCTTACCCTCCCTCTCTCCCCCATTCCCTCCTCCCCATTGAGAAGGCAAGCAATCTGATATATGTTATACATGTGCAGTCATGCGAATCATATTTCCTTGTTAGTCATGTTGTGAAAGAAAATTCAGCCCAAAACCCCAAAGTAAATAAAGAAGAAAGTATGCTTCAATTTGTATTTCAAACTCCATCAGTTTTCTCTCCAGAGCACTTTCAGTTCATTCAATTCAGCCTACTGTGTGCAAGTCATTTTACTTGGGCCTGAGGATACAAAGTCAGAAACAAAGAGCTTGCATATGACTGGGAGGAAGGCATGCAATGTCTAGGGACAGAACACTAAAAGTTACTGGAGAAGAGGAGGGTCAGGGTGAGTCTTTTGTTGGAGGTAGTACCTAAGCTGAGCCTAGAAGGATAGGTAAGATTTATACTGGTAGATTGAAAATTGGAGGGCACTTTCCTAGAGGTTGATAATCAAATTCAGTTAGGTCTTACTTCCTCCCTAGTGCTTCAAGTGACCCAAAGATTCCATTTGCAATTAGAACTATCAGAAGAATAATTCTTAATACAAAAATAATTTGACTGACTTAAAGGGGGTTAAAGAAAAAAGTAAAGACTGACAAAATGTGTAGGGAAACAACAGCCTTTGCAACCTTCATGCTTTTATTCTAAGAGTGAGAATTCCATCAATACTGATGCTTGAGGGACCATCATGGTATTCAGATAACACATTTGACTTTCTCCTGTTTCTTTTGACTTGCCACCTAGCCTATCTTATTCACTGTATATTCTCATTTTTGAAGTAAATAGAGTCTTGTTTAAAAAAAAAAAAACAAAAAACAGAATTCTTATGGCCCAATTTACAATGGCGATACATTGAGATGTGCCTATTTGCAAAAAAAGTATACATATCTTTAATTGCTCTACATCCCCTTAGTCCTTCTTGAAAAGTGAATTAACTGATGGTGAGCTAAATGAAGGATGGATTACATCAAATCATCTTTATTACCTTACACCAAGGCTGGATACAGATTTTGAATCATAATTTCAGAGGTCTAGTAAGGGGAAATCATAACCAGGTTGCTGCATTTCATCTATGTCTGCCTGTTACTAAATGTATTTACTATGAGGGGCAGCTAGGTGGTGCAGTGAATAGAGCCCGGCCGTATTGAGAGTCAGGGGGACCTGAGTTCAAATCCAATATCAGACACTTGACACACTTACTAGCTGTGTGACCTTGGGCAAGTCACTTAATCCCAATTGCCTTGCCTTCCTCCCTCCAAAAAAATTAATAAAGTATTTATTTTGTCTAGAAAGACCAAGACATCTCTAGTAATAGAGGAGGATAATTAGGGCCTGGAGAAGTTCTTCCCATCACTTCTACCCTGAAAACAGCAGTACAAACACACACACACACACACACACACACACACACATACACACACACACACACACACACACACAACTATTTCTCTATAGCCATGCTCTGGTCTTGTAATCCTGAAAACCTAGCTAAAAGCTTTGCAGCTTGAGTAGCATATAAAATAATAGGTATCTTGGGCAGACTAAGCAGTCTTCATGAGGCAGGCAGCATAGTGGATAGAGCTTGGAGTCTAGAAGACATAGGTTTAATCCCTGCCTGTCATGTGCTAGCTCTGTAATCATGAAAAAGTTACACAAGTTCTTAATGCTCCATGGGGTAAGACCATGAGTTACAGGCAAGTTGCCATCCTGTTTAGGAGGAAGGAGTATTTATTCAGGGAGTTTCTCAATCTTTCAAAATCATAGGTTTGAATACTTTCTTCCCTCCTCTGTCCCCAGTAGAAAAGTTCTCTTAACTTTTCCTGTTCTCTATGAAGTGATCAAATAATCTCTTTTTCTTTCAAGCATCACCTATAGGTCCCCCAAAAGGAATGGACTAAGCATTTCTATAGCATCTCCTTTTAGCCAGGCACTGTGCTAAGTGCTTTTTATAAACCTCACATCTGATCCTTACAACAACCTGATGATGCCGGTGCTATTTTATCTCTATTTTTATGTTTGAGAAAACTGAGGCAAACAGGTTTTGTGACTTGTTCAGGGTAACATACCTAGTAAGTATCTGAAGCTGGCTTTAAACTCAGGCCTTCTTGATTCCAGGGTTAGTGTTCTATCTACTATGCCACCAGCTGCCTCAAATAGCAACAATAAGTTCCTTCCATTGACAGTTACCCTTTATCCAGGAGAAATAACATTTATATATTCATAAGCTAAGATTTCTGCAATTTGTCATGGCTCTTAGCTTTCTCCAGTGTAAACCAGTTCAAAGCTGTACTTAGTTTTTTAGTGGAAAATATATCTGGGATCTATTTTCCACTGATTATTCAGGGTAACTGGTTTTATTAAATAATTAATTAAATGGAGAATACTTTGTGGTCATTGATCAATCAATGGACAAACATTTATGAAGTATCTGCACTGTGCTAGGCACTAGGGATCATACCAAACATTTCCCATACCCACATTTCTCCATACATATTTAATAATAGATGTGAATGAGATGGTACAAGTATAAAGTTCTGATTTCGAATTATTCCATTAAGTGGGTGACACCTCATTCTAAGTAAGACTGGGATCAAGGGGATGAACATTTATAAGTAGCTACCTTCCCTATTGGCAGCAGAAGGGGATGATGAGAAGAAGGCAGGGTGGACATCAAATCATTTATCTGCAAAATCCCCAAGGGGGTCAGTCAATAAGAGCCAACATTTTGAAACAAAAATGAAAACAAAGGAGGAGCCAATTTCCTTTTTCAGTCACTGACTTTTGCAGTGGAGGGCCTAGAGTGTTCCTTGTTGAATATGTGCCAACATGAAGATGCATGATAGAAGTGGGAAGTTGGCTTTTAAGAAAAAAAATTAAGAGGGTGTAGAGGCAGAGATTGACAAACAGCAATGTTTTCTAAATTCTAAAGAGATCCAACTGGAAAGCGGTGCATCTTTTTAATTGTCCTTCAAGTTGATGGGTGAGTGGCTCCAAAATGGCTGCCATGTTATACCCACATCTATATCTCTATTTAGAATTTGGGCCTTCTGGACTGTGGAGATGTAAACACTTATTAGCTCTCAGGGTAAGAAAGTGGAATATTGCCCCTGGGGAAAGAGAGTTCCTGGAATCTGGTTATATTTATTGAAACAATATAGTATTCCTTTGGAGAGCTGCCAGTCCTGTGCTCCCTGGCTGCTCTCAAATCCTTTATGAAAGCAGTGGTAGCTCTAAGAGAACCATGTGGGAAGGGGAATGACATGATTTGATGGCAGCTTATTGGAAGAGGCCACGGCTTTTCAGATTTCTTTTGTGAATACCTACTGGTACTAGTCAATCAATAAGCATTTATTAAGCACCTGTTTTATGCCAGGAATTTGACTAAGTGCTCGGGATATAAAGCCAAAAATGAGGAAGATTTTTCCTCAAGGGGTTTATATTCTATTAGAAGAATAAGGTTTAAGGGTTATAGCACAGATGCTTTGGATTATTGAAGGTGTTTTCTGTCAATTTTTAACATCTATTTAAGGTTCTTATGACAGAGTAACTATTTGGTTATATAGTATCCAATGATTGCCTGAAAGGAATAAATTTTCCCACAAAGCAAAGATATTTTTACCATAATTTGGATTAAACAGGTGGATTTTTTTAACATTTTTTCTAGTCTTGTTTCTCATTAATGTTAATATAAATTGAGAAAGAAACTCATTAATTTCCATGTGTTATTGACCCTGATTTTTTTTGGTAGCAAGTACATTTTAATACAAGTATAACAATATTATAAACCTAGAGTTTGAAGGAACCCTAGAGGCCAGCTAAGCCAACCAACACCCATTGCAAATGAGGAAACTGAGACCCAGGGAGTTTAAGGGATTTGCCCAAGGCCATCTAGGTAGTGTAAGAGACAGCATTTGACCCCAGGTTCTCTGACTGCCAACTAAGGCGCTTTTCACTTTATAATACAATCTATTAAAGTCATGCTTCTAACTCAAATTGGAATAAATCAAAAACTTAGATGATGAAATCTTCACTAAAAACTTAGGTTTACTTGTTAAAATCAACTCTTAATTGTCAACTTTTAATTGAATTATCCATGGTAAATATTTTTTATTATCTTGAATTAGAATTGGTTTCCCCCTTTCTTCCAGTCAGTCAACTACCCTTCACTTCCTAGCATTCAGAATGTGCAAATTATCATTAATATTAATTTAATTATTGTGATATTAGTACCCAAAATCTCTAGAATGAAATCTTATAAAATAGTCCAAAACAACAAAAAAGTAAAATTGAGGTCTTCTAACACTAACTTTAACAATTCTTTTTCCTACATTATCTTTCCTCCCACATCATGTTGTCTGTCAGTTTCCCAAGATGGATTCTCTGTCTTGAATTACTCAGTTTGACTGTCTACAATGAACAAGTGAATTATCTATATAGGTAAAGTATTCCTCTAAGGAAAAGAAAACAAGGGTTTTAAGAGATCATTTGGGGTATTGGATATTTACCCTAAGGAAGACCTGGACAGAAATAAAGGGAGATACCTGTAAAGTCATTAATTTAGTGCAAGGGTGGGGTTACACTGTGCAAGTCAATCAAATTACCTACCAGATTTAAAGTAATGTTTCAGTAAGGTGAGAGCACCTCTCAATCAATTTATCCATCAATCAAAGACTTTCCACAAGGTCTGGAAAAAAGTCTCTGATCAATTGGATTTGCACAGGAAGCCTATTAATAAATTTGATCATGCCTTTGGGTCATATCAAGTCATTTAAGTGCAAGATATTGGAGCAAGCTAGAGACAGAATTTTGTTGTTGTTGTTGTTGTTGTTGTTGTTGTTGTTGTTGTTGTTGTTGTTGTTGTTTTAGCAAACCCCTAAGAAAGAACCTTTTGACAATGAGGAGAATACCTAGGCTTTGTCCTCAGACTAAGTTATGTCTTCCCCACCCAGGCCAGAGGAGAACTTTTCAAGGTTCAAAGGGTTCAGAGGATTTTTTTTCCCATCTTGCCACTGGTGTCCTAGCATTGAAACTCACAATAGCAGTAACTAGTGGCAGTGTCTGCATTGGGAGTTGAGAGTAGGCTGCAAGCAATGTATGACAGAAAACCCATGACTCTATAAGGAGTTCAATAAAGAAGAGGAGCTTCTATATAGAGAGGATCTTCTCCAGAACCCCTCGAAAGATGGGAAAATTACTTCTTACCACCAAAAGCTACACTACTTCTTTGCTACAAATGTACTTTCTAAATTTGAGCCCACTTTCTTCTGAACTCTTGTATATGCTTCACAAACCTTTGGGGTACTGTATTGTATCAAGTGGTTTTATGATGCCTCTTTCTAAAAGCTAATTTAGTCTTCTAACCAAATGATACCAACTGTTAATGAATGAGATTACCTCACTAGTTGGCTCTTGTCAACTACAGGGGAAAGGGAAGGGAATAGACATTTTTATAACACCTAGAGACTGTGCCAAGTGCTTTTTAAAAAAAAATATTTCATACGCTCCTCATAATAACCCTGGGAGGTAGGTGCTATTCATTTTACAGTTGAGGAAACCGTAGTGAATAGAACTTAAGTGAATTGCCCAGGGTCAAACAACTAATAAGTTTCTGAAACTGGATTTGAACTCAGGTGCTCCTGATTCTAGTCCCAGCCCTCTATCTACTATGCTAACAGCTGCCTCAATATAACATTAGAAAGATACCCTTGGCCCTCATCATTTATACTCAAGCTCAGAGAGAATATATAGCCATAATCTAGGCACTTAGCTCATTAATTTAAGTGGAATTTGGAGTAGTCACCTCAAATAATTTACTATATGTTCCATCAGGACTGTCAAAAAAAACTGTGGATGTCATAGTGGCAAGCTGCATGTAATAAGAGATTCATACTTTCATGATTGGTCAATCTTCTTTCTATTCTTATATAGCAATGAGGTGGTATAGAGGATAGAGTGCTGGGTCTGAGGTCAGGAAGACTCATATTTTTGAATTCAAATCAGTCCTCAGACACTTTCTAGCTATGTGACCCTGGGCAAGTCACTTAACCTTGTTTACCTTAGTTTCTTTATCTTTAAAATGAGCTGGAGAAGGAAATGACAAAGCACTCCAGTATCATTGTCAAGAAAATCCTGAATGGGGGGTGGCTAGGTGGCCCGGTGAGTAGAGTGTCGGCCCTGGAGTCAGAAGGACCTGAGTTCGGATCCGGCCTCAGACCTCAGACATTTAACACACACACAAACAAAAACCTAGCCATGTGACCTTGGGCAAGTTACTTAACCCCAGTTGCCCTCCAAACAGCAAAAAAAAAAAATCCTGAATGGGATCACAAAGAGCTGGAAATGACCAAACAATAACTTCGATTCTGCATTGTACTTTCTCTCTCTCATACAAAAAATAAATAAGTAAATATATTCAGGCAGGGGGCTGCTGTATAATCATAACTATAGGTCTGGTCCTTTCCTTTTTTTATTATTAGATATTTCATTACTCTCCATAGTATTCATAAAGCTCTTTGTTTGAAGACATGCTATAGGATTGGCAGTTGAAGGAGACTGAGAGAAGAGCTGACCCAATGTCCTACTTATTTACAGATTTGAAAACTGAGGCTTGGGGAAGGGAATTTGTCTGAAATCACAGAACTTTACATACCTAGCAGATCAGAAATTCAAGCACCAGTAAAATGACTTGAGATTTATAACTTACTCCATAATGTTTCTAAAGATAAAGGCTTCCTTTATAGCAACCATTGCAGGCACAGAAATTTAAATATTGACAGCTTTAAGACTGGGAAAGTAAGTACTCAAGAGAAAGAACCTTTATTTTAATTATATATATATATATATATATATATATATATATATATATATATATATATATATATGTATGTATGTATGTATGTATGTATTTTTAGTTCTCAACATTCATATCCACAAGGTTTTGAGTTACAAATTTTCTTCCCATCTCTCCCCTACCCCCACCCCAAGATAGCCAGCCTACTGAATACTCCTTCCCCCAATCTGTTCTCTCTTATATCCTCTCCCATTCACCCCCCTCAACTAATTTTCTAGTAGGGCTAAATGGATTTCTGTACCCCAGTGCCAGTATATCTTATTTCCCAGTTGCATGTAAAAAACATTTTTTTAACATTTGTTTTGAAGAGTGTTGCCACTGGTATCCAGATTCTTTCCTTTCTTCCTTCACCTACCCCCACTGGGAAGACAAGGAATTCAATATAGGTTGTACATGTGTAGTTGCACAAGATATAGTAGTTATATTGTGAAAGCCTTACTATATTTCCCTCCATTCTATCCTGCTCCCCACTTATTCTATTTTCTCTTTTGACTGTTCCTTTTCAAAAGTGTTTCCTTCTAATTACCCTCTCCCCCAATCTGCCCTCCCTTCTATTATCACCACTCTTATCCTATTCTCCCCTACTTCCCTGTAGGGTAAGATACCTAATTGAATGTATATGTTATTCCCTCCTTAAAGCAAAATCAGTGAGAGTAAGGTTGATCCATTCCCTTTCACCTTCCTGCTCTTCCCTTCCGTTGTAACAGTTTTCTCTTGCCTCTTTTATATGAGATAATTTACCCTATTCTATCTCTCCCTTTCTCCTTCTGCCAATATATTCCTCTCTCACCTCTTAATTTTATTTTTAGATATCTGTAAAGCTATACACAAGCAGCTTTCCAGGAGAATGCTACTATGAACAGCTTTTAAGATTCTGATTACAAAGTATAGCGAACACTATTTATTCCATAAAAAAATCAAAGCAAAACATTCATAGAAAATCAAGGTACAGCACTCACAATATTACAATTTATCACAGAAAATCACAATATAGTATTCACAACAGCTTATCATTAAAATGGCCACATAGTTTTCACTAAAGTGGTCACAATATTTAGAACAAAGAACAATAATCTCAATGTACAGTAGTCAAAGTCTTCCACTCATGGGGCACACAAATTAACTCAATCAGTCACTTATTCAGTAATCAATTACTAAGTATCATTAATCACTAAGTACAATCATTAGAGAATACACAAACCCTCACTAATAAACTACAATTTCATCATTACTCAGTACCCATGGAGAGGCCTTTTCATCTTGACCTGGGGCTGGTTCTCAGATTCCCTGGATCCCCTTCCATAGTCCCAGATTCTCCCTGATTATGCTCAGACCAGCCATCTACTCAAAAACTTTTATTGACTTCCCTTTGCCTACTGAATAAAGTACGAACTGCTGATCCTGGCATTTAAGGTCCTCTAGAATCTGGTCCAAGCAGACCTTTCCAGATTTAACTCATACTATTTCCCTTTTTGTACTAAACATTTAAGACCAACAGGCTGCCCTCTTTTCTGTGCTCTGATGCTGCCCTCTCTGGTCTTCATGCATCTGGAATTACTAGAATTGATTCCCCCATCTCTGTTTATTGAAGTTGCTTCTTCCAATACCCAACCTCAGTGATACCTCTACTGTGAAATCTTCCTTAATATCTTGAGGAAATTTTTTTCTCTATTTCTTCATATTTTTCCTAGCACTTTTCCCTGGACCACTTCCTTTGCACTCTTCTCAGTCTTCTTTGTATAATAATTATTAAATCAATAGGTAATTATATCCCTCATTCTTTCTCCCCACTACAAAACCTTTGGGAATAAAGTCCACTTAATAATCTTTCTATCTCTCCCCATGTCTTGCTTCATTGTAGATGCTGAAAAAGATTTGGTAAATATATTGAATGCATGAATGAATTGGTCAAGATTTTCTTTTATACTTTCCTGCTTCTTCTTACCCTTTTTGTCATATGCTAGCAGAGCTATAACTAGCATATTGTTAGAAAGTCTTTGCCCCTTTGCACTGATGGAAAGAAGGATACAAAAACTTCCTTGGGGTACACTTTCTTTTCTTAGGCTATACATGTATAGTCATATTAAACATATTTGCACATTAGTCATGTTGTGAAGGAAGAATCAGAATGAAAGGGAAAACCCAAGAAAAAGGAAGAATAAGAGAAAATAACATACTTCGATATGCATTCCAATTCCATAGTTGTTTTTCTGGATATAGATAGCATTTTCCATCATGAGTCTTTTGGAATTGTCTGAGATCATTGTATTGCTGAGAAGGGCTGAGGCTATAAAGGTTGGTCACCACAAACTTCCAGGTTCTAATTATTATGATGCTTTTCCTTCTTTTTTTAATCAAATTTTATTTTGTTTTCTCAAGTGATAGGCAGTTGTTTTCTTCCTCTTTCTGTAAAAAGAAAATAAAAACAAAATCCATGTTATAGGGCCCCTTCTCTCTCTCCAATCATGTTTGGGGGGGTAGGCCCAAATCATCCTTTACCCATAGTGTAGTTGAATTTTCCCAAATGCCTGTCTCCTGATCCCTGCTTCTTCCCCCTACCACCTAGCTAGTGCTCATTTTTGCTGGGCTTCTTCCTCTTGTCACTTTTCAGAAGTCCTCAAGCTACAAGAAAGGTTTCACAGTGGGGGCATCACTGAGGTTGGACCTTCAAAGGACGTATCTTCAGTAGACAGAGATGGGATTCATTCCAGCCATAATTTCTCTGATGCCTCTACATCGGTGTGAATCTGACAGTTGGAAAGGGCTTTAGGTGGCCAACTGAAACTTGATCATGAATCCCAAACAAAATACACCCAACAATCAGACATCCACCTTTCCTTAAAGTCTTCAAATGAAGGTGAAACTTCAGAGACAGTCAGTCCATTCTACCTTGGCATAGCTCTTAGTGTTAGGGAGTTTTTCTTTAACTCAAATACCCATTGTCCTAGTCCATCTTCTGGGACTAAGGAAAACCAATCAAATCTCTTCTCCATATAATAACCCTTCTCAACCTTGTTGACACTCACCATCATGTAACTGCCACCCATTTATTAGCTGTAAACTACTCCAGTTTACCCTTCTGCTAACTTATTTCTGCTTTCTAAGCTTCAATTTCTGCACCTGTAAAATAAAACAATTTGCTATTGTAAAAAGAGCAGTGGACTGGTGATTTGGGTTAAAATGGCACTTTTGCCACTTACTTTATGTGTGTCCTATGGCAAGTCACACCTCACTGGACACAAAATTTTTCTGACAAATGTTAAAATATTCCCAGTGTGCATCTTCTGACTCCTGTACCATGATCTGGTTACTTACTAAATCAGTCTTCTCTTCCAGAGTACAGGCTTTTTTCAGCACATTTCCTTTTCTGTACTCTGCTTTGACACATCATTCCTATAGCTTACCATTTTACCTGACCACCCTCAGCAGAAAGATGAATTATACATAGAGTTCTTTATCTTTGCCTTTCTTTTTGTGTACAATAGCAACAAACTGCCAGGATAATTATTCAGATAGCAACTAGCTTAATCCCTTTTCCATTGATTCCTGGTCCTAGGACTAGCCTTCATTCCTGGACTTTAGGCTTTTAAAGTAAAAAAAAAATACTTATTAAGTACTCTCTCCATGTAGAAAAGTGTCCTAGCTTCTAGAAGGAGGTAGAAGATTTATTAAAAGGCCTGTTCTTTGCCATCACAGAGATTATATAGTAGCAAAGGGCTAAGAAACATGCATTTTTAACTCTGATACTCAGCAATAAGGAATAAACATATTTTCGTATACATTTGTGAAATCTGAAGAGGAAAAGATTGTTATTACCTGTGGGGATCAGTGGAACTCTCAATGATAATGTATCAATCTTTTCTCTTAAAAGACAACAGGGATCTTTATTATATAAGTATCCAGCGAGGAAGGTTTAACAAAGCTTTGACTTAACAGAACTTTTTCATAGTATTTCCTTTTCCCTGTATTAAACCGAAATTATTTATACAAATTCTGAATATATTCCCCACTGTTCATCCTGTGAGTCTTATTTCTGCTAATGTGTTCTATAGGTTGGTTCACTTCTGCCCAGGAAATCATTTTTATTTCAGGATGTCCTGAAATGGTAGTCATTATTTTCAAATAATTGGGCCAGAAAGAAGAGGTAATAGGATGGCACACATACTTTGGTATGGCCAAACTATTAATAAAGAGACAGAGCAATGCTATTTGATGATGTGAGATCTGTGTAGAAGTCAATTTTTAAAAGCGCAGGTCAGAATGTCATTAGACACACTCATTTCACAACAAACTCCCATTTTCTTTTTATTTTTTTTTAAATACAAGATCGTGAATATCATCCACATATAGGTTTATAGTCTGAAAATGAGAGGTTACACACTTCCATCACCTTTAAAATGGCAATAATAATACCTGTAGTACTCAGGTCAAGAGGTTTTGCAGGACTTAAAGAAGTGTATAATTTCCTGTTCCATCATCGCTATTATTAGCTTCAAAAAACCAGAGAAGCAGAATACCATATTGAAAGCTAGAAAAATCAATATTGCAGTCATTAAGACTGGGGTTCAAAACAAAAAAGTCAATCCCAAAAGACTCATGATGGAGAAAGATGTCTACATCCAGAGAAAGAACTAGAAAGAACTGAGTTTGAATCCTGATTGAAGCAAACTACTTGATATTTTTCTTTTTATTGTTTGGTTTTATTTCCTCTTTACCATTTTTCATTCCATCTGGTACAATTTGCCTTTGTAACCTGACTAATGTTTAATGTGAAAGTATTTGCAGATCCTATACTTGATTGTATGCTGTCATGGAGGGGAGGAGAGGGGAGGGAAAGAGAATTTGAAACTCAAGGAATTGTGGAATTGAATCTTGTAAAGTAAAAGTAAACAAACAAATTAATAAAGAAAGAAAAAGAAACAGTAAAGTAAAAAATAAAATAAAATAAAATAAAATATACTAGCTCTACAACCATTAAAAAATATCACCACCAAGGCATCACTTTGAGTAGATCCATGATCTCCTTACAAGTTAAAAGATAAAGATTGTCATGTTCGAGTGTCTGTGTGTGTGTGTGTGTGTGTGTGTGTGTGTGTGTGTGTGTGTGTGTGTTTTAATAGCTATGTCTCAAGTGGAATATAAGCATAGAAGATAAGTGTTGGAAAGTAAAGATATGAAGAAGGGGAATGGTCTCAAGAATAAAGAGAGGTTTGCAATGAATTATGTAAACAATGATTAAGTTCCCTTGATCCTTGTGGGGGAAAAATTGCCCTCCTCTTTCCACTTACCTCCCTCCATTCAAGTTAAAAAGGAGTTCCAACCCCTTTATTCTCCTTGGAGGTTTGTCAGTTTCAGTACACAAAATACAAAATCACATGCAATTTTGCCTAGTTTCAAAAAGCAGAACAGGCAGAACAAGTTGGTTCCACAGCTTTGGGAATTTATTGAGGTGGCAAATTGAGTTTGAAGTTAGCCGGCAGCTGGGGTGGCCAGAGGAGGAGCTGGAATCTAGATTGTACAGGTTTTTAAATGCTGTGTGTGTTGGAAATTAGTCCTAGGAATTCTCAGTTGGGTTTAAGAACTGTTTCTTCTCGTTACCCTTAGGGCAATCAGTCATTTCAGAGTGTATGTCCTGGACTAAACTAAATATGAGAAAAGGAGAAGACAATATCATCAACTAAATATGTGAAAACTGAAATCATTATCTCCTCTGTTGCTCTCAAACTCTCCCCTTTTCTCTGTTACCCATTTTTGTGTGTGGATGACCCCACTGTCCTTGCATTCTCTCAGATTCATAACTGTGGCATTATCTTGACTACTCCTTTCTCTTTAAACCATGTAGCCAATCAATGCCAAAGCTTGCCATTTCTACTTCCACATATCTTATCCAAATCTTTCCTGATCCTGTTGCTACCACATCAGTCCAGAAACCTACATCATTTAGAACAGCCTCCAAATCAATTTCTCTGTCTCAAATCCCTCATATTCAAGTGCATACTACACAATGCTTTCAATTTTTGTAATTTTTCTAAATCACAGTTATAACCTTGTCAGTCCTATACTCAATCAATTCTAATGGCTTCCTATTGCCCTTATGATAAAATATAAATTCCTCTTTTTAGCTTTTAAAGACTTTCACAACCTAGCCCCAACCTCTCTTTCTAGCCTCATTGGCCATTACTCTCCAAACTGGCCTTCTCTCTGTTCCTCACACATAGCACTTTATCCCTGATGCCCTTGTCCTTGTACTGGCCAATATCCACACTTAGAATAAAGTCTGTCCTCACCTATGTATGCCTGATAGTTCCTCTTTCTTCAAAACACAAAACAAGCACTGAAACCTTCCAAATAGTGGTTCTCTGTGAATTTTCTTTTTCTTCTAATAATCTTTTCAATGAAAAAGTATTGTGAACCCTCAGGGTGCTTTAATATTGTATTCACAGATATTCTTGCTTTTAATAAATTAATTAATTTATTTTTAGTTTTCAATTTTCACTTTCATAAGTTTCACATTTTCTCCACTTCCTATCCCTTCACTCTCTCGAAGACAGCATGAAATTTGATAGAGGTACTACACATAAATTCTTATTTAATATATTTTCAAAATAGTCATGTTGTGTAGAAGAATTAGAACGAATGTGAGGAATCATGAGAAAGAAAAAACAAAATAAAACAAAAAAGACAGCAAATAGTATGCTTTGATATGTATTCAGACAAATATTCTTTAAAATTATTTACTGAGGCACCATTAAACTATTTTTAACAAAAACCTCTTGGAACATTGTCACCAACCTCATCCCCAAAGGGTTCTCTGTTCTACATGAAGTCATTCTTAATCTCACCAATTTCTAGACCCTTCTTTCCAATTGATATTCTATTTAACTACTTTGTATTTATTCGTATTTATTCTGTTTAGATTTATTTTGTTTATATGTATATATGCACTTGTCTTCTACTTTTAAGTTTTTGAAGAATGGGGATTATTCTTAGTATTTCTATTCCCAGAGCCTGGTAGTGACTAATAAATGCCTGTTGATTAGTGATTGATCACTTCTTTTTTCACTTATGTATTATATTTAATTACATTCTCATGCCATACCGTATAATATTCAAGAAGACATTACCCCTCCTTCCCTATTTTCTTTTTTCCCTTCCTTCCTCCCTTCTTCCTTCCTGCTTCCTCCCTCCCTTCCTTCTTTCCTTCCTTCCTTTCATTCTTAAACATTTTACCTGAATATTAAAAGTCATTTATCCTTTTGGTTTGGAATGACATTTTTATTTGGGTTGCGCATAATGATTGAGAACCACTTCCCTATTCTCCCTGACCCTGACACCTCAATCTCACTTTTGGGCCCAGTTCAAGGAACTGGAAGGAAGCTTTACTTAAGATTGCACTGTTTTCCTTTTTTTTTTCTCATGCACTTTTCCAATGTAATTTGCTAAGACAGCAATGCTGTGGTTATTTTTTTGTTATCCTATCCCCTTTAAAGGCTTCCTATCATGAAGGTTATTTCTTTGTTTAAACAGTAGGGGAAACAAATATATTTTACTCTGAATTTCTTTTGGCAGTGTTTGATCTTTTACTGGCTTCATGATTCTTGTATGTCATTAAGCAGCTTAATGGAAAAAAGGAATGTCAACAACCACATATGAAATAATAATAATTAAAAAAATATTAACCCAAGACATAATGACTATAAATGAATAAGGAATTGTCTGGAAAGTGTACAAAGTTTGGAATTTACTCTCAGTTTCCTTGCAGTATTTGCTTTTGAAAACAAATGTTTAAAGTCATTTGAAGGAAATACCATGGTATTCTCAATGACTTAGCCTTTAGAATATGGATTTTTTTTCTCCCCCAAAGCTCTTGAGAGCTTTCTCAAATACTGAAACTGATGGTGCCTGGAGAAGGTGCAGGCTATGTCAATTACCCTCTACTTAATGAAATAAGTGGGAGAGGGTTAAGAGGAAGGGAGTGAAGTGGAGAGGGAGAATTATTTCTCTAGCTCTTAAACCTTTGACTTTTCAAAACTTTTGAAGTCAGAAGGGTTTGACCAAGACCAGGAGCATTCTGCCTCATCTTCCCTACCTAACAATGTACCATAGAACCCAAACAATTACCAAATGAGGCTAAGACTGGGACCTATTGTGGCCAATCAATTCTTTGCTTTGTTTCTTACCTAGCATTAATAAGTGTATGGACATTGCCTCAGACAAAGTGAGACCTGGGAAAGACCTTAGCCTAAAAAGGCCAAAGTCTCCCACTGCATCTGGGGCCATCTCTAAGCACCTTTGTCTATTTCTTGCCACTGGAGCCAGGCTTTGCATAGCCCTACTTCATTTAAATCCAATTCCCTTGCAAGTCATGACATCACTTTCCAGATGTCAAGGTTCTCTTCCAGAAGGAAAGAGAAACAACAACAACAATAACAACAAAACAGCTAACTATGTGTAATTGCTTCTCTTTTGTTCCACCATGACTCTTGACTTTTCTTAAAAGTGGTAATGGGAGACCACTGATTTTAGTGAAGGAAAGACAGAAGGGAAGACTTATCTTCCCTTAGTCAGAAGGAGAGGCACCATGGCACCAAGGGTAGAGTACTGGAATTGGATTTAGGGACAGCTAGATTTAGCTCCTGTTGCTGAGTCTTGCTAGCTGTGTGACACTGAACAAATGACTTAGCCTCTCTGATCTTCGTATTTATCATCTGTAAAGTACAGATAATTATACTTATAGATCTCATAGAATTGTTATGTGGCTATGAACAGATAAAGAAGATTATGACTTCTATCTAGCTATCAGGTATTATCCTAAGGTTGGCAGGTAAAAGTGTTCATCTCAGAGGAGAGCAAAAATACTGTGTTATGAAGCTTCAATGACTTACCTGAGGTCATACAGTCATACCAAAGGCACTAATCTCCTAGTCATATTATTATCCTTTAGTCTATTATCCTGGAACAAACATATAACACATTTTTTTTTTTGCTTTTTGAAGGGGGGAAGGCAGGGCAGTTGGGGTTAAATCACTTGTCCAAGGTCACAAAGCTATAAAGTGTTAAGTGTGTAAGGCCAAATTTGAACTTAGGTTCTCCTAACTCCAAGGCCAGTGCTCTATTCACATGTAACATATTTTAAAAGAAAATTTGGATTTGTTTAGAATTACCAAAATCACACAATTCCTTAAAACTCTTTTTCAGGGGGCGGAGCCAAGATGGCGGAGTAGAAACAGCTCATCCAAGCCCCTAGATTCCCCCCAAACTATGTAAATGGGGACTCTGAACAACATCTGGAGCCCCAGCACCCACAGAACGACACAGAGAAGTTAACCTCCCGCTGAGGACAGCCCAGCAGCCCTGCAGGAAGGACCAGCTCAGCAGTCAGGGAGCCAGCAGCGCACAGTGTGCAGAGCAGGGAGCAGAGCCGAGCCGAGCCCAGGTCTGAGTGAGCCGATGTTTTAGCCCCAGGGCAGCAGGGCCAGCAGCTGGCTGGAGGAAGCCCAGAACACCAGCAGCCCTGTCAACTCCAGAATTATCAACATAGACATGCCTAGGACAAAGTAAGAGGTTAGTGTCCTATGGACTTTGGGACGTGTATTTGGGGAATGCGTCAGCTTCCTCCCCTGGGGGCTAGAAGCCACTGAGGAGACACGCCATTTTGTAGTTTTCAGAGGTAGCTCCAGCTCCCAGCCTGCAAATCGTAGGGAGATCCAGCAATTAGTCCTGGGGGGTAATGGCTCTGAAAATCCTGAAAAAGATCCCAAAAAGAAAACTCCCAGGAATATTATAGCCAGGTTCCAGAATCCCCAGATCAAGGAGAAAATACTCCAAGCAGCCAGGAAGAAACAATTTCAGTATTGTGGAAACAAAATCAGAATAGCCCAGGACCTGGCAGCTTCTACACTGAGGGATCAAAGGGCATGGAATATGATAATCCAGAGGACAAAAGAACTGGGAATGAACCCAAGGGTCACCTACCCAGCAAAACTGAGTATTTTGTTTCAGGGGAAAATATGGTCATTCAGTGGAATAGAGGACTTTCAAGCATTCTTGAGGAAAAAACCAGAATTGAATAGAAAATTTGACATCCAGACACAAGAAGCAAGAGATGCCTGAGAAGGTAATCAGGGAAAAGAAATCAAAATGAACTTATCAAAGTTGAACTATTTTCATTCTTATGTGGAAAAGCAATAGCTGTGACTGATGATATCTTTCTCACAATGAAAATAATGGAAGAAGGGTGTGTGGTCATAGGAATACATATGTGAATGTGTGTGTATATGGATAGAGGGCATAGGTTCAATTTGTTGGGAAGGGAGAATACTCTAGGGATGAAATTATGAGGTGAGAGAGGAAAGTGGCAAGAGGAGATGGGGAGAGACAGGGTAGGGTAAAGTATCCCATGTAGAAGAAGCAAGGGGAAGTGGATGCAAGGGAGGGGGAGAATAGGAAGGCTAAAAAGGCAAAGCTACATTCACATTGAATTTGGTTCAAGGAGAGAATGACATACATACTAAATGGGATATCTCAACCTGCAGCAGGATAGGGGGAAGGGGGATGAGAGGAGGGATGATGGATGGGAGGGCATCCTTGGGGTGAGGGGAGGTTGGAAGTACCCACTATAGAAGAGGGACAGGATCATGTAGGGAATGGACCAGGTGGGAGGTGGGATGAGTGGGAGGGAATTATAAGCAGCCTTGTACAATATATCTACTATGATAATGTTTTGCATAGCTAGACATGTACAACATATACTGAATCACTTATCTCCCCAGAGGGAATGGGTGACAAGGGAGGAAGGAAATGGATCTGAAATTCGAGGTCTTAACATTAAGTGTTTCAAATATATATAAATACTGTTATTAATACTCTTTTGCTTGTAATAGGGAGATAAGATGTGCAGGCATTGGGACACAAAGATTCACCTTCCTCTAATGGAAAAGTAAGTGGGGGTATGGGAGAATGTATGGGAGAGAGCAGATTGGAGGAAGCTATATCTTGTGGGACTGCTATTCTGGGAGGCTGGGTAGGGGAATAATGGGGGGGAAATGATTGTAACTCAAAATCTGGCGGAAATGAATGAAGTAAAACAGAAGTTAATAAAGCATTTGTTTAAAAAAATAAAATAAAATAAAAAATACTATAAGCATAAAAAAAAGACTAACTCAAATGGCAAAGGAGGCCCAAAAGGGCAAAGAGGAGAAGAATGCCTTAAAACGTCGAATTTGCAAGATGGAAAAAGAATCTCAAAAGTTCACTGAGGAGATTCATTCCTTCAGAGTTAGACTGGAGCAAATGGAAGCTAATGACTTTATGAGAAATCAAGATGCTGTTAATCAGATCCAAACAAATGAAATATTAGAAGGCAATGTGAAATATCTCATGGGAAAAACCACTGACCTGGAAAATAGATCCAGGAGAGACAATTTAAAAATTATTGGACTACCTGAAAGCCATGATCAAAGAAAGAACCTAGAAATCATCCTTCAAGAAATTCTCAATAAAAGTTGCCCTGATATTTTAGACCCAGTGGAGGAAATAGCAGTTGAAAGAATCCACTGACCACCTCCTGAAAAAGATCCTAAAAAGAAAACTCCCAGGAATATAATAGCCAGGTTCCAGAATTCCCAGATCAAGGAGAAAATACTACAAGCAGCCAGGAAGAAACAATTTCAATATTGTGGAAACACAATCAGAATAGCCCAGGACCTGGCAGCTACTACACTAAGGGATCAAATGGCATGGAATATCATAGTCCACAGGGCAAAGGACCTGGGATTAAAACCAAGAATTACAAACCCAGCAAAACTGAGTATTTTTTTCAGGGGAAATATGGTCATTTAATGGAATAGAGGACTTTCAAGCATTCTTGATGAAAAACCAGAATTGAATAGAAAATTTGACATTCAGACCCAAGAAGCAAGAGATGCTTGAGAAGGTAATCAGGGAAAAGAAATCAAAAGGAACTTATCAAAGTTGAACTATTTACATTCCTACATGGAAAAACAATAACTGTGACTGATGGAACCTTCCTTATTATGAAAATAATTGAACAAGGGTATATAGGCATATGAATACATTTGTGAATGTGTGTATATATGTTTACAGGTATACATGGATAGAGGGCACAGGTTGAATTTGCTTGGAAGAGATGATACTTAAGGGGTGACTTTAAGAGGTGAGAGAGGAAAGTGACAAGAGGAGATGGTGAGAGACAGGGTAGGGGAAACTAGCTCATGTAGAAGAGGCAAGGGGAAGTAGTTGCAGGGGAGGGGAAGAACAGGAAGGCAAAAAGGCAAAACCATATTCTCATTGAATTTGGTTCAGAGAGAGAATGACATACATACTAAATGGGATATCTCACCCTGCAGGAGAGTAGGGGGAAGGGGGATGAGATGGAGGCTGATGGAGGGGAGGGCATTCTGGGGGGAGGGGAGTTTGGAAGTACCCACTTTTGAAGAGGGACAGGATCAAAGTAAGGAATTGAGCAGGTGGGGGGTGGGATGGGTGGGAGGGAAATATAAGTAGTCTTTTACAATATATCTACTATGGTAATGTTTTGCATAGTAATACATGTAGAACACATACTGAATTGCTTATCTTCCCAGAGGGAGTGGGTGACAAGGGAGGAAAGGAATGGATCTGAAATTTGAAGTTTTAAAATTAAATGTTTCAAATACATATAAATACTATTATTAATACTATCTTGCATGTAATTGGGAGATAAGATGTGCAGGAATTTGGAAACAGAGATTCACCTTGCCCTAATGGTAAAGTCCAAAGGCATATGGGAAAAGATATAGGAGAGTGCAGATTGGATGAGGGGATATCTTGTGGAACTGCTATTCTGGGGAGGTAGGCAGGGGTAAAATGGGGGAAAATTGTAACTCAAAATCTGGCAGAAATGAATGATGTAAACCAGAAGTTAATAAAGCATTTGTTTAAAAAAGAATTGAAGTATATTACTACTATCTATTTTTCTTTATCATTCTTTTCTAGAACATGACTAGAATTAAATAAAGAAAAAGCTTATTGATAAGTTTCCTCGAAACAAAAAGACATATTTCCCTAGAAGTAAAATGAAGGAAAAATATAAGAAATCACCAGCAGAAAAGTTTATATTCTAAGAGTTTAAATATCCCTTGCAAGCCATAGGGTTGAGCTATGTGCCCTCTAAAGGTGTAGATACAAGAAAGTCCTTCCTTTGTCTCTCTTGTGAAAAGACTTAAGTTATCAGCACTGGTTATCACACAATGTTGTAATTACTATGTACAATATTCTCCTGGTTGTGCTAACTTCACTTAGCATCATTTCATGTAAACCTTTCCAGGTTTTTCTGAAGTCCACCTGCTCATCATTTCTTATGAATCTATAATATTCCATTCCATTCATATAGCACAACTTGTTCATCCATGGCCCAATAAGAAGCATCCCCTCAATTTCTAATTCTTGGCCACCACAAAAAGAGCTGCTATAAATATTTTTGTACACGAGGATACTTTTCCAATTTTTATGACCTCTTTGGGATAAAGACCTCGAAGTGGTATTGCTGGGTCAAAAGGTATTCACAGTTTGATAGACCTTTGGGTGTTGTTCCAAATTGCTCTCTAGAATGGTCAGATAAGTTCACAACTCCATCAACAATGCATTAGTGTTCCCATTTTTCCACATCTTCACCAACATTTATCATTTTCCAGTTTTTTCCCATTGGTCAATCTCATAGGTGTGAGGTAATATTTTAGAGTTGTTTTAATTTGCATTTCTCTAATCAATAGTGATTTAGAGCCTTTTTCCAAGTGACTATAAATTAATTTACATTTCTTACTCTGAAAACTGCTTGCTCATATCTTTTGACTATTTATTAATTGGAGAATGACTTGTATTCTTGTAAATTCAACTCAGTTCTCTATATTTAAGAAATGAGGCCTTTATCAAAGACACTGACTGTAAAAACTCTTTTCCAACTTTCAGCTTCCCTACTAATCTTTGTACCATTGGCTTTATTTGTGCAAAACCTTTTAATTTATGATAATCAAAATTAATCACTTTGCATTTTACAATGTTCTCTGTCTCTTGTTTGATCAAAAAAATTTTCCTTTTCCATAGATCTGACAGGTAAACTATTCCTTCCTCTTCTAATTTGCTCATAATTTCACACTTTATGTCTAAATCATTGAACTTATCTTGGTATCCATGGTCCATGCCTAGTTTCTGCATACTATTTTCCAGTTTTCCCAGTAGTTTGTGTTAAATGGTGAATTCTTATCTGAGAAGCTGGAGTTCTTGGGTTTATCAAACAGTAGATTACTATAGTCATTGACTACTGTCTCTGGTGTACCTAACTCATTCCTCTAATCACTGTTGCATTTCTTTTCATTAATTACCTTGATATTCTGGATCTTTGTTTTTCCAAATGAATTTTGTCATTATTTTTCTACCTCTTTAAAAATAATTTTTGATACTTTGAATGTCCTTACACTAAGTGAATTAATTTAAGTAAAATTGTAATTTTTATTAAATTAACTCAACCTATGCATTGAGCAACTGATATATTTCCAGGTTTTATATCTGACTTATTTAGAGCTTCAAAAAGTGTTTTGTAATATATTTGCTAGTTTTGTCTTGGCAAGGAGGACTTTTAAAATTAAGTAAGAAAAATAGAGGAAAAATTGGGAAGAAAAATGAGAGTGATTCAAGAAAATCATGAAAAACTAGTCAACAAACTACTAAAGGGGAACCCAAAAAATACTGAATAAAATAACAGCTTAAAAAATAGACTAACTCAAATGGCAAAAGAGACCCCAAAAACCAATGAGGAGAAGAATGCCTTAAAAAGAAGAATTGCCTACATGGAAAAGGAAGTTCGAAAGCTCACTGTAGAAAAAATTCTTAGAAAATTAGATTGGAGCAAATGGAAGCCCATGACTATATGAGAAACCAAGATATTATAAAACAGATCCAAAAATGAAAAAAAAAAGGCAATGTGAAATATCTCATTGGAAAAACCACTGACCTGGAAAATAGATTCAGGAGAGATAATTTAAAAATTATTGAACTACCTGAAATCCATGATCAAAAAAGAGCCTAGATACCATCTCTCAAGAAATTATGAATAAAAACCACCCTGATATTGTAGAATCAGAGGATAAAATAGAAATTGATAGAATCCACAGATTATCTCTTGAAAAAGATCCCAAAAGAAAAACTCCTAGGAATATTATTGTGAAATTCCAGAGTTTCCAGGTCAAGGAAAAAATATTACAAGTAATCAGGAAGAAACAATTTAAGTATAGTGGAAACATAATCAGGATAACACAGGATCTATCAGATCTTCTACATTAAAACATCAAAGGGCTTAGAATATGATATTCCAGATGTCAAAAAAGAGACTTTTCTCAGTATTAGGATAATTGAAGGTGGTATATTTACACATATATGTATATATAGGCATACATACATAAATATATACACACAGGGATATATGTATATACAAATATCTATATCTATATCTAGATAGATAGATAGATAGATAGATAGATAGATAGATCCTTGTGTGTATACATATGTCTGTACACGGTGAGTTGCATATAAAGGGGTCATATCTAAAAAATAAAATTAAGTGACGACAGGCATATATTGGGAGAAGGAGAAATCGAGAGATAGAATAGGGTAAATTATCTCACATAAAAGAGGCAAGAAAAAAGATATTACAATGGAGGGGAAGAGCAAGGAGGTGAAAGGGAATGAACCAACCATTCTCTCATTGGATTTGGCTTAAGGAGGGAATAACATACACACTAAATTGGGTATGTTACCCTACATGAAAGTAAGGGGGAAGGGGATAAAGGGGGAGATGATAGAAGTAAAGGCAGATTGGGGGAAGGGGGTAGACAGAAGCAAACTCTTTTGTAAAGTGACAGGATCAAAGGAGAAAATAGAATAAATGGCGTATGGGATAGGATGGAGCAAAATATAGTTAGTCTTTCACAACATGTCTACTATGGAAATGTTTTGCGTAAGTATAAATGTATAAACTATATTGAATTGCTTGTCTTCTTAATGGGAGTGACTGAGGAGGGAAGATGGGAGAGAATCTGGAACTCAAAGTTTTAAAAACAAATGTTAAAAATCGTTTTTATATGCCACTGGGAAATAAAATATACAAGAAATGGAGCATAGAAATCCATCTTGCCCTAAAAGAAAGGGGAAAGGGGGGGAAGAAGGGCAATGGAAGGAACAGAACAGAGAGAGAGAAGGGTTCATCAGTATGCTTTCCATCTTGGGGTGAGAGGTAGGGGAGAAATGGGGAGAAAATTGGGAACACAGAATCTTATGAAAATGAATGTTGAAAACTAAAAATAAATAAATAAATAAATAAATAAATAAATAAATAAATAAATAAATAAATAAATAGCAAGGACAAGTTATAAATTGAAAGGGGAGTCAGAAAACGTGCATGAATACTATGTGAACTGGGATCATACAGAAATGTTGAATTTTGTACAATGTGTATGACATGAGGCTACTCAAATATTAATCTATGATATATTTTAATGAAATAAGATACCCATGAGATTTTTAAGGTACAGAGAGTGTTTTACCTTTTTTGAACAAATTTATCATTGCTCTGAAAAAAAAATAAATAGGAGAAACTATGCATGTAGTTTGAGTCTCTTCTTTTGGAAGGATATGTTGGTTATTTTGCTGAAATGTTTTTTCCCCCTTTTATTCCTTGCTATAAGAAATAACTCTTGAGGGTGGAGTCAAGATGGCAGAAAGGAAGCAGTAACTTCTCTAAGCTCCTCCATGAATACTGTCACTAAACCTTAAAAAGTGAATCTGAATGGATTCTGGAGTGACAGAATCCACTGGGATATGGAGCGTGGCAGAATCAAGCCCAGGAAAGTGTCCAGTGGGTCTGGACAGAGGGAACATGGAGCACATGGGGTCTGGACAGTTCAGACTTGAGAACAGATGAGTAGACTACAGCAGAGAGGAGAAGGAGCCCCAGCCAGCCTACTTACCCATCCCAAGGACGAATCACAACCTTCTCACCAGCATCTCACCAGGGGACAGGAAAAATCATTGGAGCCAGGTAAGAAAGGGGCTCAGACCCCCCAGCAGAGAGAGCTGCTTCTCCTGGGTCTATCAGCCCCCAGCCTGGAAATTTAGAAATTGCTTGCCTGTTTCTCCAGGAGCCAGAATGAAAAAGTAAACTCTAGTCACTCCAATTCCTCCTCCATGAAGCAGAAAACCCAAAGATAAGTGTCCCACCAAGAGTGAAATACTAAGATAGTGGAAATAGCCTCAGGGCTTGGGAGTCATCAAGGAGGGGTGTAACTGAGGCAGCAAGGAGTCTGAAGAGAAGAGGGGGAGGGGCCCCAACGAGCCCCACATCACCTGACCAGCAAAAGCCTGCCTGAGCTGTAGCCCAGGGGTATAGAGGCAGAAATATGAAGTGGCCAGACCACCCCTCCTCCACAGATTATTCTGTGACCATCAGCATACCTCACTGAGACTCCTGCCTTAGCCTCAAAATAGACACCCTGAGGCTACAGCATTAAAAGTCAACTACCAGGCCCTTAGTTCACAGCCTGAAAAATTGGGAAATAGGAAATTACAATGGGAGGGAAGGAAGCTGAGAAGAAGGGGAAGGCAAGAAAATAGACCCCAGCTTATTATGTAGGTCAAGAACAATCAAATACAGTGGACAACTTGGACTCTTTACTCACACCTGAGACCACAGAAGGAAATATGAACTGGTCTCAAGCACAAATAGAATTCTTGGAGGTGCTTAAGAATGATTTTAAAGACCAAATCAGGGAGGCAGGGAACAAATTGGAAAAAAAAAGTTTCACTGAAGAAAACAAATGCTTAAAAAGCAAAATTAGTGAAGTAATTGGAGAAAATACCTCCCTAAAAAGGACCTTCAAAAACTAACCAAAGACTATAATTTGCTAAAAATTAGGATGAGTCAAACTGAAACTCAGAACTCTATGATGCACCAAGAGTCAATAAAACAAAACATGAAGACTGAAACATTGGAAGAAAGTGTAAAATATCTCACTGGAAAAACAACTGACCTAGAGAACAGATCCAGGAGAGATAACTTAAGAATTATTGGTCAACTGGAAAACTATGAATGGACAACATCCTCCAAGAGATTGTCAAAGAAAACTGTCCTGAAGTCCTGGAATCAGAAGATAAAGTAGTTATCAAAAAAATTCATCAGACTAATCCTGAAAGAGATCCCAAATTGAAAACTCCAAGAAATATAGTAGCCAAATTCCAGAATTACAAGATTAAGGAAAAATACTGGAAGCAGCCAAAAAGAAACAATTTAAATATCATGGAACTACAGGCAGGATCGCACAGGACCTAGCAGCTTCTACAATAAAAGATAAGAGGAATTACAATTTGATATTTCATAGGGCAAAAGAACTAGGACTACAACCAAGGATTAACTACCCAGCAAAACTGAGCATAATCTTTCAGGCAAGGAGACGGTAATTTAATGAAATAAAGGACTTCCAGACTTTCCTTAAGAAAAAACCAGAGCTCAATGGAAAATCTGATCTCCAATTACAAGACCCAAGAAAGACATAAAAAGGTAAACAAGGAAAACACAGACTCACACATACATACATGCACACATGCACACTCATGCACACATGCACATAACTTGGGATGCAACAAGAGAAAAATGTTCACATCCCTATATGAGAAGCTGATAACTGTCAATATCAAAATTTATATTATTATCATGACCTTAAAAAGGGTTATACATAGATAGAGGGTGTAGGTATGAATGAACTAACCTGAAGATAAAAAAAAAAACTTATTAAGGGGATCAAAGGGACAGTAATTGGATAAAAGAAAAGGATGAGAAAGAAAAAGGTAAATTATGCCATTAGAAGAGGCATGAAAGGGGAAAGAAAGAGGGAGAGGAACATCATTTAAACATTAATCTCACTGGTTCTGGTCCAAAGAGGGATCAACATAATCAGTTAAGTTTAAGATTCTAATGTGAAAAGACACGAAAATTCATTAAATAGAGGAAAAGGAGGGATGGAGATGAGCACCATATGAAATAAACTCTCACTGGTTTGGTGTCAAAGGAGGAATAACATACTCTGATAAATATAAAAATCTATTATGCCTATAAGCAGTAGGAGGGTAAAGTGGAGACAAAAAGGGAGAGGGATTACAGGGGAGGAAATAGTAGTAAGGGGAGAGGGTAGGTAAAGAAGGGGGGTCACTGGGTGGGAACACTGAGGGAGGTTGGTCAAAAGGGAAACCCTTAAGGAGGGGAAGGGAGAAGGAAGAAACAAAAACATAATCAGGGGAGGGAATAGGATGGAGGGGAAGAGACAGTCATCATTACTGTGAATGTGAATGGGATGAACTCTCCCATAAAACAGAGGCGGATAGCAGAATGGATTAAAAACCATAATCCTACAATATGCTGTCTACAAGAAACACATTTGAAACAAAGGGATACCCACAGGATAAAGGTAAAAGGCTGGAGTAGAATTTATTATGCCTCAGCTAAAGTAAAAAAAGCAGGGGTAGCAATCCTTATCTCAGATAAAGCAAAAGCAAAAATAGATCTAATTAAAAGAGATAAGGAAGGAAACTATATCCTGCTAAAAGGCACCATCAAGAATGAAGCAATATCATTACTTAACATATATGCACCAAGTGGTATAGCATCCAAATTCCTAGAGAAGAAGTTAAAGGAATTAGAGGAAGAAATAGATAGCAAAACTATACTAGTGGGGGACCTTAATCTCCCCCTCTCTGAACTTGATAAATCTAACCTCAAAATAAACAAGAAAGAAGTTAAGGAGGCAAATAGAATTTTAGAGAGACTAGATATGGTAGATCTATGGAGAAAACTGAATGCGTATAAAAAGGAATTTACTTTCTCCTCAGCAGTGGGTGGTGCATACTCAAAAATAGACCATATACTAGGGCATAAAACCTTACAATTCAGTGCAGAAAGGCAGAAATATTAAATGCATCATTCTTAGATCATGATGCAATAAAAATCGTATGCAATAACAGGCAATGGAAAGATAGGAAAAAATAATTGGAAATTAAACAATTTAATCCTAAAGAATGAGTGGGTCAAACAAAAAATTATAGAATCAGTAATTTCATCAAGCGAATTATAATAATGAGACAACACACCAAAATTTGTGGGATGCACTAAAGGCAGTTCTTTGGGGAAGTTTTATATCACTGACTGCATACATGAATAAATTAGAGAAAAGGGAGGTCAATGAATTGGGCATGCAATTGAAAAGGTAGAAAAAGAACAAATTGAAAATCCCCAATTTAGTACTAAATTAGTAATATTGACAAAAAAAGGAGAGATTAATAGAATTGAAATTAAGAAAACATTGAATTAATAAATAAAACTAAGAGCTGGTTTTATGAAAAAAGCAATAAAATTGATAGACCCTTAGTCAATATGATAAAGAAAAAAAGGAGAAAAACAAATTATGAGTATCAAAAATGAAAAGGGTGATTCTACCTCCAATGAAGAGAAAATCAAAATAATAATAATTAGGCATTATTTTCCCAATTGTAAGCACATAAATTTGACAATCTTAGTGAAATGGAGGAATATTTACAAAAATACAAGTTGCCCAGACTAACTGAAGAGGAAGTAAATTACTTAAATAACCCCATCTGAGAAAAAGAAATCAAACAATCCATCAGTGAACTCCCTAGGAAAAAATCCCCAGGGCCAGATGGATATACTAGTGAATTCTATCAAACATTTGAAGAACAGTTGATTCCAATACTCTACAAACTATTTGGGGAAAATTAGTGAAGAAGGAGTCCTACCAAATTCTTTCTATGACACAAATATGGTACTGAAACCTAAATCAGGAAGAGATAAAACAGAGAAAGAAAATTATAGACCAATTTCCCTAATGAATTTAGATGGAAAAATTTTAAATATAATTTTTGCTAAAAGACTACAGAAACTTATCACAAGAATAATACACTTTGTCCAGTTAGGATTTATTCCAGAAACGCAATGATGGTTTAATATTAGGAAAAGCATCAGTATAATTGAGCATATCAAGAATAAAACTAGCAGAAACTACACGATTATCTCAATAGATGCAGAAAAGGCTTTTGACAATGTACAACATCCATTCCTATTAAAAACACTAGAAAGTATAGGAATAAATGGAGCCTTCCTTAAAATAGTATATAGCATCTATCTAAAACCATCAGCAAGTATTATATGTAATGGGGATAAACTAGAAGCATTTCCAGGAATATCAGGACTGAAACAAAGGTGTCCACTGTCACCCCTTTTATTCAATCTGGTTCTAGAAACATTAGTAGTAGCAATTAGAGAAGAAAAAGGAATCAAAGGAATCAAATTAGGTAAAGAAGAAATCAAACTATCTATCACTCTTTGCAGATGATATAATGATATACTTAGAGAATCCTAGAGAATCAAGTAAAAATTTACTTGAGACAATAAATAAATTTGGCAAAGTTGCAGGATATAAAATAAACCCACATAAATCCTTGGCATTCCTGTATATCTCTAACAAAATTCAACAGCAGGAGATAGAAAGATAAATCCCATTTAAAGTTCCTCTAGATACTATAAAACATTTGGGAATCTACCTGCCAAAACAAACCCAGGACCTATATGTTCACAACTACAAAACACTTCTCACACAAATAAAGTAAGATCTAACTATTTGGGAAAAAAATATCAATTGCTCATGTCTGGGTCTACCTAATATAATAAAAATGACAATTTTACCCAAACTAAATTATATATTTAGTGCCATTCCAATAAATTTACCAAAAAACTACTTTACAGAGTTAGACAAAATAGTAACAAAATTAATTTGGAAAAATAAACTGTCTAGAATATCAATGGAATTAGTGAAAATAAATGGTAGGGAAGGTGAACTAGCCATTCCAGATTTTAATCTGTATTATACAGCAGCAGTCATCAAAACAGCTTGGTGCTGGCTGAGGAATAGAGTAGTGGATCAATGGAATAGCTTGGGTGCAAGTGATCCAGCAGTTAATGCGTAAGTAATCTATTGTTTGATAAACCCAAAGACCCCAGTTTTTGGGATAAGAAAGCACTATTCATCAAAAACTGCTGGGAATACTGGAATATAGTATGCCTGAAAGTGGGCATAGACCATTATCTAACACCATATACCAAAATCAAGTCTAAATGGGTGCATGATCTAGGTATAAAGGCTGATACTATAAGCAATCTGGGAAAGCAAGGAATAGTTTACCTGTCAGGTTTGTGGAGAGGGAAAGACTTTATGACCAAACAAGAATTAGAGAGCATTTTAAAATGAAAAATGGATAATTTTGATTACATTAAATTGAAGAGCTTCTGTACAAACAAAGCCAATGTATCCAAGATCAAGAGGGAGTTGGGAAATTGGGAAAGAATTTTTACAACCTATGTCTCTGATAAAGGACTCATTTCTAAAATATACAGAGTATTGAGTCAAATATATAAGAATACAAGTCATTCCCCAAGTGATAAATGGTCAAAGGATATGAACAGGCAGTTTTCAGAGAAAGAAATTAAAGATACCTATAAGCATATGAAGAAATGCTCTAAATCACTATTGATTAGAGAAATGCAAACAAAAACCACTCTGAGGTACCACGTCTCACCAGTCAGATTGGCTTAGATGATAAAACAGGAAAATGACAAGTGCTGGAGAGGATGTGGGGAATTGGAATACTATTGCATTGCTGGTGGAGTTGTGAACTTATCCTACCATTCTGGAGAGCAATCTGGAATTATGCCCAAAGGGCTGTAAATAATTTCATACTCAGCAATACCACTTCTTGTGTTATATCCCAAAGAGATCATAGAAGTGGGAGGAAGACTGATATGTACAAAAATATTTATAGCAGCTCTTTTTGTAGTTGCAAAGAATTGGAAATTAAGGGTTACCCATGAATTGAGGTATGGCTAAACAAGTTGTGGTATATGCTTGTAATGGAATATTACAGTGCTATAAGAAATGAGGTCATGGGGCGGCTAGGTGGCACAGTGAGTAAGAGTGCCGGCCTGGGAGTTGGGATGACCCAAGATCGAATCCGGCCTCAGAAAATGAGCACCCACACATAAATAATGACTAGCCGTGTAACCATGAGCAAGTTACTTAACCCCAATTGCTTTAAAAAAAAATGAAATGAGCATCAGATGGACTTCATATTTACCTGGAGAGCCTTATATGAACTGATGCTGAGTGAGAAGAGTAGAACCAGGAGAAATTTGTATACAGTTACAGACACAACATATGTGTGATGACCAACTATGACAGACTGGACTCTTCTCAGCAAGGTAGTGATTTAAGTCTATCCCAAAAGACTCATGATGGAGAGAAATGCTTACATCCAGAGAAAGAACTAGAACAAACTGAGTTTGAATCATGATTGAAGCAAACTACTTGATCTTTTTCTTTTCATTTTTTGCTTTTATTTCCTCTTTACCATTTTTCTTTCCATCTAGTACAATTGGCCTTTGTAACCTGACTAATGACTAATGTGAAAGTATTTGCAGATCTTATACTGGGCTATATGCTGTCTTTTGGGTTAGGGGGAGGGAGGGAAGGAAAATTTGAAACTCAAGGAACTATGGAATTGAATGTTGTAAACTAAAAATAAACAAACTAATTAAAAAAAAAAAAAGAAATGACTCTCCAAGTAGGAGAGTGAGGGATACATATCAGTATGTTGTTCATAAAAAGACATCCATACCATTTATTTTTAAAAATAATTGCCAAGGGAGGAGCTAAGATGGAGTAGAAGCACAAACCTGGCATGAGCTCCCACACCAATGATTTCCAATACATGTGAAAAAATGACTCTATATAAACTTTAGAGCCAAGGCATCCACAAAGTGACAGAAAGAAACAATTCTAAAGGCAGCTTGACAGGCCTACAGGAAATGTCTACCGAATAGGGCTGAAATCCTAACATAGTACTGCATGAGCCACACAGTTCTGGCCCCAGTGGGGCCCCTACCAGCAGTGGCCAGAGCAGATTTCATGAGAGTGAATCACCAGCAACAGTGGTGGTTTCCAGACTTCTCAACCCATATAAGCCAAAGACAAAGTAAAAGGTCAGTGTGGAACTCTGTTGGAACAGTATTGGTTTGGGGGGAACTGAAGAACGTGGTCCGGCTACTGCCCCCAGGGCGAGAAGCAGAGGTGGTGTGGGGCCTTCACCACTTGGCTGCCTCAGGAGCTCCTGGCCTGCAGATCATAGAGCAACCAAGCAACCATTCAGAGGGTAATCACTGTTGCTTTAACCTGCTTGGATCTGGATCACTATATAGGATGGTGGTCGTGGGGTGTGTAGTCAGTGAGCCAGAGAGTGTGAGGGCTGTAGAGAGGGCACCCATCTAATACCTCCAGTAGCTGCTAAAATCCCAGATATTTGGGAAAAAGCTCCTTCCATTCTGGAAGCAGAGTTCTACCAGGATAAAGTGCTCAAAAATCAAGTAATTTTCTGGAAATATGAGCAAACAGAAAGCACAAAAAGACCATAGAATCCTTTTTGGGGGACAAAAAGGATCAAGGCATGGAATGGAAGGAAGACAGCCAGTGAGGAGAAGAATGCCTTAAAAAGCCAAATTGCCTAGAGGGAAAAGGAATTTCAAAAGCTCACTGAAGAGAATAATTCTTTCAAAATTAGATTGGAGCAAATGGAAGCTAATGACTTTATGAGAAATCAAGATGGTGTAAAACAGATGTAAGCAAATGAAAAAATAGAAGGCAATGGGAAATATCCCATTGGAAAAACCACTGACTGGGAAAATAGATGCAGGAGAGATCATTTTAAAAGTATTGGACTTGGGGTGGCTAGGTGGCACAGTGAGTAGAATATCGGCCCTGGTGTCAGAGGGACCTGAGTTCGGTTCTGACCTCAGACACTTAACACACACACAAAACAAAAAACCTAGTTGTGTGACCTTGGGAAAATTACCTAACCTGAATTGCCCTCCAAAAAGAAAAAAAAAATAGAAGTATTGGACTACCTGAAAGCCAAGATAAAAAAAAAAGAACCTAGAAATCATCCTTCAAGATATTCTCAAGGAAAATTACCCTGATGTTTTAGAACCAGAGGGCAAAATAGATATGGAAAGAATTCGATGTTCACCTCTTGAAAAAGAACACTCCTAGGAATATCATAGCCAAATTCCAGAGTTTCCAGGTCAAGGAGAGAGTATTACAAACAGTCAGGAAGAAACAATTTGAGTATTGTGGAAACACAATTGGGATAACACAAGTTCAAGCAGCTTCTACATTAAGGTATCAAAGGGCTTGGAATATGATATTCTGGAGGTCAAAGGAGCTAGGATTAAAACCAAGAATCACCTACAGACAAAAACTGAGTATAATGTTTCAGGGGAAAATATGGTCATTTAATGAAATAGAGAATTTTCAAGCATTCTTGATGAAAAAAACAGAGCTGAACAGAAAATTTGACTTTCAAATACAAAAGGCAAGAGAAGCATTAGAAGGTAAACAGGAAAAAGAAATAATAAAGAACTTATTAAAATTGAACTATCTACATTACTACAAGGAAAAATGATAATTGTAACTAATAAGACTTTTCTCAGTATGAAGATAGTTGAAAGAAATATATATATATATGTATGTATGTGTGTGTATGAATATATACACATATATATGTACACATATATATGCATGTATAGGAGGGTGTATGTATGTGTATATATATATATATATATATATGAGTGTGGTCATATGTGAGTTCATGTATACATAGAAAGAGGGCACAGGAGGAGTTGAATATGAAGGGATGATATCTAAAAATAAAATTGATAAGTAATAGAGGTATTGTATTTATTGGGAGAAGGAGAAAGGGAGGGATAGATTAGGATAAATTATCTCATATAAAAGAGGCAAGAGAAAACTTACAGTGGAGGGGAAAAGCAGGAAGGTGAAAGGTAGTGGGACAACCTTATTCTCATTGAATTTGGCTTAAGAAGGGAATAACATACACACTCAATTGGGTATTTTACCCTACAGGAATATAAGGGGTTAGGTATCGATAAGAGGGGGGATGATAGAAGGGAGAGCAGACTTGGGGAGAGAGTGGTTAGAAGCAAACTTTTTTGAAAAGGGATAGGTTCAAAGGAGAAAATAGAATAAGTGGGAGGAAGGATAGGATGAAGGGAACTATAGTTAGTCTTTCACAATATAACTACTATGGAAATGATTTGGGTAACTACAAATGCACAACCTATATTGAATTGCTTATCTTCCCAGTGGGGGCAAGTGAGGGGAGAAGAAGGGAAAACATATGGAACTCAGAGTTTTTAAAACAAATGTTTAAAATATTGTTTTTTTCACATGCAACTGAAAAATAAGATATACAGGCACTTGGCTATAGAAATCCATCTTGCCCTATTAGAAAGTTAGGGGGTTAATGGGGGAGGATATATGAAAGAGAAAATTGAGGCAACAGGTATTTAGTAGGCTTGTGTAGTGTGGGGTAGAGCAAAGAGGGGGAGAAAAATTATAAGTCAAAATCTTGTGGAAATGAATGTTGAAAACTAAAAATAAATAAATATATTTTTTTTTTAATTAAAAAAAAGAAAAGTGCGTTCTCAAAAAAAAATTGCCAACTTTCTAATCTATAGGATCATAGTTCAAGAGCAAGAAGGAGATTCAAAGCTCATCTAGTCTAGCCCCATCTTTTAGCACATGCTGAAACTAATGTCTAGGGATGTTAAATAATTTGCTCCAGGTCACACAGGCACTAAGGATCAAAATTAGCATATGATTTCAAATCCTATGATTCCAAATTCAGCATTCTTACTCCATACTAGATTGTCTCCTTTAGAACAAAATTGAAAGGGTTCTCATGGATTTCCTAGGCTACTATGGCTATTTTACTGTTAGGAAACTTAGGGGTAAAGAACTTGAGTCACTTGCTCAAGGTTACATGAGTTGTTAATAATAAAGATGGGATTAAATCTGGATACTGGATTCATTCAACCATTCATTTCTCTTGAGAATGCAGCTTTTATTTAGTCAATCTCCCTTCCCCTTCCCTAGGAAAACGAAGGTGAAATAAATGAAAAGTTATTGAATAATGGGGGGTGTGGGAGTGTGGCACAGTGAATAGAGCAGAGGCACTGGAATCGGTAGGACCTGAGTTCAAATCCAGCCTCAGACACTTAACACAAAACCTAGCCATGTGACCTTGGGCAAGTCACTTAACCCCAATTACCCTACCTTCCCCCCTCCAAAAAGGAAAAAAAAGAAAAAGTTAATGAATACATTAAACAATTGATGGTTATTAAACAGGTAAGAAGTACCTAGCATATGCTTGGTACTTTATCACATTCTGGGATATGATTTTGTTGAAAGAGCATTGACTCTGGAATCAGATTTGGGTTTAATTCCACAATTTGTAATAATGTACTACCTTTATCATCATAGGAAAGTAATTTAATTTCATTGAGACTCAGTTTTTTTCTCTATAAAATGGAAATACATGATGTTTCCTAATGGTAGCCATCTCTAGAGTGGGAGTGGGGAGGGGAGAAAAAAGAAAAAAATATGATAACTTTATTATATATTTAAAAGAATAGCAAGTTGTACATATTAGATTTGCAATTTAGTGTGCAGACATCTTTTTATTATACTGTGTTATAGAAATGCTTATTTTATTCAATAAATCAGAAATAAAATGATCTTTAAAAATTAGAAAATAAAATGGAAATAATAATAGTTCTGCATATTTTGCAGAGGTGAGGAAACTACCTTGAACATGTTAAGACACTATATAAATATATTATCATCATTATTATAAGAGAAAAGGAGATAGGATCTAGGGTTTTGGATTTCAAGATACCTTAGCAATCATCTAGTTTAATTCTCTAACTTTATAGATGAAAAAACTGAGGGCAAGAAATACAAAATGAACTACTCAAAGTCACAGGCATAACCCAGATCCCATTTGACCCCAAATCCATTGATCTTTATTCTAAATAATAATGTGTTTATGATCCTTGTCCTTGAGGAATTGAGAATCTAGACCTATCTACAAAGTAGGAAGGAAGGACAGTGGAGGGAAGGCCAAGTAGGAACGTCTAAGAAAGACAAAGAACTCAAAAGAATTGACTAAAATAGCCAGAGAATGTGTAAACAAATTTCTTTTGACCTGTCAAATCCTTGAAATAAACCTTCTAAGCAATGCAAAAGTTTTGAAAAATAATTTAGTCAACTGTGTAGAGCTGAATCATTCACCTAACTAAAAGAGCTGAGGCTTTGGCCTAAGTTTATTATCTTCAGTGCTCTCAGAACTACAGATGTATTGTGGCTCTTCACTTATCTTCTTTTGCACTGAAACATTATTTCCTTTGCATGTAATAATATGCTGACCTTAGTATACAAAGATGATTCAACCGGTCCACTGCCTGGAAGACAATAAACCTTTGAGTTATTTTTCCAGTAGTGGGGATGGGCTATATTGAGTCATGCATATTCTTTCTCCCAGTCTGCCTTCCAACAAATGACATACATTTTCAATTTCTATATGACTGGATAAAGTTAGGGACTTCATAATAGTTCCACTCATTGGCTGAAGAAGGACCTCTTCATTGTCACTAAAATATTTTTGTTTCCTTAGGTGAAATAGTTCTCCAAGTCATAGAGCCAGATTCTCCTAGTGTCTAAGCTCCAATGACAGATATATAATAAAATAAACTGATACTATCTAAAGTGCTACTCAGTGCCAATTTGCTAATGTCTTACACAATCTAGGTAACATTTATAGTTTAACATGGGATTTTCTAGAGATTTATCCTTAACCTCCTAAAAATAACTCAAAGGTAAATGTAAGGAACCATAGTAAGGGGTATTTTTGAGCAAATAGGTCTCTGAGATCACTAAAATTAAGCTGTCTATTTTATATCTTACACTTGAGTAAGACTTTGTAGATTTCAAAGTATTTTCATATATGCTATCCCATTTATCTTCAACTTATGGAGAAAGGCAGAACTCGCTTTTGACAGATGAGAAAACCAAGGCTCAGAGAAGAGAAAAGAGATTTTCTCAAAGGCTGATAGCTTGTTCATGTTGCAGCTGGGACTCATAGTCAGGTCTCTTAGTTCTAAGTGTACCTCATCCATCTTTGCATCTCTCTGCCTTATCTGTATCTACTAGTCTATGCAAGTTTGCATGGGCTCTCCCCTCTGCTCTGTAGGTAGAAAAGAACAAAACAAAACACAACAAAGTTTGCATTGTTTTCTAAAGTAATAATCTCTGCTTGGTAACCATATAGCTAAAAAAAAGCATTGAACTTCAAGTTGGCAAATAGTTTGTGTTCTAGATCTATTACTAACTTGGCATGTGACTTTGAGCAAGTCATGTCATCTCCTTGGAGATCTATTTCCTCCTCCATAAAATGAAATGGTAAACCCTAAAAGACAAATTGACAAGGTTACTAAAAATATTTCTATTAAAGTATCTCTACTTAAGGGATGTAGGAAATTAGGTATACTAATGTACTTTTAGTGGAGTTTTGAACTGGTCCAACCATTCTGGAGAATAATTTGGATCTATGCCCAAAGGGCTACAGACTGCATATTCTTTGATCCAGCAATGCCACTTCTAGGTCTGTGTCCTAAAGAGATTAAAGGAAAGGAAAAGGACTCATATGTACAAAAATATAGCAGCTCTTTTATGGTGACAAAGAACTGGAAATTAAGGAGATGTCAATCATTGGGGAATGGCTGAAAATGTTATGGTACAGGATTATGATGGAATACTATTGTACTATAAGAAATTATGAATAGGTTGGCTTTAGGGAAAAAAAAAACCTGGGAAGACTTATATGAATTGATGCAAAGTAAAGTGAGCAGAACCAGGAAAACATTGTATACAATAATAGCAGTATTGTAAAAAAGATCAACTTAAAAAGATTTAGCTATCGGCGGAGAGTTGTGGGAAGGTGGAGGAGTAATGGTGCTGGCGTAATATAGGAGGGCTGTGGGACCCTAACTCTCCTGAACATTGAAGATGACAACAGCAGCAAGGCCTACATTTGAACCTGCAAGAGGTGAAAGAGGAAAAGGGGAAGGTGATTTGAGTCAGCTTTCCAAGCAGTATTCAAGCAGAGATCTACCTTCTCACACAAAGATTAAATACAGACAAACTACTCAGGATGCTCCTGAAGAGGTTCGCAACCGTGATTTCAGGTGAGAACTAGAAGAGAGAGAGAGAATTGCTGCAAGAGAAAAAAACAGAGATCGTCCAACCAGAGAGCACACAACCTCATCTTCTGTGTCTAAGAAACCTCGGTTAGATCAGATTCCTGCAGCCAACCTTGATGCAGATGATCCCCTAACAGATGAACATGATGAAGATGAGGATTTTGAGGAAGAAAGTGATGATGATGACACTGCAGCTTTACTGGCAGAACTAGAAAAAATAAAAAAAGAAAGAGCTGAAGAACAAGCCCAAAAGGAACAAGAACAAAAGGCTGAAGAAGAGAGAATTCGGATGGAAAATATCCTTAGTGGAAACCCTCTTCTTAATCTCACTGGTCCCTCTCAGCCTCAAGCCAATTTCAAAGTAAAGAGAAGGTGGGATGACGATGTTGTCTTTAAGAACTTCGCCAAAGGAGTAGATGAGCTGAAAAAGGACAAAAGATTTTTAAATGATACCCTTCGATCAGAATTTCACAAAAAATTCATGGAGAAACATATCAAGTAGTACAATTTTATGTGCTTAATTATTAAAAGGGGGCTCATTCAAACTTTAAGATCATTCTGGCTTTAGTTTGGTCAGGATTTTCTTCCCATGCTCTCAATGGCTTATAGATTTCCTGGATTTAAAATTCCAAAATACTTTTTTTTGGTCAGTAATACTTTATTTGATAATGGCATCCTAGATCTAGGAACTGGTTTAACCCCTCTTCCTATATTGTTGATTTATCATTTAATAGACCAGTTTGTGTTCTGTGAAAAAAAAAAAAAGATTTAGCTATCTAATCAAGATAGTGATCCAAGAAAGTTCCAAAGGACTCATGATGAAATATGCTATCTATCATTTAGCTCTGAGTGTAGATCAAAGCATGTTGTTTTTCATTTTCTTTATATTGCATTGTTTTTGTTTTACAATATGACTAATACATAAATAAGTTTTGCATTACTTCACATGCATAATGGGCATCAAATTGCTTACCTTCTTAATGGCTAGGGAGAGGCTGAGGGAGGAAGAGAATTCAGAAATTAAAAAAAAAAACATATTAAAACAAGCAAATAAAAGTATTTCCAGCTATTCTTCTAATGAGATGGAGAGTTGTAGAATTAATGCTCCTCAGAAGCTGTTGGATAACTGGAGTTAAAAAAATTAATTGTTAGTGGTTCAGTGTCAACCTGTGAGGTTTCCTGAGGAGTACCCCCAGAGATCTGGTCTTGGTTCTGTGCAATTAAACATTTTTGTTTTGTTTTGTTTTGCTTTGCTTTGCTTTTTTGGAGGGCAATTTGGGTAAGGTGACTTGCCCAAAGTAACACAGCTAATAATCGTGTCAAGTGTCTGAGTCTGGATTTGAACTCAGGTCCTCCTGACTCCAGGGCCAGTGCTCTACTCACTGTGCCACCTAGCCACCCCACAATTAAACATTTTTGACAATAACTTTGATAAAAAAAATACAAATGATTCAAAACTAGGTGAGAGAGTTAATACATTGGATAATGGAGTCAGTGTCCAAAGAGATTATGACATGTTGAACAATTGGACTGAATCTAATAAGATGACATTCAATAGAGGAAAATAGAAAGTTGTTTGAAAATCAACCTTGCAAGTGGAGGATGAGGAAGTCTGTTTAAACAGCAGTTTGTCTGAAAACAAGATCTAGATTTTTTACTAGACTGCAGGCTCGATGTGACTCAGCAATGGGATATGGATGCCAAAAAGTTGATGTGATCTTGGGTAGCATTGCAAGAGGCAGCATTTCCAGTAATAAAAAAATGGATAGCCCCAATGTACCCAGCCCTTGTCAGATCTCATTGAGAGTATGATGTTGAGGTCTAGGTTGAAAAAGGGCATTAACAAACTTGATAGTGTTCAGAAAAGGGCAACCAGGGTGGTGAAGGTCTTGGCTTCTTGTCCTATGAGAAAAAGTTGAAGGACTTGGGGTCAACCAGAGAGGACATGATAATTGTGTCGAGATATTTGGAGGATTTTCAGCTTGAAGAGGAATTAGGTTTATTTTCTTTGTCTTCAGAGGACACAAACTGGAGCAATGTGGGGAGGTTGGGAAAAGGTTGGCCTTAATTAAGGAAAAACTAATGATGTAAGCCATCAAGAAGTGGCATGGGCTGCCTGAAAGGTAATGATCTCCTTTTCTTCAGAGCTCTTAATAGGCTGGATGACTCCATGTTGGGTATATTGTAGTGGCCATTATTAGTTGACCACTGAGATCCTTTTCATCTTTCAAATCTGTGATTCTACTTCTTCTAGCTTGAAAACTGAGATTCTAGGTAGGAATCTTAACTTACCATTTTCTTCTGAGTGGTGTACTTACTTCCTTAGACTATTGAATATGAGTCAACAAGGGAAGTGTCTGAGTAACCTGACTTCTCTTGCTATTTTTTTTTCTTCAGCTGATGGGTCTAGCTGGCAACAGTAAATATGTTGGCACAGAAATGTTGCTACTTAAGTTGGCTTGAATTTCTGAAAGTTTCAATGGTCGAAGATGAAAGGAAACACAATGAATGCTTCTCACCAGTATGCACAATTGTTTATAAAATCACATTTGCCTTCTTCCTTTAGACATGCCAGAAGTTATTGTTGGAATGCAACTAGTTTTAATGGAATACAAAAACGGACTTAAGAAGATAATTCCAACAGACATAAATAAAAAAGAACAATGAACAGTGTTTTATATTTTTTTCTTAAAGGAAAATATGTTGTTTAAAAGATGAATTATCAAAAGCTAGTTGAAGAGATTTGTCTGTAAATTCTTGGAGGGTCTGTCAAAATAAAAAAGATATATTACTTTTTTTTGAATCATCATGTCTCACACGTGGAGATGAGTCATAAAGGACATGTTACATTTCACATGATCACACACAGGATTGCAGATTTAGAGCTGAAAATGACCTTAAAGGTCATTATACTAATCCCTTCACTTTACAGGTGAACAAACTGAGTTCTAGAGAGATGAAGTGAGATGTCTGTTTTGTATTGCCTTGACATGATTCTTCACAATTTTTTTTCTTTTAGAAACAGAACTCTGTAAAATAATTTCCATATTGTTTCATCATTTCTTGAAATTGCTTATTGATAAGGCAGCTAGGTGGCACAGTGAATAGAGCACCGGCCCTGGAGTCAGCAGTACCTGTGTTCAAATCCTGCCTGAGACACTTAACACACACACACACACACACACACACACACACACACACACTCACACACACACACACACACACAAAAAACTAGCTGTGTAACCTTGGGCAAGTCACTTAACCCCAATTGCCTTCCAAAAAAAAAGCAAAAAAGAAAAAAGAAATTGCTTATTTATCAACTATAATAAAATTCTATGGGAAGGAGGGTTGCTTTTGGCTTCAAACCTCATTTTGGTGGACTCTGCCTTTTAAATTCTTCCCATTTGATTGTGACATTTCTCCTGTATCATACTCTTCTTTTTAACCTCCAGAGACAAAACTTACAAAACAAAGCCTCCATCACTCTCTTCTTTTTTTTCCTTTTAGCATCTGTTTCCTGATTTTGAAAAGTCATTGCTTCCAATATCAGCATTATCACTACTTAGTAGACTACAGTTTGGCCAGTCTGTTCATCCAGGACATATTAACAAGAGAGAGACCCAGGACTTTGAGTGATTTATCTTTTATGGTCATGGGATGTATGTGAAAATGTGGGCATGTGCACATGTTCAGACCAAATCAGTACACTTAGTTAATGCAACCTCTCCACATGAAGAAGTGGAGAAGCTTATTTCTTAGAGAATAGTGTTGATGTGTAAAGGAAATGACTAGGTGAAACTGTGGAGCATGCATAGATATTCTGTAACTGGTTCTAGTCTGCTAGGAACATATTGAATGGGAGGCTCTCTGATTGGTTCCTGAGCCACAGGTGAAGCAAAGAACTGAAGGTGGTAGGACTTTCTGAATGTCTCTGAAGTCTCTTAGAAAACCTCCCATTCACCAGACCAGAACCAGTTATAGAATGTCTATGAATAACCCTAGTTTCTCTGTGGTATTTCACTTACAGATCATCAGGATTCTCCGAAGCTCCCTAGCCTCTCCATTTGGAGAGGTTGCATTAACCAAGCAAGCTGATAGGCTTGGAACATGCACCAGATCTCTCCTTACAGATGGAACAGGCACTTGTACCCTTTTTACTACTTGACATTGCCCATCAAGAAGTACAGATTTTGGCGCACTATTGCCTCCTTCTGTTTTTGTTTTCATTTGCCAGCAGCTCATTTTGGTTATCTAGGTCACCCAAAACCAAGTCTACTGTAAGAAGAACAGAGAGTTTTCCTCCTCCTAGCCCTTCTGTTCTTTCCCAATAACTGCACACCAAACTCTTAGGCTAGACATTTTAAAAGGATTTAATATGAAGCTCTATAATTATAAAATCAGAGTGGGTGGGAAGGGATCAGATGCAGAAATATAGTACCAGACAAGAAATGTTAGCAGTCAATATTTTTCAAGGATTCTTGGTGCTTAGTCCTGATTATTCATTAGCTATTTTTCAGCTTAACCCCCTCCACTCTAAAGTTATTCTCCTTCCAGGCCTTGATATTCATCTGAGTTTTATTCCATGATCATAAAATTGGGTGCATTCAACTTATATCATGCCTATCCCTCACTTTTTCAGCCTGGAACAATTCACTCTTACCTGTTCCTACTACCCTAAGACTGCATTTGTACTTCCAGGTGGTCCCATTGTTAGCTCTCCATTATTAATTAAACTAATTTTTCAGCACACCTGAAGACCAAGAGAGATTGGAGAATTTTCCTTGGTTCTCATTTTGATCACATTATCATCACAAGTTACTGTTTACCCCTTTAGCATCTTCATCCCTGGAAATGTATCTTGAACAGTACATGATGCTGTTGTAATTACACAATTTCATGGACATGTTGAAATATCACTGTTATCATTTCCAACCTTGCCTCCCCCCACCACCTCAATTCTGTTACAGCTCTAACAATTGCTACTGGTGGTGAGCATGAACAAATGAATAGTTGATGGTGCCATGACCCATTTGACCTGTCATGGTAGAATTAGTTCAGATAAAGTTAGATATGAACAGTAACCCATACACATTAATTCAACTATCTGAGGCACAGTCCATTAACGCAAGAGGAACTACTATTTCTTCTTCTACTTCTCCTCCTCCTCCTTCTTTTTCTTCAGCATTCAGGATTAGGTGACTTGCCCAGGGACACATAGCTAGTATGTGTCTGAGACTGGATTTGAACTCAAGTCCTCCAGACTCCAGAGTCAGTGCTAATTGTGACACCAAGCTACCCCAACACTACAATGTTCTAATCTTGTAAATATTGCTGATGATTTCTAATACCAAAATAAAATTTACATGTTAATACATTTATTAAATTTGCATGAACATATGCAAGCATTTAAGTATATATGACCCTGTCTATAAGATACATAGCATAACATAGTCAACAGAAGGTCAGCCTTGGAGTTTGGATGATTTCACTTCAAGTCCTGTTTGTAACATATTATTGGCATGGCTGTGAACAAGTCACATAATCTCTCAGTGCATCAATAACTCTTTGATCTTCAAATTACAACAAAGTTGGTGATCTATATCTGTGCAGTGTGTTTCTACATAGGGAGTTCCCCACACTGATGAAGTCATGGGGTTAGAAAACACTTGTTAGAGAATAAGATCTCACTTCTCATATTCTGTAAATGAAAAAAAAAAGTCTGCCAATGCCACATTTTAAGATGTTATCAACACAATTGATGACAATGAATAAAATAGAAGTGATTGAAACTTCTAAAGAGGTTGGAAATATTGCAGAAACTTAAGTTTCATCCTAGAAAAAATGAAAACCAGAAAGATTATTGAAAGATAATATCAAACAAAAGGATAATAGCTCGGCTATTTCCAGAAAGGAGTAAATGAAACATAGGTCTTCTTTTTTTTCTTTCTTTTTTTTTAACAAATGCTTTATTAACTTCTGGTTTATATCATTCATTTCTGCCAGATTTTGAGTTACAATTTTCCCCATTTTCCCCCTACACACCACCCCAGAATAACAGTCCCACAAGAAATCCCCTCATCCAATCTGCTCTCTCCCATATCTTCTTCCATACCACCTTCGACTTTGCCATTACAGCAAGGTGAATCTCTGTGCCCCAATGAGTGCACACCTTATCTCCCAATTACATGCAAAATAGTATTAATAATAGTATTTATATATATTTGAAACATTTAATTTTAAAACTTCAAATTACAGATCAATTCCCTTCCTCCCTTGTCACCCAATCCCTCTGGGAAGATAAGCAATTCAGTATGAGTTGAACATGTATATCTATGCAAAATATTACCATAGTAGATATGGTGTAAAAGACTGCTTATATTTCCCTCCCACCCATCCCACCCCCCCACCTGGTCCATTCCCTACTTTGATCCTGTCCCTCTTTAAAACTGGGTACTTCCAACCTCCCCTTCCCCCAGAATACCCTCCCCTCCATCATACCCCCTCTCATCCTGCTTCCCCCTACTGTCTTGTAGGATAAGATATCCCATTTATTATGTATGTCATTCTCTCCCTGAGCCAAATTCAATGAGAATATGGTTTTGCCTTTTTGCCTTCCTGTTCTTCCCCTCCCCTGCAACTATTTCCCCTTGCCTCTTCTACATGAGATAGTTTACCCTTCGCTGTCTCTCCCCATCTCCTCTTGCCACTTTTCTCTCTCACCTCTTAACTTCACTTAAGTATCATCCCTTCCCACAAAATTCAACTTGTGCCCTGTATCCATGTATACCTGAAAACATATATATATATACACATTCACATATGTATTCATATGCCCATATACCCTTCTTCAATTATTTTCATAATGAGGAAGTTTTCATCAGTCACAATTATTGTTTTTCCATGTAGGAATGTAAATAGTTCAACTTTGATAAGTTCCTTTTGATTTCTTTTCCCTGATTACCTTCTCAAGCATCTCTTGCTTCTTGGGTCTGAATGTCAAATTTTCTATTCAACTGTGGTTTTTTCCTCAAGAATGCTTGAAAGTCCTCTATTCCACTGAATGACCATATTTTCCCCTGAAACAAGATACTCAGTTTTGCTGGGTAGATGATTCTTGGTTTCAATCCCAGCTCTTTTGACCTCTGGCATATCATATTCCATGCCCTTCAATCCCTCAGTGAAGAAGCTGCCAGGTCCTGTGCTATTCTGATTGTGTTTCCACAATATTGAAATTGTTTCTTCCTGGTTGCTTGGAGTATTTTCTCCTTTATCTGGGAATTCTGGAACCTGGCTATAATATTCCTAGGAGTTTTCTTTTTGGGATCTTTTTCAGGAGGTGATTGGTGTATTCTGTCAACCTCTCTTTCCCCCTCTGGCTCTAAAACATCAGGGCAATTTTCCTTGAGAATTTCTTGAAGGATGATTTCTAGGTTCTTTCTTTGATCATGGCTTTCAGGTAGTCCAATAATTTTTGAATTATCTCTCCCGAATCTATTTTCCAGGTCAGTGGTTTTTCCCATGAGATATTTCACATTGCCTTCTATTCTTTCATTTGTTTGGATCTTTTTAACAGCATCTTGATTTCTCATGAAGTCACTAGCTTCCATTTGCTCCATTCTAACTCTCAAGGAAGGATTCTCCTCAGTGAGCTTTTGAGATTCTTTTTCCATCTGGCAAATTCGCGTTTTTAAGGCATTCTTCTCCTCATTGCCCTTTTGAGTCTCCTTTGCCATTTGAGTTAGTCTATTTTTTAAAGTGTTATTTTCCTCATTCGGGCTGTTGAGTCTCTTTTCATACTTTTCATGGATCCTTCTCATTTCTCTTTCCAATTTTTCCTCCACTTCTCTTATTTGGTATATAAAATCCTTCTCAAGGTCCTCTATGGCCTATAACCTGCTCATATTTTCATTTGGGGCTTTTGGTGCGAGAGTTCTGACCTTACAGACTTCCTCCTATTCCATGCTTTGATCCTCTTTGCCCCCCAAATAGGAGTCTAATATTGCATTTTCTTTTCATTTTGTTTCCTTTGCCTAGGTGTGTTGCCACTTAATTACTTGATTTCTGGACTTGTTGCCACAGTAGGACTCTGCCACCACACAGGGGAGCTTCTGTCCCAAATGTTGGGGTCTTCACAACTTCTGGAGGTGGGTGGCCTCTGTGAAGCCTCCACATGCTCTGGCAAGTTGGATACCCACCCCAGACCTCCCCACCAGACTACAATCCAGCTCCAAGCAGGTTAAAGCAAGAGTGATTAACCCCCAGACTGATTGCTGGATATCCCTATAGTTCCCAGGCCAGGAGCCGAAGCTGTCACTGAAGCTGCAAAATGGTTTCTGTGCAGAGGCTCCTCAGCTGCTTCTTGCCCCCATGGGAAGAAGCAAACTATTTCCCCAAATACTGGTCCCAAAGTCCATAGGGCACTAACCTCTCATTTTGTCCTAGGCTTATCTGTGTTGATAATTCTGGAATCGCTACAGCTGCTGGTGTTCTGGGGTCCCTCCAGCCACCTGGTGGCCCTGCCGCCCTGGGGCTAAAACCTGGGCTCACAAGGGCCTGGGCTTAGCTCTCAGAGCTTTGCGCTTGGCTCCCAGAGCGTTTCACTATGCTGTGTTGGCTGCTCCCTGCAGGGCTGCTGGGCTGTCCTCAGAGGGAGGTTAGTTTCTCTGTGGGTGCTGGAGCTCCAGAAGTTGTTCAGAGTCCAGTTTTTACATAGTTTGGATGTGGTGTGGAGGGGAGCACCTTGGAAGTGCTGTTTCTACTCCCCCACCTTGGCTCCACCCCAAAACATAGGTTTTCAATATGATTGGATAGAGAAGAACATTGATTGGAGATGCCTATGAAAAAAATTCAAAAAGTTTTGGTAAGAATTAAATGTTAATTGTTCTTTTGTAAAGGGAAATTTACTTTACAAACAAATAGAGAGAATGGGATGATAAAGTAGATTGAAAGCTAGATCTGGAGTTAGGAATACCTGAGTTCAAATCCTGACCCAGACACCCATGGGAAAGTCACAGCTTCTCTCAGGCTCAGTTTTCTCATCTGCATCATGGAGACTTAAGCGAGGATTGTTGTGAGAATTAAATGAAATAACATATTAAATTCCTTTGTAAATTCTAGCTATTATTGTCATTAATACATGAAAATTATGTTTAATTTCAGTTTTTTTTTCAGGGCTTCAGGAATGGTTTAGTATGCAATTTTTATCATACGTGCAGAACATTTTGGATTTTTATCACATAGAAGAGATACAACAACTAAAGACTGGGGTAGCAGATAAGCATAGTTCTGATAAATCAAAGCAAGAATATATTTTATCAGGGGTGGCTAGGTGGCACAGTGAAAAGAGAACAGACCCTGGAGTCAGGAGGACCTGAGTTCAAATCCGGCCTCAGACACTTAACATGTACTAGCTGTGTGACCTTGGGCAAGTCACTTAACCCCAATTGCCCTGCCTTCTCCCTCAAAAAATGAATATATTTTATCAGAGAAAATTATAATAATTAGCTACTTCCCTGATCTGAGGAGTTATAAAGAGTCTCTCCTTCTATATATTTTGTGGTTTGTTTGTTTGTTTTTTATTATTATTATCATTATTAGAAATTGTCCCCTAAGTAATTGCTGCACCTTTTGCCAAAATACCTGGTTTCCAAGTCTTTCTATTTTAGGTCATTATTTGGGTTGAAAAAAAATTTCCAGAACATCAGACACTTGTTTTCCTTTGTAATTACAGAAACCTACTTAAATTTGAAAAGAAATGTTTTGTAGGTGATCTACATTTTAAAAGATGGTTCATGCAACAAGGTGGAGGATTAAACATTTTCTCTATTCCCCATGACCCCTCAAATCTCTGCAAGATAAAAGTTATTCACTAAAGATAAGACTATTTCTTCTACCTTTGTGATCTAGGACACTCACAATCCAGGAGAATTTAAAAATAATAATTACAAAGCCATCAACTGATGCCCACTAACTCTGAAACCACTTGGTACTCTTCTTCTACCCTCTACTTTATCTAGCAGTGCCATAATGGCAGAACCGAAGATTTGGGCTTCTGACAAAACCAGTTGAATACTTCTGTATCCCCTATCTCCTTCTAATGCCAGGGAGACCCCAACTCTGTGCTGTGGAAGTTTGTTCCATGACATCCTGTGCTTCAGTAGACAGCCATGTAGTACTAATACTGCAAAGCTCTGAACAACCAGTGTCTAAGTGGACAACCCTTTATAAAGTAACAGGCCCTTTGAATTGCTGTTGCTGGCCCAAAGAACTGAAGAAAAGAGTGAGTGGGGCAGGATACTGTGTGTATATTGGAAAGGTTGGGGGATATGCAGTACTTCACTAAGATTGAAGTAAAGTACTCAGCCTAGAGTTGGAATGACTTTTGTCCACTCAGAAGTCACTTGAAGCAGAGATCTAGGCTGATGAACCACGAATTATTCAGTGTGGGAGAAGTCTGAGATGCTTCAAGACCCATACTCCAAGGAGATCATCATCAGAGGGGATACTGTCAGTGAACAATAGTAGAAACTATACGGGGCAGGGGGAAGATTGAAATCAGGAAGAAGAAAACTCAAAGACCTTGAACATAAGCAGATAAATCAAAACTGAAAACACTGACAATAGAAGGAAATGTCATCTCCAGATCTAGTAAAGGAGTTTAGGCATCTATGAATAAATACTATAAAACAAAGGAAAATAATCCAATACTTAATGAGACAAAATACAATGTGGAATTTGAGGATATAGAACCACAGCACATTATTCTTGAGCAGTTCAAAGAGAAATGAGAATTATGAGAGTGAAATTTGTGTTCTGCACAACAAAAATAATGACCAGAATAGAAAAAGTGGAATTTGCAACCACAAATTTCACTGAAGAAACAAAAGAAAGAACAATAAATTGGGAATGCGAATACACAGAAGTGAAGGATAACCTAGAAAAAAAAGCAAAACAAACAAGTTAACAATCCCCAAATCAATTACATTGAAAGAAAATTTACTCACTATCTAAGCAAAACATATTAATTTCAAAAAACAGGGACAATGTAAAGATCATTGGTCTCTCAGAAGAATATGAGGATGGAAAACCTGAACACTATAATACAAGAAATAATATAATGGAACTTCCCAGAATTTCTGGACCCAGAAAATGGAATAACAATTCAAAGAATTCAGAGGTCATATTTGGGGAAAAAAACAAAAACAACAAAATACTTCAAATTAACATGGTAGTTAATATGACAATTCAATTTAGCAACCACAAACTTTATAAGTAATCAGAAGCAAACTTTTCAGGTACAAAGGGAAACAAATTTGAATACACAAGACTAGTCTGCACCACCCATCAAAAATGGCAGGGGGAAGGATCTTCTAGGTGTTTCACTGGATAGCATATGGATCCTATGAGTCAGGAGAACCTTAGTGCAAATCTGGCTTCAGACAGTAGCTATGTGACCTTTGGCAAGTCACTTAATGCTACTTGCCTCAAAAAAATGCAGGAGGAAATGGAATAAGTGTATAAAAGAATAATGGAGCTCAAGATGCAGTCCAGAGTGACCTCCTCTACAAATCTGAGCTAAAGCATAAAATGAAGGACAGACAGTCAATAATAAAGGTGAAACATTTTTAGAAATGAAACCGGAACTGAAGAGATTATTTGCTTCTCAAACACCCCAGTAAAGAAAAAGGGGTCAATGTAGTAGCCAAAGGACAGTAATAGCAACAGAGTGATAGCAGAGAGAACAGTAAGTGATTTCTCTTTAAATGTATATAAGGAGACAAAGGTGAAGTTCAAAGTCCAGTGGAGATCACAGTGAAGAGGTGATTCTCTGCAATTATGGACAGAACACAATGCTGCCTAGCTTATAGGTACATCAAGATCTTTTGTGGGACTACAATAAAACATAGGAGATCACATGAAAGGAAAGGAAGGGAGGAGAAGATAAAGAAGAATATGTGATGTGCCTGAGTCAAAGCAAAGGCTTATAGTGAGCAGAAGATGGCCCTTATAGTTTCAGCAAAAGAAGAGCTTCAAAGGGAGTGGGTTAGGTAGCCCGGCAAATGATTGAAAAAAGGAAAGAAGAAAGAGCTCTTGTTTTGGTGGTGGGAGGGGGTCTCAATGAAAACTCCAATGAGTGAAAGAGATATTTTGTGAAAGGAGATGGGGATGTCTTGTTGGGTGTAGCCTAGGGGATTTGGTTCTTGAAAAGTCTACTTGTCCTACATTGCAGTAGGGAAAGTTGGAACTCATGGGAGCAGCTTGCACCTGAGAAAGTGGGGCAGGGCATGGAACCAGTCAAGCAATTTTGAGGCAAATGGGGCAACAGAGGGTATATGCTAGTGATAAGCTTCATTGTCCAGGATATGGGAAGGGCAATGTCCTTCCAGACACCTGCAATGATTGGCATTGTTCTGGGAGTGAACCCAATGGAAAAGGGCAATTTATGGAGCAAGTTCTAGCAGGCAATAGCAGAAGCTGGCTAGACAAAGAAGCCAGAATAGATACCTTAGAAGTTTTTTTTTTTTTTTTTTTTTTAAGCAATTGGGGTTAAATAACGTGCTCAAGGTTACACGGCTAGTCATTATTTATGTGTGGGTGCTCATTTTCTGAGGCCGGATTTGATCTCGGGTCATCCCAACTCCGAGGCCAGTGCTCTTACTCACTGCGACACCTAGCCGCCCCTTTAGGGCAATTGGGGTTAAGTAACTTGCGCAAGGTTACACGGCTAGGTTTTTGTTTGTGTGGATTAAGTGTCTGAGGCTGGCTCTGCACTCAGGTTCTTCTGACTCCAGGGCCGGCGCTCTATTCACTGCGCCACCTAGCCGCCCCTACCTTAGAAGTTTTGCCTGCATGAAGAATACAGAAAATATAGAGGGACAAGATAAATATAGGCGTCATGAATCATAAAATGGATATCTAGAGTAGGCATAGATAATGAAGATAAATAGTAAGTAAAATAAATAATAAATAAGTAAATAGTAAATAAATAAATAGTAAAAGTAGTCCTATCTGAAAGGGAAGCAAAAAAAAATTAAGAAAATTTTTACAAGACCTAATTAAAGAGGAACATAACCTAAGTAAGAAGGAAAAAAAAAGTATGGAGGGAGAATAATTATGTAACCAGACAAAATCATGAGAGAAAAGGGAAGTAATAAGCAAAATCTCAAAGGGAAGTGGGTATCAGGGGTGAGAGGAAGAGAGCTGGTCAGAATAGGCCACCTTAAAAGAGATTAGCATAAAGTAAATGAAGGAATACAGTAGTGTGCTTATAGCAGAAAAAAGAAAAAAAACTTGAAAAACAAATAATATTAGAGACAGATTGAAGAAAATATAAACCTAACACATCTCTTCAAATGTGAATAGAAAATCTAATAAAATGAAAAAAGAATGATTAATTAGATATTGTGTATGATGAATACAGAGAAAGATAAAAATATATGCATCAAATAAAGCAGTGAAGCAAACAGAGCCAAGACTGCAATATACATAGTAACCACAACAATGTAATGGAAAGAAGGACAGGTAGTGGCACAATGCAGAAAGTACTGACTGGAGAAGGAAATGGCATACCTCTCCAGCATCTTTGCCAAGAAAAACCCAAATGAGGTCATGAGGAGTTGGACACAACTGAAACTACTGAACAACAACAACAAAATGGAAAGAACAGCAACACATCAAAAGTAAATTTAACAAAAATGAAAAGCTCTAGTTGGACTCAAATGAAGAGATGAGAGGACATCTTCAACCCATTGTTTTGAGGAGATGGGAGATCCACGGGTATCAAAACATTGCAGAGGTTTTTGAACTTTTTCAATGTATGCAATGTTGTGCTGATTTTTTTCTTCTCTGAAACAAAACAAAATTAAACCATTTGTTATATGAGATGGTTCTCTGGGAGAAGTTGGAGGAGGAATACTTGTGATAACTATGATGAAACAAAGGTAATTAATGAAAACTCATAAAACTATTACCCAAGCTTTGCCTTTCACCTAACAGATAACTGAGTTGATCGTATGTCTATATATCTCTGTTCCTGAAGTTGTTAATGAGTTGTACCAAAAGGTCAGGAATGATATTTGGTATAATGATGATGCTTCTGTTTCTATATTTCGAAAACAATGATGCAAATTAGCGCCATTGTTTACATCCCTCAGTAATGTGAAACAATGAATGCCCAGGGATAGGATAAAGAACCTTGCATTTATAAACTTTACTTGTGGAAATAATGAGACCTGGAGAACTCAGAAAAAAAAAATCTGGTTCCCTTTGAAACCCCTTCCTTTTTTCAAGGCTTAGCTCAAATGCCACCTCCTACAGGAGGGATTTCTTTTTTTATTTGATTAGTATTTTTTTCCCAAATTATATATTAAGAAACTTTTCAGTATTTATTTTTACAAGATTGTGAGTTCCAAGTTTTTCTCCCTCTTTCATTCCTCTCCACTTTTCTGAAAATGATAGTCAGTTCAATGTAGTTTATATGTATGCTATCATGTACAACATATTTTCATATTCATTACAGTTGTGGAAGAAAAGAACATATCAAAAGGAAATAAAACCATGAGAAAGAATAAAGTAAGTTAAAAAATATGCTTCCATCTGCATTCTGAGTGCATCAGGTTGTTATCTGGATATGGATAGATTTTCCTTCAAGAGCCCTTTGTACTTGTCTTGGATCATTAAAATGTTGCTAATAATGTGTACAATGTTTTTCTTGTTCTGTTCATTTCACTCAGCATCAGTTTGTATGTCTTTTGACGTTTTTCTGAAGTCTGCCGGTTTATCATTTCTTATTGCTCAATTGTATTCTATTACATTCATACAGCACAGTGTAATGGTAAGCAAAGAAGTAATTAACACCTTGTTTCAGTTCACAATTGTATAAAGTATTAAGATCTAGAAATTGTTAATCCTACAACTTATGAACCCTAGAATTTGTGAAAAGGATGATCTTATATCCATATATAAGGAAAGGCCCAGGTTGGAGAGAGCAGAACTGAGAAGGGAGCTTTTGTGGTGGAGAAGGAGAAAACTTGTGGTATCCCAGCACTTTATGTTTATCTGTCCTGTTTGTGTTGATGTTTGTTTGTGATACTTTGTACAGAAGCCCTGGGACCTTACTGGAAGCCCTGAAAGAGAATTTTCTGGTTGTCTGTTTTTAGTAGTCCTGGAGGAGGGATTCAGAGGTCCTGGGAATGTACTGATGATTTGTATTGAGTTCTGAGACCTTGTTTGTGGGTCTGTGTTGAATTCTATGTTGATGATTTATGTTGGCCTCTTAGACCTCGTTTGTGCATCTGTGTTGATTTCTATACTGATGATTTATGTTGAGTTCTCAGACCTTGTCAGTGGGTCTGAGTTGATTTCACAGGCAGACAGTGAACTGATAACGGTGCCAACAATGTGTAGGAATATTATTATGGCTCTGTTAAGATTTGTCTTCCCCAAAACAGGAACTGTGAAGGACTTGGGGTGGACTGGACACTGTGAACTTCAATATGGAATGGGAACTGGACAAGGAACTGGACAAGGAGATGGACAAGGAACCTAAGAGCTGCCTGCCTTTGAAACCAGGTGACAGTTGTGTAGATTTGGGAAGGAGCTAGGACCATGGAAGCTTAGAGGCAGCCTTGAGTCAAGATGTAAAGATCTGTTCTTGGGTACCTGATACTGACTGGGAAGATTATGATTTACTGTGACCTAGGGGTGGAGAACTTTGACCTATGCACTTTGTGTCTTTTAAGGAGACAAGCCTCCTTAAAGATTATTACATTAAGGACTTACTGCATTATTGTACTTTGTGAATGATTTCAGGAATTACTAAATGATTGTACTTTGTTTAAAACTATGTGGCCACTTTGGTGTAAACTATGTAGCCATTTTAGTGATAAGTTGCTAGGTAATAATATTGTGAATGCTATATTTGGTTTCTTTGAATGTTTTGCTTTAATTCACTGCTGAATAAATAGAGTTCACTATGCTAAATAATCAGAACCTTGAAGCTGTTCACAGCACCAGTCCTCTGGAAAGCTGCTTGTGCTTGGCTTTACACACAAATTGTTCAGGCATTTACCAGTTGATGGGCATCCATCCCCTAGATTTCTAACAATTTGTCACCATGAAAAGGGCTGCTATAATATCCCCCTCTCTGAACTTGATAAATCTAACCTCAAAATAAACAATAAAGAAGTAAAGAAAGCAAATGGAATTTTAGAGAGGGTAGATATGATAGATCTGAGGGATCTCTGGAGAAAACTGAATGGGGATAAAAAGGAATATGCCTACTTCCGAGCAGTACATGGCACATAGACAAAAATTGACCATGTACTAGAGCATAAAACCTCACAACTCAGTGAAGAAAGGCAGAAATATTAAATAAATCATTCTCAGATCATGATGCAATAAAAATTATATGCAATAAAGGGCTATGGAAAGATAGACTAAAATTAATTGGAAACTAAATAATTTAATACTAAAGAATGAGTGGATCAGACAAGAAATTATAGAAACCCTCAATAACTTCATTCAAGAGAATGACAATAATGAGACAACATACCAAAACATGTGGGATGCAGGAAAAGCAGTTCTTAGGGGAAGTTTTATATCTCTGAAAGCATACATGAATAAATTAGAGAAAAAGTAGGTCAATGAATTGGGCATGCAATTGAAAAAGCTAGAAAAAGAACAAATTGAAAATCCCCAATTAAATATTAGATTAGAAATAATGAAAACCAAGGAAAAGATTCATAAAATTGAAATTAACAAAACTATTGAATTAATAAATAAAACTAAGAGCTGGTTTTATGGGGAAAAAACAATAAAATTGATAGACCTTTAGTCAACATGATAGAAAAGAAAGAAGGAAACCAGATTACAAGTATCAAAGATAAAAATGGTGAAACTAGCTCCAATGAAGAGGAAACTAAAACAATAATTAGGAATTATTTTGCCCAATTGTATGCACATAAATTTGACAATCTTAGTGAAATGAATGAATATTTATACAAATATAAGTTGCCCAGATTAACTGAAGAGGAAGTAAATTAGTTAAATAACCCCATCTCAGAAAAAGAAATTGAACAAGCCATCAGTGAACTTCCTATGAAAATATCTCTGGGACCAGATGGATTTACTAGTGAATTCTATCAAACATTTAAAGAAAAAATGTATTACAATACTGTACAAACTATTTGGGAAAATTAGGGAAGTTGTCCTACCAAATTCTTTTTGTGACACAATTATAGTATTGATACCTAAATAAGGAAGAGACAAAATGGAGAAAGAAGATAATAGACCAAATTCCCTTATGAATATAGATGCAAAAATTTTAAATAAAATGCTAGCAAAAAGAGTACAGCAACTTATCACAAGAACAATACATTTTGATCAGGTAGGATTTATTCCAGGAATGCAAGGATGGTTCAACATTAGGAAAACCATCAGTATAATTGATCACATCAACAATAAACTAGCAGAAAACGTATGATTATCTCAATAAATGTAGAAAAAGCTTTTGATAAAATACAACATCCATTCCTATTAAAAACACTAGAAAGTATGAGAATAAATGGAGCCTTCCTTAAAATAATAGGTAGCATCTATTTAAAGCCATCAGCAAGTCTTATGTGTAATGAGATAACCTAGAAGCATTTCCAATAAGATGAGGAGTGAAACAAGGATATCCACTATCACCCCTCTTATTCAGTCTGGTACTAGAAATGTTAGCAGTGGCAATCAGAGTAGAAAAAGAAATCAAAGGAATCAAATTAGGCAAGGAAGAGACTAAGCTATCACTCTTTGGAAATGATATGATGATATACTTAGGGAATCCTAGAGAATCAAGTAAAAACCTACTTGAGACAATAAATAAATTTGGCAAAGTTGCAGGATATAAAATAAACCCACATAAATCCTTGGCATTCCTATATATTTCTAATGAAATCCAACACCAAGATATAGAAAGAGAAATCCCACTTAAAGTTACTGTAGACATTGTAAAATATTTGGAAATCTACCTTCCAAAACAAACCCAGGACCTATATGAACACAACTATGAGACACTTTTCCCAAAAATAAGGCAGATCTTATTGGGAAATTGGGAAAACATCAATTGCTCGTGGCTGGGTTGAACTAATATAATAAAAAATGACAACTTTACCTAAAGTAAATTATATATTTCATGCCATTCTAATCAATCTACCAAAAATTACTTGATAGAGCTAGAAAAAATAGTAACAAAATTCATTTGGGAGAACATAAGTTCCAGAATATCAAGGGAATTAATGAATAGAAATGCTAGGGAAGGTGGCCTAGCCATACCAGATTTTAATCAGTATTATAAAGTAGCAGTCATCAAAACTTCTTTGTACTGGCTGAGGAATAGAGTAGTGGATCAAAGGAATAGACTGGGTACACAAGACTCAGCAGTAAATGACAATAGTAATCTACTGTTTGATAAACCCAAAGATGCCAGTTTTGGGGATAAGAACTCACTATTTGACAAAAACTGCTGGGAAAAGTGGAATATAGTGTGCCAGAATGTGGGCATAGACTATTATCTAATACCACATACCAAAATCAAGTCTAAATGGGTGCACAATCTAGGTATGAAGGCTGATACCGTAAACAATCTGGGAAAGCAAAGAATAGTTTACCTCTCAGATTTATGGATAAAGAAAGACTTTATGACCAATCACTAATTAGAGAGCATTATAAAATGCAAAATGGCTAATTTTGATTACATTAAATTGAAAAGTTTCTGTACAAACAAAGGCAATGTAACCAAGAGTAAGAGAGAAATGGAAAATTGGGAAAGAATTTTTACAACTAGTGTCTCTGATAAAAGCCTCATTTCTTAAATATACAGAGAATTGAGTCAAATCTATAAGAACACAACTCATTCCCTAATTGAAAAATGGTCAAAGTATATGAATAGGCAGTTTTCAGAGGAAGAAATTAAAGATATGTATAAGCATATGCAAAAATGCTCTAAATCACTATTTATTAGAGAAATGCAAATCAAAACAGCCCTGAGGCACCACATGTCACCAGCCAGATTGGCTAAGATGACAAAACGGGAAAATGACAAATGCTGGAGAGGATGTGGGAAAATTGGAACCCTAATGCATTGTTGGTGGAGTTTTAAACTGATTCAACCATTCTAGAGAGCAATCTGGAAATATGCCCAAAGGCCTATAAATAATTGCATACCAAAGACCTATAAATATTTGCATACCCTATAATACAGTTTCTAGGATTCTATCCCAAAGAGATCATAGAAGTGGGAGGAAGGAAGGGAAATCATTATCTTAGTCTGTTGTATCCTGGAAGTAGCATGGTAATAAGGCCTATTGTTTCCTAGGTGCCATAGAGTCTTGGGCAGTTATCTCTTATCTCAGTCAGTTACATCAGAAAGGATGCTCTTGAGAGCTGGCCTCAAAGCCTAATGGCCATGGCCACATCATCAAGAACGTCTGCATAAGAACTGACTTCCTGCAAATGTTTTGGACAACTAAAGTTTTGGGACAGAGCCTCTTAGCCTCAGAACTCAAATACCATCCTTATAAGTGTAACCCATATCAAAAGAACTCCGCTGACTTAGTGAAAAGTCTCGAAGAGGTCTTTGTTGTTCAGGTCCACTGATATCAGGGTAATTATCTGAAGTCCTGGCTCAGGCCTCTTTGGCTCACCACACCTTGATTTTGTCTTTGTATCTTCATTGTGCCTAACAATCCTTTACAAATGCTTACTGGTTAATTTTTGTTGCTTTTATGATGGAGTTTCACTTAAATCATATTTGTGGTCAGTCACTCTTTAATTACATGGACTTTAGAAATCTTTTTGTTTTGTTTAGCTTTTCACTCTCCCATACATACACACGCATACACACACACACACACACACACACACACAAACACATACACATACACACATACGCAAATTTGACTTGCCTATTCATTTGGGATTCTTACATCAATGACCCAATAGAATGAGGGCATCACTGATGTGATACTCTCTTGTTTGGTACAAATGGCAATCTTTCTATTCCTTCTCATCCTATATAATTCTTACCTCTATTATCTCATAAATCTTTAGATGAAATACCCAAAGTGCTAGAGGTCTTCTTCTAGGTCATATTTCACTGTGCAGTTAGCAATGTACAACTCTTGCTTTTTATCAAAAAATAAATTCATTACTGACCCACTTCCTTTTCCAATCATACCTTTCCTTACTTATAAGTCATCACTGAAAGTATGCTACAACCTAGTTATGCCCACCATTGCTTGTAGGTCACCTGTAATTTACATTCTTCAGATGAAGAAGTTGGGATTATATTTTGTATATACTTTGCAGTACATCTTGGATCTGACAAAAAAAGAGAAATTGTATATCTGTTAATATTTTGCCCCAAAGGCTGGGTGATATTTTAATGGTGTTTTCAATGTTCTAATGAAGACAGTAACCACTGGTTAAATAAAGAACTATTAGTTTAAGAATAAAAGTGTCAACACAAGTAAAATCTACTAATTTTATTGTTTGTTGATATATTTTCACCTTCTCTCTAGTAGTTAAAAATATTCCTGCAAAACTCTCTCTAGAATTGGCAGGGGGGAGGAGGGAGAAGTATAAAAAAGACTACATTTGGCAACATAGAACTTTATCACAATCACAACTCAATTGCATTGATAGTATTTTTGAAAAGAAACTTGACTCAAATAATCACCTGCAGTTTAACAATCATTTGTTCCAGCAGGTTGCCCTTTTCCCCAACAAATATTATTTGTTGGTTTTGATTTTAACATTTTCTTTTTATCTAGCATGAAGGGACTCAATGTCTTAGAGAAGTTCTAATTCTTGAGTTTTTATGTGGGTACTATCTGAAGTTTTTCAGTGCCCTGATTAAGTGAGATGTAGAGATTTGAAGTGATTGTCATAATATGAAATGACTGAGTCAGGAATAAAGATTAAAAAAATCTTGTTTTCCAAATTGTTGCTAGAACCTGCCCATGATTAGAAAAACACCTACAGTCCTGGCAGGGTGACTTCCTAAACTATGTCTACATGGCACCATTACATTTCCTTGGGGGCAAAGTATTGCATGGAAGCAATGCAAGTATTCAAAAAATTTTGGTACTGTGGATATACTTTTACATACCTTAACAATATATTTTTAAGGTATTAGTGTCCCAGGTTTTTGTTGGTGTGGAACATTGTGGTATGTACCTAAATCTGCATTTACATCACCACAGATGTCAACCACTTCCAACCACAAGCCCATCAGCTTGCAAGTACAGGAACTTAAGTAAACCAAGGAAGATAAACTGACCAATATTAAACCAAGAAGCAGTCAAAGTGAATACCTTACCATGCCTGGATCTTCCATTTTAATGTGCATCTTATCGAGTAACAGTTAAAACTGTTTCTGACTTGTTTCCACTTCTTTCTTCCAAGTCATTGAAAAAAATCACATTTAGTCTGTGGGGTGCAGTAAAAAAAAAAGCACTATATTTAAAATTAGAGTAACTTCTAGCACTTAGCACAGTGCCTGGCATACAGTAGGTACTTAATAAATATTGATTGATTGAGTGTCAATGATTCCTGACTGCTGGTTACTTGCAGTCTTAATCAGGTCATTTAACCTTAATGGGCTTCAGTTCCCTCATCTGTTCAAGAAGCAGAGAAGCCTGGATGACCTCCAAAATGTTTTCCATTTTGAAACATATAATCTTAAATGTGAAGAGTAACTTCATTATATACCAATTAATAATCCCTTTAGCTCCAAACCACTCCCTCATTATAACCTGTCAAACCCATATCTATTACAACAAATCTTCAAAATAATAAAGCAGCTCATTCTGGAATTTGTGTTAGAAATACAAAATTTGGATGGCACTGACAAATCATATTTTGAAAGAAAAAATGGCTTCTAACAACAAAGCAAAAAATAAAATTTTAGGGTAATTGACAAATACAAGTGATTAAAAGGAAGAGATATTCAAGCTATCCTGCCAAGCCGAGCTCTTAGTACACAGTAAGCATGGATTACTGTGTAGATTGTCACCTGTATACTTCATCTCATATCATTGGATAGATTGGGCACATTTGAATTGCATTAATTTTGACTTAGTTTTGTGAAGATAAGTTTCATACTTTCATGGCCATCATATACATCTATCTATCTATCTATCTATCTATCTATCTATCTATCTATCTATCTATCTATCATCTATATTGCCACTATTTATGCTAAAAAACTTTGATGATAACTGGTGTTACCCATTGCCCATAATGCGGTTGACCTTTCATTTGAAAATAATTCTCTTATTTTTTACTACAAGAATATTAATCTGTGGCTATATCTAATCAGGGTAATGAGTTTGTTGAATGGGATTGATTGATTAATATTTGAAAATGATTAAGTAAATTTTAATTGTAGAATTTTCATTGTAGAGATAGGTTTTTTAATTTTTTATTTATTTTTAAAAATGCTTTATTAACTTCTGATTTACATCATTCATTTCCACCAGATTTTGAGTTACAGTTTTTCCCCCATTTTTCCCTATCCGCCACCCCAGAATAGAAGTTCCACAGGATATCCCCTCATTCCATCTGCTCTTTCCCATATCTTCTCCCATACCCCCTTCAACTTTTCAAGTAGGGCAAGGTGAATCTCTGTGTCCCAATGTCTGTATATCTTATTTCCCAATTATATATAGAATAGTATTAATAATTGTATTTATTTTTAAACATTTGATTTTAAAACTTTGAATTCCAGATTCATTCCCTTCCTCCCTTGTCACCCACCATTACTGAGAAGATAAACAATTCAATATATGTTGTACATATACATATATTGTATAGCTATGCAAAACATTACCATAGTAGATATATTGTAAAAGATTGACTATATTTCCCTCCCTATTATCCCACCTCCCACTTGGTCTATTCCCTACTTTGATCCTGTCCCTTTTAAAAAGTGGGTGCTTCCAACTCCCCCCCCACTTCCCTCCCACCCTCCCTTCTATAATCCCCTCTCTCATCCCCTACCCCTACTCTCATTTGGGGCTTTTGGTGCAGAAGTTCTGACCTCACAGTCCTCCTCCTCTTCCATGTTTCGATTCTCTTTGCCCCCAAAATAGGAGTCTAATGTTGAATATTTCTGTTTATTTTGTTTCCTTTGCCTAGGCATTTTGCCACTTAATTATTTGACTTTTGGGCTTGTTGCCACAGTAGGCCTCTGGCACCAGACAGGGGAGCTTCTGTCCCAAATGTTGGGATCTTCTCAACTGCTGGAGGTATTAGTTAGTGTCCCTCCCTGAAGCCCCTCTACACTCTGCCAAGCTGGACACATGCCCCAAGACCTCCAACCCAGATTGCAATCCATATTCAGGGAGGTTAAAGCAAGAGCGATTACCCCCGAGATTGATCGCCGGATCCCCCTACAGTCTGCAGGCCAGGAGTAGAAGCTGCAACTGAAGCTGCAAAATGGTGGCTATCCTGCTGCTCCTCAGAGGCTTCTAGCCCCCAGGGGAAGAAGCTGACATGTTCCCAAATACTGGTCCCAAATTCCATAGGGCACTAATCTCTCACTTCATGTTGGAAATTCTGGAAAAGCCACAGCTGCTGGTGTTCTGGGGTCCCTCCCGCCTGCTGCTGGACTGGCTGCCCTGGAGTTAAAAACTCTGACTCACATGGTACTGTGCTTGGCTCCCAGAGCACTGAGTTGGAGGTTCCCAGACTGCTTCATTGGCTGCTCCCTGCTGGGCTGCTGGGCTGTCCTCAGAGGGAGGTTAGCTTCTCTGTGTCATTCTGTGGGTGCTGGAGCTCCAGCTTCTCTGTGTCATTTTGTGGGTTCTGTAGCTCCAGAGTTTTTTCAGAGTCACCTTTTACATAAATTTGGAAATTGTGGGAGCAGGAGCTGTGCAGAAGTGCTGTTTCTACTCTGCCATCTTGGCTCCGCCCCAGTAGAGATAGTTTTAATCAGACACTAATATTTTGTTTTGTCTGATTGTACTGACTGGAAACACACATACTCAGGGTCAAGTCATGAGCACTTTTAGTGGCAGTTGACCTATATGTCTCACTTTATTCATACTCATTCCCCAAACTGGGCACTTCTGAAGTTAAATTATTACTAGGTTTCAATTACTTATCACACTAATAGGCAAAGAATGGTATCAAAATAGTATTTAATTGGGACAGAAATTAAAAGTGAAATAATATCATCAGTATCAATCATATTCCTGAGTGAGTACAATGCCTTTTCACTTTCCACCTAAAGCAATTTGGAACTCAAATTACTCCAGACTCATGGAAATGAAGGCATAGATTCAATGTCTCTCTCTAAAAAGATTATGCTCTTGGATGACTTCCATAAGGTGGAGACTTCAGTAAAGGATTAACTCTATATTTAGGATTACTTGCTATTCCCATTTATGTATTCTTCCCAAGCACAAACACCACAACAACAAACATTCAAATAGTGCTTTAAAGTTTACAAAGAATTTTAAATTTATTATCTCCTTTAAGATAATGTTTTCATTTTGAAGAATATCTTCTTGAGATAATTTTCTTCACATTGACCGCCACCCACATATCTTTGGGTGACTTTTAGTGCGGCCATCTTCATGTAGATCCCTGTTTAGTTTGCCTCAGATGCTACTCATCCCTCGCAATTGTACTATCTCCATTTTGTAAGTGGAAAAAAAAAACGTATTCTCCAATTATCTTATTGAGAAAAGGGCAAAAGTGGCTCTCCTCAGGAGAAAAAAAAAGACCTTTCTCTTCCAGGTATCTCACTAAGATCAAGAGAAGATAAGCTTTCTTCAGCATTGGCAATAAAATTATTTGTTCCCTATGCAGTATAATGAGCTTCTCTTTCTCATATTAATATGGAAGGGAGGGGAGTGCCATACAGGCCCACTCCATACTCCTGAAGTAGTTTCAGGAAGAATATCAGATTTTCTAAACAGAGACAAAGTCAAGAAAAACTAGATCATCAGTTTAGTGCTCGTTCCCCCTATACTATAGAATCTACTCCCAATAAACAACTTATAAACTATATGATGCTAAATCTGCTAAATCACTACTAAACTGATGTTTTACTTCATAAAAACACTCTGTTGAGAATGTTGTAATGATCAGGTTTAGGCACCCCAAACACACGTTATGTGTGTTTAAGTCTATATCTTTATTTTCAATGTTTTCTCCATGAAGCCTTCCTTGATTTCCCTTCAACCAGAAAGCAATTTTCCCTATGAACTCTCATAAACACTCTGTATTTCTCCTATATACTTATTATATTCTCTTTTATTATTGTTAATTGTACAACTTGTTAGTATTTATCTAACTTCATTATGAACTTCTTGAGGACAAGAACCAAATTTTATCTGTATTTCTCTTTGTTTCCAACACAGGGACATAGTCATAATAAGCACTTAATAAATATTTGTTTTACTGAATAGAATTAAATTTTAGCATTTTTCTTATAAAAAATGTTGCCCATGATCTTTGGGTACTTCCTGAGTCTTTGGAGTAAAATCCATGTCTTCAGACATATTTTTTCCATCTCTGCTAAGTTTGATTTATGGCTTGAATCTACATATGGAGGATCTATGGACAAATGTGAATAAGAATCAGATGAGATAATCCATGGGCAATTTATTGTGTGTATGCAAGGAAGGAGCACCCATGTCGATGAGCTTTTAGAACCATTGTAAATGAAGAACTTAAAATTGGTTTGAGACTCAGATAATGAAGCTGTGCAAAATAGGCCGAATGGTCTAATGGGAAGAACCCAAGATGGGAAGACAAGAAATGGAACAGATTCCAGTCCTGACTCCAAACACAAAAGATTGTTTTCCCATAGATTTCCATGATGGTCTCTGAGTTTCTCATCTTCCAAAGTAGTTGAGTTGTGACTGGAATGCCTCTCATGGTTCTGTCTCCCAGTGATCTGTTGTGCTTTGCTGTGTCCTGGCTCTGTCTCTCACAGTTCCCTTGGCACACCGTTGAAGCTCACTTTTGTCACTGCCACTCATGTCAGTTTCTATAGTTATCATCCACTGAACATTCACTCTTTCTCTTAACTTTCTGACTCCAAAGTTGTTAATGATCTTGCTCTAATGAGCAGCCTCTACCATGAACTATGTTTTTTTTTCTTTTTGCTCTGGCTACTTCTTGCTCCTGGGTGAAGTTTCTCACTCATTTATGAGACTGGTTCAGGTAAACATGCCTTCGGTCTAATTAACATGTTTTTGGCTTGTTTGTTAAAAGACTTTCTCCACCTGGCTGAAACAGAAAATGTTGCTTATTAATATATGAATATTAATAATAAGATAATGTATTTTCTTTTTCTAGATAACTATCAAGCTGTTTTTCCTCCCTCCCACTATTCTACTCCTCCTTTCCCTCTCCAATAGGTAGTCTCCCAGGCCCCACCCCTTGTAGGTTTAGGGTTACTCACTTCCTTTCAAGTTCTGTTATGCCTCTGATAACTAGTATCCAGGCCAAATTAATTGCTTTGGAGCTACATTAAATCTAAAGGAGATATCTAGTACCTAGGAGAAAGGAAAGAATTGGTGATCATTGCCCTCCCTCCTGCCTCTAAGTTAAAGGTCTTTATCCCCTTTACACTGTATTCTGAGTGTTGTTTTATTGTGATGTGGACACATAAGATTAAATACAGAACAAAACAATAAACAACTTCACTGATCTCTGGTTTTAGAATTTTACAAGATCCATAAGATCGTTTTATTTTATTTTTTTCTGACATTACCTAAGCTAAGCTGGGAGCTGAAGAACTGTTCATGTTATTATAGAGTCCTTCTCTTTATACTCTCCCCCCTTTATTCTCTGTCTTCCCTCTTATTCCCCCTCTATTTTTCCAAGTACCATCATGTTAATCTTTGGAGCTGCTTTAACATGACAGATATATTTAGATCCTCCAAACTGGTGGTCTGATATCCTACCTCACTCGCTCATGCCTGAGTTCAACTCATTCTTTTGTCTTATGTAGGTAACCGATTTAATTTTGTAATATGTATAAGTTGATTCTCACATGCAGGAAACAGGAAATATGATAGAAAAGTTGAACCCCACACCATGAGAAGTAATTTTCAGAGTGTTTATGTGTAAAGGAGTCTCCCTGGACGACAATTCTCTAATTTCCGCACACAGCATGAATGTCTAAGCTTTTCCAAAACACAGGTCTCGTGATGTTTACACAGCCACATTAACCCTGAATCCCTTGACAGGAAAAAGTGAAGTCATGTTAACATTCAGATTGGCACAGAATGATATGGAAGACCAAAAGAAATGTTTTGTTGTGCACATACATTGTACAAACAGACATCTAATCATGGATGGGGCATATAAGAGAGGCACAAGTATAGTAAAGTTCTAGGGAAATATGTAGACCTCTAGTTTACTGATCTAATATAAATCATGGTGACTAATAATAAACAGGGCACTTCAGTTACTTCACTGCAGAGTTGTTGCCCTTTCATTCAATGGCTGTTTAATGCATGGTACAAGCAAACACAGTTTAAATTTCTAGTGCCTCATACCCCATGTTTTTGGAAGCAGTATGGGGCATCTTTGAAACCACTTGCATTTTTGGTCATTATTAATGTGAATAAAAGCAATAACATAAACATCACTAATGTGTTAAAGTCATATTCATAACAGATGTGTATTAAAGGCCTTTGGCTATGAGTCAATTTCATAGAACAAAGCAGATATTCCATTCATCAGGCTGCAGGGAATCAAGCAATCTCTAAGCAATGCACACAATCCTACACTGGGGAGAGATAATGCCTGTTTTATGTTAGTTATTTTGCTTCCAAAATCAACTACTTGTCTTCTCATCAGCATTTGGCCCTGCACTGACATTGTCTATTTCTGTTTTAGCTGGATTCAAAAAATCTTGAATTGGTGTAGTAGAGGTATACTGACTGGCTGCTTCATCTGAATAGCCCCTGAGGGAAAGGATTTCTGTTGTATGAGGTACAGCATGAGTGTCCTTGCAAAATACTTGATATAAAAATAAGGTGTATGTGTGTGTGTGTGTGTGTGTGTGTGTGTGAGAGAGAGAGAGAGAGACAGACAGAGACAGAAAGACAGAGACAGAGAGAGACAGAGACAGAGGGAGAGACAGAGAGAGAGACAGAGAGAGAGAGACAGAGAGAGAGAGACAGAGAGAGAGAGAGAGAGAGAGAGAGAGAGAGAGAGAGAGAGAGAGAACAAGAGAGGGAGTATGGGAGAGTATGGGAGCTAGGAGAGAGAAGGGAGGCAGGGGAGAGAGATTAAAAAAAAGAAAGAGGAAAAAACAAAAGAGAAAGGAAGGAAATTGAAAAAAGGAGAAATAGATAATGATAGTAGAGAGAGTAGCAGGTGTGGTGAAGGGGAATAGAGGGAGGAGAAAGGGAAAGAAAGATAGAGAGAGACAAAAACAGAGAAATAGGCATATACAAAGACAGAGGCACATATAGCAGATATAAGAGAGAGACAAAGAAATATAGAGGGTTACAGGGATAAGGAAACAAAGGAGAGAGAGAGAGAGAGAGAGAGAGAGAGAGAGAGAGAGAGAGAGAGAGCACTGGAAATCAATATTTTCCTTTTTTTGGTGGTGGTGATGAAATATGCAGTAACATTTCAGCTATTAATATCTGCCCTATCCATTACAAAGTACTTCTATGGTCTGATATTGATTCTTTTATTCTTTTCTTTTTGACATATGAATGGGTCTAGGAGGTCATAAAATGGGGAAAAAAAACAATTAGTAGTGGTTTATAGATGCCACTCAAAATATAGATGTGATACTTAGCTTAAAAGGTAAAAAAGACATAAAAACATGTTTGGGATCTCTATTTTAAATGATCATTTTTCTATATAAGAACAGTGTCAGATCAGTTACTAATGGCCTTGGAAGTTTTTGTTCTTGTGACTGAGGGGAGCTTTGCATCTGTTCAATGTATGTCATGCCTGACCTAATAATAGCCTGCATTCATGTCCCTTTGTATGCTACACACATTTACTAAACTGGCATTCAGTCTTGGTTTTCCAGCTTTGACTGAGCACATAAGTGAAACATAATTAAAGAAGAGCTTCAGGGAAAGATGAACCATTAATCTCCCTACCCAGGAGAAGTTAGTATATTTATAAAATATTTTCTTAACAAAACCTGTGTGAGATATTATTGTTTCCATTTAACAGATGAGGAAGCTGAGGTTTAGGAATGGGAAGCAATTTCTTTAGTGTCATACGACTAGGAAGCTTCAAAATACATATTTGAAACTGGGTGTTCTTACTCCAGACCCATATTTGTATTACATTACACTGAGCAGATGCAGTCTGTGTAGCTCATTTTATCTCAAAAATTCAGTTATTTTTACATGATACTGGATGGGTAAAAAAAAAAAAAAAAAAAAACAGAAAAAAAAACCCTAAAGGAAAAAAAACAAACCTTTTTTGGGACAGGAAGGGGAGAAACTGAAGTAATCAGGCTTTTGGTCTACACAGCTCAGATTTAAGCTATTTATTTATTTACTCACTGTCTCAATACTTAGTATTTATGTTGTTACTAAAACTTAATAGTTTTGTTGTTATGGATGTGATAGACTCTTGAGTCTTTAAAGATACTGTTCATCTCTTAATTATTTATTGTTTGAGATTATCTATACTGCTAATCTAATCCAATAGCACAAATTTGTGAGTTGGCCTTGTTCAGTAATACTTTATAGGCAAATACTATTGGTGATGATTTTAGTAAAAATAAAACAAATAAGGAAGATGGTCTAGTTCAGGGAGAAGAAATTGTGATGATTCCTGTATCACAAGCCTAAAGATATGCTTGAAACAATATAGAAATGAATTCTCAACCTTAAAATTAAATTTATGCAGGAATTAAAAGAGAAAAAAATAATCTTCCTTGTAAATATTTTTGTTGTTATAAAACTGAGGATGGATACAATAACATTTAACTGGACTATCCATTTAACTATGTACATATTTGTCTGGGCTATTATGTGTTTTAAAACCCATGTAGAAGAACAGCCATTTGCAAATGATGATAAAGATTCCTTGTTTGCTAAAGGTCCAATGATTTCATTATTTATGAGAATTATGAATTAAGAATAATGAATAAACATGGTTTAAAATTAATAGGTACTGTGTTGAATTCTCCCATGGAACCAGATGGTCCAAGTGATGCATGTAAATAGATAATTTATTTCATTTGGAGATCTGAATGTTGAATAAAAATGAGATATTTGTCATTAAGGTACATTTACCAAATGTTAAAAACAAATGCAAAATTGAATCAAGGGCATTCTTCATTTTCTTTTTTTGGTCATTTGGGGATAAATTTCAAAATGTCTTCAGAGTTTTCAGTTTGTAACATAATATATTTATTTCCTCTTAAAACAATACCCCTACAATACTCATTCTGATTTGTCAATTCTTGAGAAGCCTAATGGTGATGCTTTGAAGATACAGGAGACCTGGTTCTAAGTCCAGTGTGAGACTCATATTAGTGAATTATTTTATCTCTGATTTTCTGGGGCAGCACTCAAGATTATAATATAGTTTCTAAAGCAGGCATTCCTTTTACCAACAAAATCATAGTCCTTGAATTATGCCTTCCCCCGCCGAGTAAACTGCTATTTAGATAACCACAACTATTTGAACTAGCATAGAATGTGTTCCTTTAATTTTCAAAATAGAGTCACATTTAGTGAAATCCATGTATGGAGCCAGGTAATAATGGCAGACACTATGGGAAGGAGGTGGAGGGAGGGAGAGAGATATCATTGTTTTACACGTAAACGATTACAAATAGAAATATGATAACTTTCTTCCCCAAACTATAAACCAGGCTAAAATATCCTTCCTTATTTTAATGAAACAATTTTTTTATTCTTTTCTATTCTGTCAATAGGACTTTCTTTTGATGGAAGAGGGATTTTTCAAGAGAGACAACAGGGAAACAAAATGACTTTTCTGCAATTTGATGAACAAGAAATACTAAGGCACAAACAATTGCTCTATAGTGTGTGTTAAGGTAAGTTAACAAATAATTATCAAGCACCTATCACGTGCAAGGTATTGTGCTATGCACTGGAAATACAAAGTAAGACAAAAACAAAAACAAAACATTCCCCCAAAATAACAAACAAAAGCCAGTCCCTGCTCTGTAGGAGTTCACAGTCTAATGAAGATGACATAACAAAGCTAGATACAAACAAGATACTGTATATACAGGATGAACTCTAGATAATCTCAGAGGGAAGGCATTATAGTTAGGAAGAACTGGGAAAGGCTTCTTGGGAAGAAGATAGAACTTTATGTGAGGGATGACGAAAATCAGAAGGGAGAGATGAGGAAGGAGAGAGTGCCAGGAACAGAGGGGAGCCAATGAAGATGCCCAGAATCCAGAAATGAATGCATAGAGTCCAGACATAGAATGTCAAGTGTGAGGAACAATGAGGAGTACAGTGTTATTGAATTGAAGAAAAAATGGAGAGGACTAAGGTATGAGATCACTGGAAAGGAAGAAATAGACCAGGTTATGAAGGGTTTTATCTAGAAAATGTTGGAAGCAGCATTTGAATTCTAACAATGTTAGGTGGCTCTGTTAGCTGCCTCTAATCGTGACTCTTTTCTATCATATATCATCTTATCTATTGAACCTATCATCTATAATTCTATATTTCTAACCTATCTTCTATCTATCTATCTATCTATCTATCTATCTATCTATCTATCTATATTTCATATGTATAGACATATATGCATATTCATGTGTGCAGGTATCTATGTACATATGCATTTATGTATATATGCATTGTACATATATGTGTGTTTATATATGTGTGTATGTGTGTTGAAAATGCCCAGTGAAGGACTTCTGCCTACCAGTGCTCTTCTATCATCAGTACCTGCTCCGAAACCCAAGAGTTTTAACATAGAGCCTGGAAGTAATAAGGGGTTGAATAGCTTGTCTGGGGTATGAATTCAGATTTTCTGACTGTGAGACTGGCTCTCTTTTCACTACCACATTCTATCTTTCAAAAGCTTTTTAACAGTGTAACATATCTACATGACAGTTTACTGGGTTAAAAAAAAATTCTTGCAACACAGATAGAAAGGACAGCACTATCAAGTCTATCATATAATAAAAATCAAGGAAAGACTGACTGTATGTCTTATATCTCCAAATTCTGAGCTCCTCCAGTTAAAATCATTAATTAAATAAACCTAACCCACTATAGATAAAAAGCTGATGCTGCTGTTAATTATTGTTTGCTGTGGCTGTTTCGTCATTCCCAACTATTCATGACCCCATTTTTGTGTTTTTAGCAGATACTGGAGTGGGTTATTGTTTCCTTCTCCAGCTCATTTTATAGCTGAGGAAATTGAGGCAAACAGGGTTAAGTAACTTGCTGAAGGTCACACAGTTAGTAGGCTGGATTTGAACTCAGGAAGATCAGCCTTCCTCACTCCAGGTCCAGCAATTTGTTCACAGCTGCTTGGTTGCCCCGGACTCAAAGCTGGAAGGGCCCTTATAGATTATCAAATTCTACTGCCACTGATGGCATCTTGTAAAGAATACCTCCAATTGAATGGATTAAGCACATTGGTTCCAAATAAGTTTTGGGGTGTCTCTTTAGTGGCTTCAAAAAAAACATTACCATGGGATACAGGAAAATCATTTGACTAGTGCAAAAAGAGACTGTCACTTCCCTCACACAGTCATGTCTATGGTTCTGAGAATATGGAGCTTCATCTCATGAAAAGAATAAATTACTTTATTTAAAAAATGAAATTTTTTCATGATTTTTTTTCTTTTGCAAACTGTAAATTGTTTTGCAAACTGTTTCTTCTTTCACAGCATGACTAATAATGGAAATGTTTTACATGATTGCATATATGTATAGACATTCATAATACATCCATATATATATATATATATATATACACACAGACACATACACATAGACACATACATACACAAACACATGTGTGTACACATACATGCATATACATTCTACATACAGAAACATATATAAAACACCTATATGAAATTGTGTGCCATATTAGGGAGGGGAGAGAGAAAAGAGGGAGGCAGAAAATTTGGAACTCAGCATTTTATAAAAAAATTAATGCTAAAATTTTCCATTACATCTATGTGGGAAAATACTATTAAAATTAAGATATGTTTATTTTATTAAATGGTTCCTAATAGACATAAATATTAACATGTACTTTTTACATTTTTTATATGTACACATTTGTTTTTAAGACTTTGAGTTTCAGATTTTTTCCCTTCTTCCCTCCTCACCCCCCCCACTGGGAAAATAAGCAATTTAATAAAGGTTGTACATATGTATTTAGGCAAAACATTTCCATAGTAGGGATATTGTGAAAGGCTAACTATAAAAATGAGCACCCACACATAAATAATGATTGGCTGTGTAACCCTGAGCAAGTACTCAACCCCAATTGCATTAAAAAAAAAAGACTAACTATATTTCCCTCCATCCTATCCCATCCCTCACTTTATTCTAATTTCTCCTTTGACCCTGTCTCTTTTCAAAAGTGTTTGCTTCTAACTACCCTCTCCCCCAATCTATAGTCCTTTCTATTATCTCCCCTCTTATTCTCTTATCCCCTATTTTCCTGTAGTGTTTGAAGCCCAATTCAGTGTGTATGTTATTGCCTCCTTAATCCAAAGTAAATGAGAGTAAGGTTGCCCTATCCCTTTATACCTTCCTGTTCTTCCCTTCCATTATAACAGTTTCCTATTGCCTCTTTTATATGAGATAATTTACCCTAATCTATCTCTCCCTTTCTCCTTCTCCCAATATATTCATCTCTCACCTCTTAATTTTATTTTTAGATATCATCCCTTCATATTCAATGCATCCTGTGCCCTCAGCCTATGCATAAGTGTACATACATATGCACACCCTCACATATATTTATACATACCTACACCCTCCTATACATACATATATAGGTGTTTATACATATATGTATACATATATATTCTCTTCAACTATCTTCATGCTGATAAAAATCTTATGAGTTGCAATTATGATTTTTCCATACAGGAATGTAAATAGTTCAACTTTAATAAGTTCCTTATGATTCCTTTTCCCTGTTTGCCTTCTCATGCTTCTCTTTCTTATATTTGAAAGTCAAATTTTCTGTTCAGCCCTAGTACAATCATCAAGAATGCTTTAAAATCTTCTATTTTGGGGGGCAGGGTCAAGATGGCAGAGTAGTAACAGCATTTCCACACAGCTCCTGCTCCCACCACTTCCAAATTTATGTAAAAGGAGACTCTGAACAAACTCTGGAGCTACAGAACCCACAAAATGACAGAGAGAAGCTAACATCGCGCTGAGGTAGCCTGGCAGGGAGTGCCCAGCACAGCACTCCGGGAGCCCAGCCTAGGCCTATGTGAGTCTCCCAGGTTTTAGCCCCAGGGCGGCTGGACCAGGAGCTGGCTGGAGGGACTCCAGAACACCAACACTTGTGGTGTTTCCAGAATTACCAACCTAGATGCCTAGGACAAAGTGAGAGGTCAATGCCCTGTGGACTGTGGGACTGGTTGGGAGAGCACATCTGTATCTTTCACTGGGGGCAAGAAGCTGATGAGTAGCCATGGCCCAGCCTACCATGTTTCAGCTTAAGCTCTTAGCCTGCAGACTGTAGGGGGACCTGGCCATCAGTCGGGGCAGGGGGTAATCACTCTTGCTTTAACCTAATTGGATCTAGATTGCAGTCTGGGGTGGAGGTCTTGGAGTGTGTGACAAGCTTGCCAGAGCATGTGGAGGCTTCAGAGAGAGCAACCAAATAATACCTCTAGCAGCCTTTGGGACAGAAGCTCCCGTGTCTGGTGGCAGAGCCCTGCTGTGGCAATAAGCTAATAGGAAAGTAATTGAGTGGCAACATGCCTAGGCAAAGGAAACAAAATAAACAGAAAAATGCAACATTAGACTCCTATTTGGGGGGCAAAGAGCATCAAAGCATGGAACAGGAGGAGAAGTGGGAGGTCAGAACTCCTGCACCAAAACCCCCATATGAAAATATGAGCTGGTTACAGGCTGTAGAGGACCTTAAAAATCAGATAAGAGCAGTGGAGAAAAAATGGAAAGAGAAATGAGAAAGATGCAAGAAAAGTATGAAATGACAGTCAACAGCCTGACTGAGGAAAATAACTCCTTAAATAGACTAACTCAAATGGCAAAGGAGGCTCAAAAGGGCAATGAGGAGAAGAATGCCTTAAAAAGCCAAATTTGCCAGATGGAAAAAGAATCTCAAAAGCTCACTGAGGAAAATCATTCCTTCAGAATTAGACTGGAGCAAATGGAAGCTAGCGACCTTATGAGAAATCAAGATGTTCTTAAGCTGATCAAAACATTTGAAAGAATAGAAGCCAATGTGAAATATCTCATGGGAAAAACCACTGACCTGGAAAATTGATCCAGAAGAGATAATTTAAAAGTTATTGGACTATCTGAATACCATGATCAAAGAGAGAACCTAAAAATCATCCTTCAAGAAATTCTCAAAGAAAATTGCCCTGATGTTTTAGAAACAGAGGGAAAAATATAGGTTGAAAGAATTCACCAATCACCTCCTGAAAAAGGTCCAAAAAGAAAACTCTTAGGAATATTATAGCCAGGTTCCAGAATTTCCAGATCAAGAAGAAAATATTACAAGGAGACAGGAAGAAACAATTTGAATACTGTGGAAAACCAATCAGGACAGCCCAGGATCTGGCAGCTTCTACACCGAGGGATCAAAGGGCTTGGAATATGATATTCTGGAAGGCAAATTAGCTGGGATTAAAACCAAGAATCACCTACCCAGTAAAACTGAGTATTATGTTTCACGGGAAAATATGGGCATTCAGTGGAATAGAGGACTTTCAAGCATTCCTGAGGAAAAAACCAGAGTTGAAAAGAAAATTTGACATTCAAATACAGGAAGCAAGAGATGCTTGAGAAGGTAAACAGGGAAAAGAAATCATAATGAACTTATCCAAGTTGAACTATTTACATTCCCACATGGAAAAAAACAATAACTTTAACTGATGAAACTTTTCTCAGTATGAAAATATTTGGAGAAAGGTATATGGGTATATGAATACATATGTGAATGTGTATATATGTTTACAGGTATACATAGATGGAGGGCGCAGGTCAAATTTAATAGGAAGGGATGATACTTAAAAGGTGAAATTAAGAGGTGAGAGCAATATAACAAGAGGAGATGAGGAGAGACTGAATGGGGTAAATGCTATCATGGAGAAGAGGCAAGGGAAAATGGCTACAAGGGAGGGGAAGAACAGGAAGGCAAAAAGGCAAAACGTTATTCTCATTGAATTTGGATCCGGGAGAGAATAACATACATACTAAATAGGATATATCACCCTAAAGGAGAGTAGGAGGAAAGGGGATGGGAGGGGGAATGATGGAAGGAAGGGTGGGAGGGAAGGGGGGAGGGAAGTTGGAAGCACCCACTTTTTAAAAGGGACAGGATCAATGTAGGGAATAGACCAAGTGGGAGGTGGGGTAGGAGGGAGAGAAATATAGTCAGTCTTTTACAATATATCTACTATGGTAAAGTTTTGCATAGCTACATATGTACAACATATACTGAATTACTTATCTTCAAAGTAAGAGAGGAAGGGAATGAATCAGGAATTCAAAGGTTTAAAATCAAAGGTTTAAAAATATATAAATTCTCTTATTAATACTCTTTTACACATAATTGGGAAATAAGATGTACAGGAACTGGGGCAAAGAGTTTCACCTTGCTTACTGCAAAAGTCAAAGGGAGTATGGGAGATGATATGGGAGAGAGCAGATAAGGTTAGGGGATATCCTGTGGGACTGCTACTCTGGTGTGGTGGATAGGGAAAAGTGGGGAAAAAACTGTAACTAAAAATCTGATGGAAATGGATGGTGTAAACCAGAAGTTAATAAAGCATTTAGAAAAAAAAAAAGAAAATCTTCTATTTCATTGAATGACCATATTTTTCCATGAAGGATTATACTCAGTTTCGTTGGGTATGTGATTCTTGCTCCTTTGACCTCTGGAATATATAGATATATTGTAAAAGCGTGACTATATTTCTCTCCCTCCTACCCCACCTCCCACTTGGTCTGTTCCCTACATTGATCCTGTCCCTTTTAAAAAGTGAGTGCTTCCAACTTCCCTCCCCCCTTCCCTCCCCCCTTCCCTCCCTCCTTTCCTTCCAAGCTCTTTGATACCTTAATATATAAGCTGCTAGGTCTTGTGTTATCCTGATTGTGTTTCACAGTACTCAAATTGTTTCTTCCTGACTGCTTGTAATACTTTCTCCTTGACCTGGGAACTCTGGAATTTGACTATAATATCCTGAGGAGTTTTCTTTTTGGGGATCTTTTTCAAGAGGTGATTGGTGAATTCTTTCAATTTCTATTTTGCCCTCTGTTTCTAGAATATCAGGGCAATTTTGCTTGAGAATATTTTGAAAGGTGTTGTCTACGCTCTTTTTTTGATCATGGCTTTCAGGTAGTCCATTAATTTTAAGTTATCTCTCCTGGATCTATTTTCTTCATCAGTGGTTATTCCAATGAGATATTTCATATTGCATTCTATTCTTTCATTTGTTTGGATCTGTTTTATATTATTGTGATTTCTCATAAAGTTATTAACTTCCACTTGCTCTAATCTAATTTTGAAGGAATGATTCTCTTCAGTGAATTTTTAATTTTTTTTCCATCTGGTAAATTTGGCTATTTAAGGCATTCTTCTCCTCTTTGACTTTTTGGGCCTCTTTTGCCATTTGAGTTAGTCTCTTTTTTAAGATGTTTTTTTCTTCAGTCAGGCTGTTGACTTGCTTTTCTTTATTTTCTTGATCATTCTCATTTCTCTTCCCAATTTTTCCTCTACTTCTCTTACTTGATTTTCAAAATCCTTCTTGAGTTCCTCCATGGCCTGTTAGCAGTTCATATTTTTCTTGGGACTTTTTGATGCGGAGTTCTAACTTAGTCATCTTTCTGCCATTCCATGTTTTGATCATTTTTGTCCCTGAAAAAAGCAATCTATGGTAGGTTTGGATTCCCTATCCTTGCTCATGTTGCCAGTGAATTACTTGACTTTTGAACACTTTGCCAAGGTAGAACTCTCCTTTTAGAATGGAGAGATCTTTGTCCCAATTGCTGGGGGTTTTCACAGATGCCAGAGCAATTACTAGGGCACCCTTTGTGCCCTACAGGCTCTGGTAGCTGGCCCCACAACCCAGGACCTCCACCCAAGACTGGGATCCCTATCCAAGCCAGTCAAAGCAAGAGTGATTACCCTCTGAACATTTGCTTGGTCCCCCTAAAATCTGTAGGCCAGCAGTTCCTGAGGCAGCCCCCTGGCTATCTGCCAGGCCTCTGCTGCTTCTTGGGTAGAGGCTGGACCACTCTTCCAGTCACCCCTGTTCCAACAAAGTTCCCCACTGACTTTTATTTTGTCTTTGCTGTTTATGGATTAAGATGTCTGGAAACCACCACAGCTGCTGGTGCTTAACTCTCCTGAAGTCTGCTCTTGCTACTGCTGGTAGCAGCTGCCCTGGGGCCAAAACCACTCATATGTGGCTGGGCCTGGATCCTAGTATGCTGCAATAGACCCTTTCTCCTCACCTTCCAGGCTGCCTTCAGTGGGAGATTTGTTTCTCTTTGTCACTTTGTGGGTTTTGTAGCTTTAAAATTTGTTTGGAGACATTTTTTACATGAATTGGAGGAGGTGGAAGCTATAGCTGTGGGGAAGTCCTGTTTCTACTCTGCCTCCTAATTTTTACAATTTTGAGTTGTAAATCCTCTTCCACACTACATCCCCTCCTAAACTCCTTGATAAGGCAAAGGATATGATATCAATTACACATGTGATGTCTTGTAAGATAGTTCCTTATTAGTCATGTTGAAAAAGAAAAACACAGGCACAGAAAATAAGAGAAATAAAGATAAAAATAATATGGTTCAATCTGCATTTAAAGTTCATCAATGGGGGGGCGGAGCCAAGATGGTGGAGTAGAAACAGCGTGTCCAACCCACTCTGCCCCCCAGATTACCTCCAAACTATGTAAAAGGGGACTCTGAACAACTTCTGGAGCCCCAGCACCCACAGAATGACACAGGAAAGCTAACCTCCCGCTGAGGACAGCCCAGCAGCCCTGCAGGAAGGACCAGTGCAGTGCTCTACTAGCAGCACAGTGTGCAGGGAGCAGAGCACAGGTCCACCTGAGTTGTGGTTTTAGCCCCAGGGCGGCAGGGCCAGAAGCCAGCTGGAGGGACCCCAGAACACCAGCAGTTGTGGCGATTCCAGAATTATCAACAGGAGAGACAATTTTCTAGGTTCTTTCTTTGAACATGGTTTTCAGGCAGTCCAATAATTTTAAAATTATCTCTCCTGGATCTATTTTCGAGGTCAGTGGTTTTTCCCATGGGATATTTCACATTGTCTTCTATTCTTTCATTTGTTTAGATTTGTTTAACAGCACTAGCTTCTCTTTGGTCCATTCTAAATCCAAAGGAAAGATTCTATTCAGTGAGCCACTGAGACTCTTTTTCCATATGGCACATTTGGCTTCTTAAGGCATTCTTCTCCTCATTGCCTTTTTCAGCCTCTTTTGCCATATGAGTTAGTCTATTTTTAAGGTGTTATTTTCCTCAGTCAGGCTGTTGACTCTCCTTTCATAATTTTCTTGCATCATTTTCATTTCTCTTTCCAATTTTTTCCTCCACTTCTCTTATTTGATTTTCAAAATCCTTCTTAAGGTCATCTATGGCCTTTATCCAGCTCATATTTTCATTTGGGGCTTTTGGTGTAGGAGTTCTGACCTCACAGTCCTCCTCCTCTTCCATGCTTCAATTCTCTTTGCCCCCAAAATAGGAGTCTAATGTTGGATTTTTCTGTTTATTTTGTTTCCTTTGCCTTGGCATGTTGCCACTCAATTACTTGACTTTTGGGCTTGTTGCCACAGTAGGACTCTGCCACCAGGCTGGGGAGCTTCCATCCCAAATGCTGGGGTTTTCCCAAGTTCTGGAACTATTAGTTGGGTGGCCTCTCTGAAGCTCACCCATGCTAGTCACACACCCCAAGATGTCCTCCCCAGACTGCAATCCAGATCCAATAAGGTCAAATCAAAAGCGATTACCCCCCAGACTTATTGCTGGATCCCCCTACAGTTAGCAGGGCAGGAACAGAAGCTGCTGTGTGTGTGTCTGCAGATGTCCTGAAGCTTCTCAGAGGCTTCTCGCCCCCAGGGGGGGAATAGGCTGAGATGTTCTCCCCACTAATGGGTCCCAAAGTCCATACCGCATTAGCCTCTCACTTTGTATTTGGTACATTGTGTTGGCAATTCCGGAAACTCCACAGTTGCTGGTGTTTTGGGGTCCCTCCAGCCAGTTGCTGGTCAGGTTGCCCTGTGGCTAAAACCTCTGACCCATGCGGGCCTGGGCTGGGCTCCCAGAGTGCTGTGCTGGCCACTCCCTTCCATTCTCCTGGGCTGTCCTCAGTGAGAGGTTAGCTTCTCTGTGTCATTTTGTGGGTTCTGGCGCTCCAGAGGTTGTTTAGAGTCCCCTTTTACATGGATTTGGAAATTGTGGGAGTCAGAGCTGCACAGAAGAGTAGTTTCTACTCTGCCATCTTGACTCTGCCCCCCCAATTTTATTTTTTAAGGAATCATTTTCTTCAGTGAGATTTTGTATTTCTTTTTCCACTTTGCCTATTTTGCTTTTTTAGGAATTATTTTCATCAGTGAAATTTTATAGCTCTATTTGAATTTGGTCAATTCTTATTTTTTATGGTGTTATTTTCTTTCATATTTTTGTGCCTCTTTTACTAAGTTGTTAATTGTCTTTTCATAATTTTCTATCCACAGTCTTACTTCCTTACATATTTTCCCTCTATCTTTATTACTTTATTTTGAAAATAATTTTTTTTAGATCTTCCACGAAATTTTGTTAGGCTCTTCCACAATTTACATGTTTGTTTGTTTTTTCCCTTTGAAACTTTTCTTGTAGTTGATTTTATTTCATTGTCTTCTTCTGAGTTTGTGTGTTGATCTTCCCTTTTATCAGTGTAGCTTTTAATAATCAGATTTTTTTTTTTAAATCCAGTCTATTTATTTTCATTTAATTTTATGTTAAGCTTGACCTCTGTTCTCAGTTCGGTGGAGGAAAGGACACTGGTCGAACTTTAGACTTTTCACACTACTGTTTTCAGAGGTAGTTCTGGAGCTGGTGGATCTGATCTGGGGAGAAATGTGGTTATTGCTCTCTTGGTGTATGTTGCAGTCCTTACCAAGGAAAAACCCTTGACTCCTTGGGATTTCAGTTGATACTGTTCACCATCCTTACTCCCATGGAACAGTAAATAGTGCTGTTCCTCCGGGTCCTTGCCCTGTAGATATAGTAAGCAATACTATTCCTTAGGGTCCTTGATCTCTTGTAGTCAAAAAGTGGCACTCTTTCTCTGTGTCCCTTCTCCCTCTTGACCTAAAGTGCTCCTTGTAATGGAGTTGCCAAATAGCCTTCATTCCTATATCCAGTGCTAACAGGCATCACCTGTAATCTCTTTCTGACCCATTTCAAGGAGCTTTTACTGTCTCTGGCTCAAGAGCTCCCAAAATGCTGCTGATCCTGTCTTACTTCCGACCTAATACCATTGCAGGTGGCTCTGTTCCAGACTCCACTTCTGTGTCATAGATCTCTCCTGCCAACCTTCTGAGTTTTCTTGGACTGGAAAATGTCTCACCCTGACCTGTAGCTGTCTTTGCCACTCCAGAAATTAATTTGAAGTGTTATTTTAAAGTCATTTGGAGGGGAATGTTTCCAGACCTAGATCAAGTGCTTTTTTTTACTCTGCCATCTTGGCTGTACCACAGGCTGTCACTGGGTCCTACCTCAACACTAGGGGGAAAAAGACAAGACTGGAAAGACAACAAACAGCAGGGAGATAAAAGACAGGAGTTGTCTTCCCTTTATTGTCAACTACAGGTGAAAAATTCAAGTCCAAAAATTTCACTCGTTTGGCAGATCCCACATATCTCACATTATCTCATGCCTGATCATACAGAAGGACCTTCTTAATGGAGTTAGTTTGGAATTTATATTGTTAGGACAAATGCATTTTTATTCAGTGGTTACATAGAGGCAAAACTTCTAAACCTGTAACATATTACTGCAGGATCCAAAATGAATTAAGCTATTAGGGGCTGTAAGCCACTTACTTTATAACTTACTTCTTTGTGAGTTAGTCTTAAAGGCCTCAATCCTCACAACTTCTAGCTTTTGATTGGATTGGGGAAAACACTAGAAAATTTGATGCCCAAGTAGACAAAAATGATGCTACAGGCATAGAATCACAATGGAATGTGTTTTGAGCAATTTTTTTTCCTTTGTACATTAGTTTCTCTAATTCGTTTCACCTTTTCACCCTGGGTCTTCTTTATGAAATATCACTACTCCCCATCATTGTAGATCACATTTATAAAATGCTTTATGGAAAAAGGGGCTTTCCCCCTAACAACTTTTTGTGATAAGTAGAAGAATCATTGCTGATTCTAGTTTTATAAACAAGAATTTTGCAATTAGAAAGGCTACATTACTTATCTATCTAAATAGTGTCAGAGCTGAGATCAACCCCATGTATTCTCTCCCCAAATTCTGTAGTATTTCAATGCAGATTTTAGATCTAGATCTGGAAGAGACCTCAGAGTTAATCAAGTCCATCATAGACTTAAAGTTAGAAGGGACCTCATAAAGGTCATCTATCTTATGACCTCATTTTATAGATAAGGAAAATGAGATACAGAGAGGCACAGTGGAAAAGGTACTGGATTCCAAATTAGAGGAACTGAGTTCAAATCTTCCACTTAATTCAAGGCACCTAATTTTTCTATGAAGTCTTTTCCAGCTCTGAATCTGTGACTCTAGGATTTAGTCAAGATTACATAAGTTGTAAATGGAGCAGTCAGTATTTGAAACCTAACTTCCCTAATTCTAAATGCATAGCTCTTCCCCCTATACTCTACTGCTATCTGTCATGCAACATATTGCCTTGAAACATAGCCAATCTTGGTTAATTATAATGACTACAGCATAGAATTACCACTATACATCCACCATCCACAACAGGTCCACAAAGGAATTAAATCCATGATTTTGGTTTTATTGGAACCCTGCAAAAACTTATACACACCTAATTGATTACTCAAAATATTCCCTTTCAGCTTAGAAGAAGGACATAGTCTTTGCTTCAAAATGGAGGAATAATAGAAGCCATAGAGCAGCAAATTCAAGTTCATTTCAACTTATAAGTGGCTGTTAGAACTATTTCTTATTGGGACAAATCATTTATCTGTAACCTTCAACTTCTGGATTTCAATTTTCTGAGCTTTTTATAAGCTATCTCTTCTCCCAAAATGTCACCTTAGATACTAATTACCCACTTTTGATGGTTTAATGAAGCATTTTAATGTGTGGTCTGCATAGATTTAACTCAAGAAGTGTCATTAGTACACTTTGTGACCTGGAGTTAGAAACATGAAGAAATAAATGGAATTTTAGCTCTTTCTACTCATGTCTAAAATCTTACCAAAAAGATAATTGCATCCTTTTATTTTTCTGCTTTGCTCTATAGGTTTGCATTCTCCACACATCTAATGTCTTCTTGGAAGAGAAGGACCTAGCAATTACTGAATCATATGAGATTCCCATGCTAATGCCCCAGACTGAGGAGTACAGGCTAGAGGGATGAGTGGTAGGAAAAGCACTCAATTGGGAATTTACTTATCTGAATTCTAGTCCTCAGTTTACCAGAGGATTGGGTCACTGTGACCTTGCACAACACACTTCTTTTTCCAAGGTTTGTTTCTATACTTGTAAAATGAAAGGAATTATACTTAATGTTTCCTTCCACCACTAAAAATCAATGTATTACTTGTATAATCCAGAAAATATTCCTGAAAATGTCAACTTTTAAATTTTTTGTAGCCAGTCAGATTTCATTCCCCAAACATGCAAGAAAGTCTGTGTAGAAGCCTATATAGCAAATGAAGTCACTACACAGGCAAACAAGCTAGATAATTCAGGCTTTCAACTGAGTTTTCTAGACAAAATTGTCCAAAGTGGTCTTTTATGTTGACAAAGCTAGATATTTAATGGAAAAAAATTATATTCCATTTGGCCCCATGTAGATACAACCTATATCACTGCAGGATTTATTTATGGATGTCTTAGGACATGGCTACTCAGTCACTGTGGGAAAAGGAGAATCCTATTTTGTTTGGAAATGGTATTTTATTCTATCTTGGATCTCATGTCTTAGGGTGGGTGTGTGGGATTGTAATGTGGTTGTTAGGGAGCATAAAGACTACTGAAAAACGTCTTTCTTATTCATTGAATAGAGGCAAAGTACTTTTATCCTTGTACAGATTTGGCTTTTCATATTCTTTTCTTCTCCTCCTGATAATCTTAAAATAATAGTATATTTAATGATGTTTTGAATTTCATAGAGCTTTCTTTCTCCAAAGAACTCTAGATGTGAGGCTGTTTATTGTGGCCTATTAATAAGATATAGTAAAGTTTGGTAAATACACAGTTGGCTATGGGTTCAAGCCTTGTCTTTGATATATACTATCAACATAGCCATGGGCAAATCACATAAGGTTTCAGGGTTCCATAAAACTCTCTAAAACTACAGGTTGAAGGTGGGTTGCTATTCTAAACTGGTAGAAGATTGTCCATGCTATGATGTCCCCTCATTGATAAAATATCTGATCCAGATGAAAATATCTATTTTCTGGGATAATAGAGGCCCAGAGGGACTGAAACCAAGATGAGGTAGAGGTAATTACATTTTAGTCTCTTTGTTTCACTAAGTCCTTACTGGACTTTGACAACTCAATTGATCTTTCTGGGCTAACAGAGTGGTAGAATCTGAAAAAGATGTGTCCCTGACAAATACTCTTTGATCCATTCTTTCAAGTCCTCTAGGAAGGAAAAGCGTATTACCTCCCAAAGCAACCTGTTCCACTTTTAGATCAGTTTAATTTTCAAGAATATTTTTCTTATCTTATCACATGTAACATAATCTCAGTATATTATGATCCTGGCAGAACCAACATAATTTAATTATTGTGGGTTCTGGCTTAACAAAGAGATAGGATGTATGCAGCTCTTTAAGGTATGTTAAGTGCTTTGACTATGTTATGTCATTTATTCCACACAATAAACTTATGGAGTAGGGACTAGTATTATTCACATTTTGTAAATTAAGGAAACTGAGCCTAACACAGGTGAAGTGGCTTGTCCAAGGTCATAAAGCTGTTTTTTTTTATTTTAATTTTTTCTTTTAAATTTATTTATTTTTAGTTTAAAACATTTATTTCCACAAGTTTTTGAGTTCCAAATTTTCCCCCTCCCTCTCTTCCCTCCTCTTACCTCCCCCAAGGTGTTATGCAATCCAATAAAGGTTCTGCATATACCTTCACATTAAACATTATTCAAGTGGTCACAAAGTTTTTAAATCTCTAGGGTAGAATTTGAACTCATAGCTTTTCTGACTCCATGTTCTACCATTCTATCCATTATATTAACTGGCTACCACTAAGTTCTATTAACTCATTAAACCACTGCATTTTATGTTGATGCTCTGGATTATGGATCATGCTAATAGACTTTTATTCTAGTCATTATGGAAAAGACCTTGACAACCCCTTTTCAGAGGAACTTGGCAAACAATAAGAATGCTCCTCTTAAGGGGAAATAGATTAAAAAAAAAACCTACTCACCTTTTGATCATTAATGCATGTAATCTGAATTAACCAGCATTAAATGTTTCATCATCTATAAAAGAGGAACAAAAGAGTTTAGCAGTCATCAGTAGACAAGAAAAACACAAGACAGAGTCCAATAAATTTAACATAAAAAATGTTGTATTAACAAGGAACCAGGGAACAGCCAATCCAAGCAGGAAGCAGATTGTCCTAATTCTTATTCAGTGCACTGTTAGGAGGGCTTTCCAGATTTGGACTCCAAATAACTTCTTAGGTTCTAGGATAAAATTAATTGAGCATCCTTTCTTTCTTCAGTCTCATCACCAATTTCAGCAAGTTATATGAGAAAAAGAATACCCCTAGAGGATTTTTTTAAACCCACCATAATCCTTTAATGAATGGACTTTTTTGGATATATAATACATTAAACCAATGCCTATAGAGCTTGATACTTTTCCTTTCTCAAGTTTTTGGATAAAGGATTTAAAGGTATATAGAATTTGAAGCTTTCTCTGGCATTTTCTCCCTATTTTCACAAAAGAAAGAGAAAAAGGCACATCTACCTCTGTCAGTTTCCTGGGCCCACTTTCATCTTTCTCTGTGAAGGATGAGAAACTAGACTCCCGGAAAAGAGAATAATATAGATGGAAAGCAATTCCTATGAGAGAGACTACATTAAGCACTGAATAAAGAACAGCAGCCTTCTTTCCTGTAGGCCAATGAGTCAATGGCATCCCACCTCCATGAGAACCAAACTTTTCTCTGGTGCCTTGGTTTGATTGATATAAAAAATGCATTCTATTCAGTGCCCACTTTTGCTACCCTTCAGACGTTATCATTGAGGGCCCCTTAATGGGAAGCTATAATAAAAAGGTCAATGATTGAATAGTCTCTCTCTCTCTCTCTCTCTCTCTCTCTCTCTCTCTATATATATATATATATATATATATATGTACACACACACACACACATATCACATATCTAAGGTGACATCTCAAGGTCACAACTTTTCCCAGAGCAGAGACCCTAGAGAAAATTCATTTTTAGTTAGACTGCTAGTAATTTACTGGCCTCTAAATGGAGGGCTTTGGTTAACATACTAATCATGTACTGAGGAAAGGACATGGACTAAACAATCATCAATTGCTTCTTGAGCATCTTATACAATGGATTATAGGTCTGGAAATGTTCTCAGAGGCCATCTAGTCTCATTATTCAAATTAAGAAACTGAGGCACCAGAGAAGGAAAATGACTTGTCCATGGTTTCACAGTGAGTTCAATGTAGAACCAAGATTAGAATCTCTGTTTCCTGATTCTCAGACAAATGCATAGGACTGTTTCCTACGTCAAACTGCCTCTCATGTTGAGAAAGCCTAAAAAGAGAGAAAAAACTTTTGATGAACTATTGAAGTGGGTATCTATGAAAGAAATATTACAAGAAAGGGTGAAGTAGTGATTGGCAGGTGATCAGTTTTCTGAAGCCATTTGGAGCGTCCACCTACAAGGTTCTCTCTTTTATATCATTCTCAGACTGACTGCAGGCTGTACATCAATAAAAAAGATCAGAATGTTTAAAATTTCAATGGCACAAGGTATTTCCAAAAGGCTTTGTATTCATTGAGGATACCTTACTTCCAGCTGCAGAAGTCTGGTCAACCCCCTTTCATATAGAAGGGCACAATGTTACCAAATATGATTCAGTAAGGGTCAGTTCCCACAATTTGAAAGGGAGACTGCAGACAATGATCTACGTCTACATCTCTCGTCCCTATTCCCACTGCCAGATATTCCAAGCTCTATTTTCATTTGCCATATGAAATTATCTAAAATAAAAGTATTGAAATTTTTTTAGGAGAAGGAGGGACCAAAGAACTAGAGAATCTCCATTCTGAAGAAGGCACATAAATTCTGTGACAGAGTTGGGTGTTGGAATTCAGCATTTTGTATGTGTCACATTCAATGCAAAGATCAGCTTACCTTCCTTAATTCTATTGGGAAAAACAAGATTAAAAAGGACAAAAGTGTCAAGGAAACTTTCTATGCAAAGATTTGATAGAAGATACACCTAGTATTCAATGGACTTAAATATCTCTTCATCTTTGGAAAGGCAGTTTAATCTCAGATTTTATGTCTCTTATAAAAGTTCCAAAATATGTGATTCTTAGCACTCTTGACCTTTCTCTCCATTACTTTATCACCATCATTACAGAAATTCAGTAGCAAAGGACTGAGAGTCCTTTGTTATTTATAATTGAGTGGGAAGGAGTATTGGATTTAGAATCAATGGCCCTAGGTCCTAATTCCCACAGTCACTTACTAAATCAGTATGACCTTAGAAAAGTCATTTAATAACTCTGGGTCTCAATTTCCTCATCCATAAAGTGAGAGTTTTGGACAAGATAGCTTCTAAGGCCCCTTCCATCTTTAAACCAACAATGTTATTTATTTAATGGATTGACCTCAACAGGGGCATAAAGAATGCTACCTGAAAAGGAGGTGGGATGATACATCACATAATAAATGAAATATAACAAGGGGACAGCCCCAGTGTTGAAAACTGATCTTCATAAAATAATAAATGAAATAGAGGAAGACCACCTGTGCCTTTGGTAGATGCTCTTTGTAAATTTACAGAAAAACACACTCAAAAATTGCATAGAATAAGGAGAGCTGGAGAGCTTACAATTTGTACCTGTCAGTGCCCACACTAGTATTTTAAGCATTAAAGTTATTTCTTTCATAACAGGAGCCTATGCTTTTAAAATATTCTGAAGCTGTCTTCATTTTACTTCTTTATCACAGCATTTTTATTCACAATAAAAATGTAGATAAACTTGTTTGTTTTTTAGTATCTAATCTACCTCTTTCTCTCCTTATCTAGTAATCATCTCTTTTCCCAAACTTGATATCTCTTAGGGGCATACAGCAATGATGGGGAAGTGAGAAGGAGGGTAGAAAAGAGATATTTTTTAAAGTTTGATGGGAATAAGGAAATGGGCATTGGATTTTCATAGGAACAAATGAATAAGAAACATATTCCCTGGAGTCAGAGAGTCTGATGGTAGAACAAGGCCTGGAGCTTACTGCTCTCATTTGTGGGAACCAGGGTCCCTCTTGGTCTCGCATCAGTGAAATCCCCTGAGACGAAAAGCACTTCCTGTCAGCCAGCTCCAAATCAGCGTTTACTCTGGCCCAGACTAGGAGCTGCCAGACTCCTGTCTCTCCTGGTTGGAGACTTAATTCACTGTTGCTGAGGCAGCTCCAAGAGTATGATCAGGAAATAGACTCAGCCAAAGGCATTTGCATGTGGTTTGTATTTAAAATGTGCATCATATTATACTTCTTCAGCTACTCTTTCGTCAGACAACCAAACATCTACCTGTGATGTATTTCAGTGAATATATTTCTCAAACAGAGCTAGTAATAAACTATATGAACAAAATGACATGAACAATATGATAGGACATGATACAAACAAATATGATAAAATTAAACTAAACTAAAAGAATAACAGATTAACACTTAGGTCCCATTGATATCACACATCACAGTATTATTTGATGCCTGTAAGATATAACTTTATTTTTTATACTGTAATGCAGACTGTACTGTTAGATATAAATCATCTGCTCAAAAACTGTGATGCTTCCCACCATGGTCCTTGACCTATCTTTCAAGGTTTTCTGTCATCTGGTGCCATTTAGCCTATCCAACCTTATTTACCAATGGCAGTCCTACTCTCTGCCCCCAAATATCTCCACTCCACTTTGTCTTGCTGCTATCTCCCCACTTACCATGCTTATCATGACCTTCATATTTTGATTTTCCTTTCATAGGGAAATACCTTTCTTTTGCCTCCTATTTGTCTAAAGTTACCCACCCTTCAATAGTCAGTTCCTTCTCTACCTGCCTAAAACCTAACTACTCCAGTCCTTGTCAATCTTGTTGATTCCAATTCTTATGGAACTTGGAGTCTGTTCCATATAATTTAGCCCTCAACTATCACATATGATTTCTTGTATAATGAATCCTTATTCATAGGAGAAGTCTGGAAAAGTGGAAATAGCACTTGAGCAGGGCACCAGGGTTCTATTTCTGTCTTTGTCACTTATAATACACTTGACTTTGGAGAAGTTACTTAACTTCCTTGGGCAACAGAATATTCCTCTAAAACACAATGAAATTAGATTAGATGGCCTCTGTAATCCCTTCAGGCATTGGTTTTTGTGATTCTTTGTGCACAATTTTCTTTTGCGTCTTCTCTTTCCATGAAAGGCATCATGGTTTAGATTTCTTCTATCAAAATGTTAATATATGTGAAAGTATTTTATAAAAATAAATTGCTGTGTACTGTTATCATAATCATCATAATTTCATTATCGTTATTGTTATTGTCTTTGTCATCATCATTATCATATTTTTATATTATCACCCTATTAATTTTCTCTTCTGATGCTTCATTGTCTGTGTAGGGATCACTTATTTCTCATAGATTATGCCCATGAATCAATTCCATTTATAAACTATTTTAAAGTTTGCAAAGGGATTTAAATTTCATACTACTAGAACCCTTAAGAGGTGGGTGCCATTATTATCTTTATTTTTACAGAGGAGAAAACTGTGGGTTAGAGCAGTTAAATGGCTTTCCTAGGAGCATTCAATGTATAAGGTTCAGAGGTAGTATCTAAACAAATGTTTTCCTGTCTCTATGTCCAACTCCCTAGCCATACTTCTTCCAAAATGCAAACATTGGCCATTCCAGCTAAACTAAACAGGGTTTGGATATGAATATGACCTTAGGGTGCCACTGAGGACCGTTTTGGCTAAATTCAGAGTAACTTATTACCAGGAGGTTGAATATCAAGTGATAATTTTTTTTCTTGGCTGTGGAAATCTTCTGAGGTGAGAAGGGCTTGCAATATTCCTAACTCCCTACAAGGCTCAGTTTAGGTGAAACTTCCTACCTAAGTTCTTTCCTAATTACCACAATAATTATTGCTCTTACCTACTTGGCTTTACTTATACATAAATATGAAATACCCCCTCAGTAGAATGTAAGCATCCTAAGATCTTGAACTGCTTCATTTTTGTGATAGTATCTCCAGTGCCTATTACAGTGCCTGGAACCCAATGGTCACAATGGATAAATAAAGGAAGGAAGGAAAGAAGGAAGGAAGGAAGGAAGGAAGGAAGGAAGGAAGGAAGGAAGGAAGGAAGGAAGGAAGGAAGATATGAAGAAAAGAAGGAGGGAAGGAGGGAAGAAAAGAAAAATAAAGGAAGGAAAGTCAGGGAAAACAAAGCCTTTTTGAAATAATATTACTAGTGGTCTTTTAGCACTATCCATGAGGACAGGCATTCTTTATATGCAACATGTTTTCTTCAGTGTATCTAACATTTTCAAGTGTCCAATGCTAGCCACCTTTAGCCAATATCTATTCTCTTTCAACAGGCTTTCCCTGGGGGAAAAATAAAACAAAACAGAATATGTAACTGTATCCTTATGACTTTTTTGCACCTAGAGAGTCAGGTTGAATATGTAACTAGGTCTTTCAAATCCAGCTGTGTGTGAGTCCCTGGAGGGATCCAAGTGCTAACTCTTTTAACATCTCAGTGAACTGGTTTCACTATTTCATCCTCTTCTATCTTATTTATAGTACATAGCTATTGTCTCTGGTATGAGTCAAAATTCACGATGTTGCCTTGGTGCATGCTCTCATTCCTCCAACATTGTAATAAACATATTGTTATTTCCTAGATGTTTACAAGAAATGGCTCTTGTTTATGCAATGATGAATTTAAGTTTATCTGAAGTGCAGTAGCAAATGTAATGTGTAGGAAGGCTTATGAATTGAGTACATTGTCCTTTTGAATGTTAAAATTATTCTAAGAACATTGAGTACGAGAGAGAGAGAGAGAGAGAGAGAGAGAGAGAGAGAGAGAGAGAGAGATGTTTTTCTAAAAGAGAGAAAAGAAACAAATGCAAACTAGAAGGATTTTTGGAATTTCTTTTCAGGCTTAATATTTTAAATTGTTGTTTTCATATAGGTCAATATCCAACATCTCTCTTCCTGCATATGGTAAGCGGACAGTGCATTTGTAGCATAGCAACATCCTATTAGGAATACTAAAGCCTCATTCTATAGGAGAAGAGCAAATGTGCACCTTGTTGAAGAGGGTTTTTTCGATCAATCTAAAGAGAATAACAATGAAATTGATTGCTTTGGAAATAGAAAGCTTGGCATGGAGGTCATGGTAAATAAACACTTTCAAGCTAAAGGACTTTTTGCATGTGTGAGAGAAATCATGTCTTAAAAACTTACTCTGGGACCTTATATGGATGAAAACTCAATTTTGTTTTGCCTTCCCAAGAATTTCTTTATAAGTGGAATATTTTATGTGTAATAACACTATGCATTCATAGCTATGTTTTCCTTATTGGTGCATGAGAACAAAAATCATGGGTGCACACACGTTCCTCCCAAATGTGTTCTATGGAAATTTAGTAGATTGCTTCTTTTGAAGAGACCAAAAATCTCTTTTCAGTTCACATGGATTCAAAATCCAGTCTTCTTCTTCCTTCATTTTGGGAAGAGATCAATGGTACCTGTACTTCTTATTGGAGAAATTGTTTCTTTTGTGTGTTTATATTTATTTCTTCTTTGGAAACCTCATGTACATGGGCTATGACATCTACCTATGTCATCAAATATGGAGAGCAAAGGTAGCTAGCTATTCAGAAGACTCAGGAAAGAAACCTACTAATGAGGGGGAAAAGTTTGGGTACCTGAAAGACCAAGATTGTCAATCTCAATTGATTCAATTATCCAGATAATTAATATTGTCCAATTTGCATAATGATATTAACAACTTTAATAGTAGTTAACATTTATATATCGATTTAAAAACAGACTGAACAATGATAACAAAAAATACCGTGCTTTAAGTTTTGTAATGGACTTTGCCTATGTAAACTCATTTGACCCTCATGATTACCATGACATATAGGTGCTGTTCTTGTTGGTGGTGGCTAGTTGTTCCAGTTGTGTCCAACTTTTTTGTGATTCCATTTAGGGTTTTCTTGGCAAAAATAGTGGAGTGGTTTGCCATTTCCTTCTCCTACTCATTTTATAGATAGAGAACTGAGGCAAACGGCATTAAATGACTGCTATTTACTTCTGTTATAAAAACTTGCTGAGCAATTAATGGGAATGTTAAAGGAGTCAAAAACATTACAGCAGTTTTCTTTTATTTTCCATATCTACAATGATTTCCTTCCCTAAATGTTGAAGTACCAGATCTGTGAAATTACACTAAATTTATGACCTTATCATTGAAAACCAGTTAACAAAGATGGTGGCCATGTACCCCCATCCCCACCTTGATAGACATGGTGATTATATTTTCTGAGGTCAAGATCCATGTTCTGATAAAGGATAACCTTTTTATAAAACCTTGTTAAAAGTATCCTCTCTTTTCTTGGAACCAGGATGGTACCAGAAAATCTAGGACATATGGTTATTGTACCTAAACAGCCTTTTGAGTTATTTAAAACAAATATTTAAGCCTCCCATCCATGCAGCAATAAATATGAGATCAGCCTGAAAGAACCTTCATATAAATGACATGGCTGAATGGGCAGTACACTGTGGCTAGAGTTTTTTAATGTAAAATCTTCCACCCCCAAAGTACCAGATCGTAAACTATCCTACAAATTAATATTTATCAAAACCATTTAGGACTAGTTAAAATGAAAGATAGGAGAACCCTGAAGTCAGCAAAACTTGGGTTAATGTCCTGACTCTGAAATATAGTAGCTGGGTCACCTGAGTAACTTCCCTAACCCCTGAATACTCAGGGTGACTGAAAGATTTTAAGTTACTGAGAAGGTGCTGACCCTGCCTTAGCACATTATATTTCCACACCAGAGGAGTCCCTACACCAATGAAGTCACAGGTGCATTTTATATCCCTTTCTCTACAAAGAGAAATGTTCATAGGTGGAGGATTAGGTATGCACGATCCAGGCATATATTATCGCAACATCATAATATTCTATAAACCCAATAGCATTAATTTATTGGTGTAAGGCCTCACTATTGGATAAAAAATATTGGGAAACCTGTAAAGCAGTGTGGCTGAAGTTAAGTTTAGACCAACATCTCATGCCATCAACCATAATAAGCTCCATATGGATATATGATTTATTTTTTTTAATTATTCCATAAACAAATCAGAAGATCACAGAAAAAAGAGACTTTTCAGAACTGTGGATGGGGGGAGAGTTCTTGATCAAAGAAGAAATAAAAAGAATGGCAGAGGATAAAGCAGACAATTTTGATTACCAAAAAAAAAAAAGGAAAGTTTTTGTTGTTGTTGTTCACAGACCGAATAAATACAGTTAAAATTTTAAAAGGGGAAACAGTTAATGGGGGGAAACTTTTGTAGTTATTATCTCAGATAAAAATATAAGGTTATATATTATGTATAATATATATGCAAGTGTGTATCTATTTATCTATCTATCTATATGTATATATGGAACTTCAAATATATATGAACAGTTGTCATTCCCCCAAAACTAATATGGTTAAAGGCATTTCTCAAAAAGAAGAGAAGAAAACTATCCACAACCACATGAATAAAGGTTATGAATGACTAATAAGAGAAATGTAAATGAAAACAAATCTGGAATTCCAAACTGTTCTCATTATTGGAAAAAATGACAATAAAAAGCAAACAATAATTGCTAGAGGGGCTATCAGAAGAGAGGAACAGTCATACCTTATTGGTAGTATTACAAATTTATCAGTCTTTCTGGAAAGAAATATGGAACCATATCCCCAAACTGGGCACATCTTTTGACACAGAGATTCCATTACCAGACATATACCTCAGAAATTAGAAAAAAAGATATTACTATTTTAAAATTTTCATAGCAGTATTTTTTGTTATAGTAAAGAACTGGAAACTAAGTTAAAAGTGCCCATTAATAAATGGATGAACAGATTATAATATATGAATATAATGGAATTAGAATACACTATGAGAAATGATGAAAGATGGTTTTAGAGAAACTTGAGAAAATCTATTTGATCTGATACAGAGTAAACTGAGAACCAGAAGATCAATTTATTCAATGACTAGTGAGATTGCTACTTACTAGCTATGTAACCTTGGACAAGTCATTCATCTCTCTGGGCCCTAGATTCCTCAGGCATACAACGAAAGTATTAGTCTCTGATCTCTCGAATCTATTTTGGCCCTAGAATTCTATGGCTCAGTACATCCAAGGAGTTTGCAAAACAGAATAAAGTCTCATTTTCTCCAGAAGTTCTGGGAGCTATCTGTGTTGTCTACCCAGAAGAGTGAAGCATCAGCTGATTCCAAAATTATTGCAACCATGAGATAAATGGGGCTTTGTCCAGAGTACTAACTTTGGGGGTTCAGAGAGCCACATACTTCCCTCACATGATAACCTCTCATCCCTTTGTCTCACCTTGTGGAAGAGAAGCAATCTATATAGCAAAGCCACTACTTCTATAGTCATACTACCATAGGTCCATAGGTCCCTTCCTCTAGGTCCTCCTTCTTGCAAGGATAAAGGCCAGGAATGATGTTTGCATTGGAGAGGAATTTTATTCCTTTTAGGGAATAACTACTCCCTCCAGATTTTGGTGCTCTACACAAAGCTTCATTCATCTCATATCAGTTACAGGACTGATGCTTTCCGAGTTCTCTGTAGATAAGGTAAATAGGTCTTAGAAGTTCTGGTGCAAACAAAACATCATTCTCCTGGCCCAAATCTACCCATGGTCAGATCATTCTTTGCAGAATTTAATTTCTACCTTGCCATCCTCTAACCTCAATTTCTTTCCCCCAGACTAAAACCCACCCCCTCAAGGTATAGTGTTCTAGTCATTGCTAATCTTGGCAATTCAGGTAACAGCTATTTTTGCTTGCTCACTGAGAACATGCCAATAAATAAATGACTGATGGTCTAAGGAAATCTTAGATATTTAAAGCACAGAAATGTAGAAATATGACTAGACAGCAAGTACTAATCTTCATCATTTCAATTTAGTTATTTTTCAGTTATATCCAACTCTTTGTAACTTTATTTGGGGTTTTCTGGACAAAGATACTAGAAGAGTTGACCATTTCCTTCTCTAGCTTCTTTTACAGATGAGAAAATGAGGCAAACAAGGTTAAATTACTTACCTAGAGTCAAACAACTAGTGTCTAAAGCTGGATTTGAACTCAAAAAGATGAGTCTTTCTGACTTTAGGCCTGGTGCTTCATCCACTGCACTGCCTAAGTGCCCCTGCCCCTCTTCACACACACACACACACACACACACACACACACACACACACACACACACACACACACACACTTCAACATCTAAGGCCAGATGTTCAATAGTGGAAAGAATATATCTTCGAGTGCAAAAGCTTGAACCTCAGTTCCATCATACCCTAGCCATGTAACCTTGAATAAGTTAACTTCTTGGAGTCTTGCTTTCTTTATTTAGAAAATACAGATCATAGATCATAAATTTAAAGCATATATTCAGAGCTCATGTATTTTAAACATTCTCTAAACCCTCATTTTACAGGTGAGGAAACCTAGGAAGAGTAAGTGATTTGACTAAGGCTACATAGTTAGTAAGTTGGTAGAGCCAAGATTCAAAGTCAGGACCTATGTTTCTAAAATCAGTGCTCTTTGCACCATGCAAAACTGCCTTCTTTCCCAGTGTATATCAGTGGGTTATCGTGAAGACCAAACAAGCAAATTTATCTCAATTGAAAAGTACCATAGAACTAGAACTTCATATTCTCACTGCCTCCCATCTTTATGTCTACTATGTCTTTTGTCAGAGATGCATTAAGATGTCACCAAAGGATGAAAATTTCCTCTTAATCTACATTCTAACTACATAAGATTTCAGTGAAATCTACTTTATTCTATCTATCGAATAGGAATTTGAACTCACTAGGTTAATGGGGGTCATGAAAAAAGCAGATTCTAAGATCTTCTCATGATTCTTGTGCCTTGATATCTGTTGAAAAGGGAAAATGGAAAAAAATAAAGGAAAATAAAACACCCCTCCACTTTACCATTTTATATTAGAGTTGAAGTGTGTGCTATGCAATTTCTTTTTCATTAAAACATAAAAGACTCTGCCCCAGGGATGTGGTGACAAAGTTGAAATTAGACAGTATTAGCTTTCAGTACTTCATCCAATCAATCTTTTGTGCCTCCAAATAAACTACCATTGGGCTGGTTCAAGTGTTCTTTTGGAAGTAAACCTTATGGTGTTTATTCATAACATTGGTGAATTTCACATTTTCATTCAGCCTAGGCTAAACTATTCTCACAATAAACTTGTACATGAGCTTGAATATATGTGTGGCCTTTAAAAGGTCATTAGATTATACTGTATTTTGCGATTATTATATAATAGAATGGAAAGTGATATATTTTCAATCAGAGGGTGAAGGTTCAAATTTATACTTTGTGATCTTGAATAAAATCACTTGATTACTGTTTATAGCCTCAGTTTTCAAATCTGTAAAATGTGAGGTTGAGCCAGATGATTTTAAAAGCTCCCTGTAACTCAAAACCTATAAGCTGATAATAGTTGAGTCTTATCATTATAGTCATAAAATGGCTAAAATGTCATAAAATAATTTAATAATTATCTAGTCCAAGAGTTCTTAATTTTCTTTATGTTATGGAACTCTTTGGCAATCTGATAAAACCTGTGAACATTTCAGAACAATGTGCTTTTAAAAAATAATTATAGAAAATAAATGTTGAATTTTGCCTGGAGCTTATTAAAAATAAGGGTATAATTTGTTTCCATCCAAGTGTATGTATACTCTGAAATCTATCTACAGATGCTTTGGTGGGGGTAGGGGGAGACAGGGAGACTGTGGACTTCAGGGTGAGAGCCCCTAACCTAGTCTGACTAGTAAGGAGACAGAATTTCAATAGTTCATAATAATTCAACAGTAGCATCTTGTCACAAAATTATGAGTATCACATTTTTCCCAGAGTAAATTAACTTTTTGAGCCAGGCAAATGGTAAGAAAATTGAAATCAACAGTCTTTTCTATCTGAGAATCTTTTGGGGAAAGTACAGACGGCAAGGTTTTAGATGCTTATTACTCATGTCATCTGAAACTTTTATCTTTCTTTTTTTGAGGGGGGAGAGGCAAGGCAATTGAGGTTAAGTGACTTGTCCAAGGTCACATGGCTAGTAAGCGTTAAGTGTCTGAGGCCGGATTTAAACTCAGGTTCTCCTGACTTCACGGCCTGTGCTCTATTCACTGTGCAACCTAGCCACCCCTATCGTATTTTTAAAGCATGTTTACAACCATTATCATTCATCAGCAAAATAACAACTGACATTTATATCATACTTTATAGTTTGGAAAATCTGAGAATGATATCTCATTTGATCCTCACAATAACCTTGTGAAGTAGGTGCTATTATTAACCTCATTTTGCAGATTGAGGAGACTCCGCCTGAGAGGATAAGTGTTTTGTATTGTTAGCAAATGTGTGATGCAAGATTTGAACTCAGATATTCTTAAGTTCAAATTACAGTCTATTCACTAACCTACCCTGTTGCCTCTTCACCATAGCCTAGTGATATATGTAGCCAGCTTCACATATACCATAAGATTTAATCTTATTTAGAACCAATTTTATGAACTTGAAGTTTTAGTTCTATGTTATCATTCTTTCCATCACCAAGTGTTATAATGTTGGAATCATCCTTGGCTCTTCCTTCTCTTTTATCTGACATCTCTAATAAACTTCTAAATTCCTTTTCTGCTATGTCTTCATCTTACATCCACCCTTTTGTCTCCACTTATATGCCCATCACTGTGGTTCAGATCCTAACTCTCTCTTGCATGGATTAATGTAAGGACTTCCTAATTATAATCGTCTCTCTACTTTTAATCACTCCCTTCAATAGTCACTTCTACTTAAAAACTCTCAACAGCAACCCATCACCTCCAACTTAAATATTATTGGTTGGTCTGGCATTCAAAGCCTTCCAAAAGCAGGTCTCAATTTCTTTAGTTTTGTTTCACAGGATCTTGGTTTTAGAGCTAAAAGATACTTTTTTCCACCATTTTATTTTAACCAATGAGAAAATTGAGGCTTAGAGAGGTTATGTGGATTTCTCGAGGTCATACTGTATGAGAACACAGATTTTGATCCCAAGTCCTCTGAATCTAAATCTGACCTTCTTTCTACTGCACCATGCTATCTCACTACTAATTTCATATTACTTGCTTTTGTGCTCTCAATGTCCCAGCTAGATTTCACACCTAGATATTAATCTAAGCTTGAAATTCCATCTCCTGTTTCCATACTGTCATTGAAACCTTCTCTTATGCCTAAACTGTACTCCTTCCTCAATTCGGTCTCTCAGAGTTTTCTTCTTCCTTCAGGGCTCAATGCTGATGTCACCCCCATCTTGATTTCTTCCCTCTCTCCAAAGGTGATAATATTGTTAGTACTATCTCATATTAGTACTTGATGATGGACAGCTAGAATCTTTTTTAAACCATGCTGATTGGGCTGTACTACAACTTTATGTTGCATAATCTCGCTACAGCAAGGCATTCCTTTTGTATGTCCTTTAATTATTCACAATCTTATTCACTACAGTAGTTTTCCCAAACCTTTTCATCTCTCCTCAAACCTACCCTATCCCTCCCTTCTCAGCTGAGAACCTTGTCTCCATTTTCACTGAAAAAAGACCATTTGCTCCTTTTTTCTTCCTCTTCATCTGTCATTATCCAGATATCTCCCACCCCCCCCCCACCACTATCCCTTCCTTCTTGCCCATGTGAAGTTGGCTTTCTTCTGACCAAGACAAACTTTTGTACATATATAAGTAATGCCAGTATATCATGTCACTTCCTAAAGATTGTTTCTTCTATAATCCCCTCTCTCTTTTATCTTTAATCTCTCCCTGTTTCCTTGCTATTCTTTACCATTAATAAGCATATCCATGTTTTCTCCATCTTCAACCCCAACCCCCTCCACCAACTGGATTAATACATCCCTGCTAGCTTTCATCTCATGTGTCTCTTTCTTTTTTTGGCTAAACATCTTGAGAAGGTTGTTTCTAGTTGGTGCCTCCACTTCCTTTATTTTCACTCTCTTCTGAACTATGCAGTCTGGCTTCTGATTTCATCATTCATTGGAAACTGCTCTCCCAAGGTTACCAATTACAATTATCCCTTCCACATCATGACTTTTCTCATCATGGTTTCACTATATCATGGATCAGCATAAGAAATTAAATGGAAATTTGGGGGGAGTTTTGCAGAAGCAACAAACAGTACACAAAGGCCAGCAGATGATACAGAAAAGGTTTAGAAACTCAGAAATGCATAGATTATATGTAACATATTGCATATTATCAACATCTTTTATCTTTTAATACCTAAATAAATCAAAATTCTTTGGTATGAAGGAAAGGCCAAAAAGTTTATGCAGATTTTTCAGATCACAGAGGTGCCATGTCCCTAACCCCAGCAATGTGGAAGGGGATAACTATCACTTAAATGTCAAATTGAATGGTCTTTTATTAATACTAATTCTTCTTGACATCTCTGCAGCCTTTGACACTTTTGATTACTCTCTTCTCCTTGACTGTCACTTCTTAAGGTTTAGCACTGCTGCTTTCTTGTGATTTTACTCTTAGAGATCACTGTATAGTCATCTTAACATTTTTTACCCAGGTCATACCCTGGGTCCATTTCTTTTCTCCTAAACTGTCTTGCTTGATGATCTCATGAGTTCCAGTGGATTTGATGATTAAGATGATTATCTGATTTATTTTTTGAGCCCTAACCTCTCTCTAAACCTTCCATCTCTCGTCTCCAATTGTCTATTGAATATCTCAAACTAGATGTCTTCAACTCAACATTTCCAAATCGGAATTCATTATCTTTCCCTTTAAACCATTTCTTCTTCCTAACTTTCCTATTAACGTGGAGGGTAGCACCTGCCTCCTAGTTATCCAGACTTGTAACCTAGGTGACCCTCTCAACTCCTTAATTTCTTTCAATCCACACCCACCCAATCTGTTGCCTAATTCTGTTGATTCTATCTTTGTAAAATTTCTTGCACATTCTCTTCTTTGACATTGTTACTCCCCCCCAGGTCTTTCCCCAATTCAAGCAATTCTTTATTCAGCTATATAAGTAATATTCTTAAAGTATAGCTTTGATCATATAGCCCTACTCCTCACCACACCACTGGATCTCCCATTCAATAAACTCCAGTGGTTACATATCATCTTGAGGATCAACTATAAAATCCCAGAAAGTAAACCTGGCTTCATAAATTGGCCCTTTCCCACATTTCCAGTCTTTTTATAACCTATTCTCTCCATGTACTCTGTGATCCAGCAATACTGGTCTCCTTACTGTTCCTTGCAAGTGACATTCTCTTAACTATCAATTTTCTCCATATTTTTCCCCAGCTCTCTCCCTTCCCATCTTCATCCCTTAGCCAACCAAGCCTCCTTCATGTCACAACTCAAGTACTACCTTCTGTAAGAAACTTTTCTTGATCTTCCCTAAAGCTAGTGCCTTCTCTCTGAAGTTCTCTCAGATTAATTATACACATATGCATAATGCCTATAACATCATGTATAACTATATATAGCTATGTGTAAATATACCTATATATCAACTTGATACATACATACATACATATACTGATATTATATACATACAGTTATATGTATACTATATATCAACATGATATATTGACATATATTACTATACTATATATACATAGTTATGTGCATATATGTACATGTACATATGTATTTGGTAGGCTATACACATAGATATAGATTATATGTCTATTATTTTAACTTTGCTATGTGGAAAAGGAAGACATGAATGAGGTCATAAGACTAATGGAGATATCTAAGGACTGCTGGGGCACAAAGGACAAGTAACAAGGTGAATAATGAGGGGGTGTCTTCATTTCTTATTTATTTATGTGTCTCTGGGTGACTATTCTCACCATAGTCCTTTGACACTTCCTTTCCCTATTTCCTTGGGACCCAGTAACCACTAGATCTGATCTTTGCCATGGTATGAGAGCTGGTCTCTGTGGGCCCAGATAGCCTAAACATCTGTTTTTCAGAGGCATTACATCTGCTCAGTTCCAGACTGCACTGGATAAGTATGACAAATTCAACATATGGCATGTCATTGCTGGCCCAACACAGATCTCATTTGTCTTACCTTGGGGAACACTGAGCAGAGCCCCTGACTTCTCATTTTCTAGCACTGATACTGGAGTGCAGAGAAAAATTACTTCACTTTCCAGGTTAGAGAGGCATTTAAAACTGCTACTACAGCATATATTTGTTTATTCTCATTGCTAATAAAATGTTTATAGAACTCTTGGCTGCAAAAAGCTAGAATTTTCTTTGGAATAGGAGTGCAGGGGTATTTTAGAAACAACCCAACCAGTTGTGGTCAGTTCTCTGAGTTTTTCTCTCAGATCTATCAAAGAATTTGCAAAATCTACCAAATCTACCAACTATCTCTCTACAGACCTTCTAGTAGAATTGCCTCGGGACTTACTAGAAAAAGGACTATATCCTAGAAAAAATAGATTGCAATAAAAGGACTCTAAAGCCTGACCCCTTTTAACACCCTTGCCCTCACTTAGTGTGAGGGAGAGATTTTCCTATTTTAGAAGAAAATCATTTATTTCCTAATTCCCTGAAGATCATACAGGATGCTGAGGATATTTACAAACCAGTTCATTGTGGGTCAAATTGGCTCAAACATTCTCATGTGTGCACATATGCATCTGTCTGTTTGTGTATATATATATATATATACACACATACATAAGCACACACATACAGCATACAGCTACGTGTAACTGTATAACATATAGTTTAGATATATGTAAATAAATCAAACTTGACATAAAGCTATGTAAATATACATAGTTATATGCACTAATGTATAGTTACATATTATAATATTAATTATTACAATTATATATAGTTATATGTAGGGATATGTATGCTTATATGCAGTGTTGTATGTATGTGTATATATGTATATGCATATAACTATAGTTATATAATTATACATAACTGTGTTTACACATATATGTTTCTATGTATATATGCCTGCATGCATGCATGCATATACACAAATATATCAAGGTACAGCTAGGTGGCACAGTAGATTTTGCAGTGAACCTGGAATTAAGACCTGAGTTTAAATCCAGTCTCAAATAATAACTAGTTGTGAGACCCTGTGCAAGTGACTTAATCCTATTTACCTTAGTTTCCTCATCTGTAAAATGGACTGGAGAGAGAGATGGCATGCCATGTCATGTCAGTCTCTTTCCAAGAAAACTGCAAGTGAGGTCACAAAGAGTTGGACATGACTGAAATGACTGAACAACAACAAAATATTTAAAACTCAATATATAGTCATATGGTTTTTAATATACATATATAATTATATATAGTGTTATATGTATGCCTATGCATAGGCATAGTTATATGACTATATGTAGTTAAATAACTACACATAAATACACATCTATATAGTATAGACGTATGTATATTTCAAGGTCAATGTATAATTATATATGTACATACAGTTATAGATACATATTTATCTATAGTTATATGTGTATGTAGAGAGATAGATCATTCAGTGTGTGTATATATATATATACATACATATCATAATTATTTGCATGTTGTCTCTTCCATTAGACTATGAGTTCCTTAAAGAGCAGGACTGTGTTTTCCTCCTTTTTTTGCATCTCTAGCACTTAGTTGCCCTGATCTATATCTTGCCACTGGACCCAGATGGTTGTGGAGGAGATAGTGAGGTTGGTAACTTTGCACTGCACTGCCTCTTTTAAATCCAATTCACTTGCAAGACACCTTCCTGATATTATGGTCCTCTTTGAGAAGGAAGGACAAACAACCAACAACAATAACAGCACTTGGTACAATGCCTGGTAGATAGTAGGCACTTAAGAAATGCCTGTTGACTCGACTTGCTTTCTTACTCATTAAATTGCCTTATTTTTAATGTATCTGTATTTATATGCATGTCTTCCCCTCCTCTCTAGCAGAGGGGGAAGATTGCTGAGGACAGACATGGTTTCATTTTTGTCTTTGTAGAATACTTTGTACATGGAAATTTCTTAAACACGTGTATTGAACTGAATTGAAAGCCACACACTTATCTTTTTCATTTTCTTTTTTTTTAGGTTTTAGATTTTTGATGCCACTTTACAATTACAAAATAATCTCTATTGCTTCCTCTTGTTTATTTGTTCTGTTGTAATTAACATTTATATACAACTTTTATATCTGAAGATCACTCAATTTACATAATCTCATTTTATTCTCAAACAAAATTGTGACATAAGTGCTATTTTCCTTATTTAACAAATAAGGACACTGAGTCTCTGAGTAGTGAAATGGATAATAGAAAATGGCTTTGAAATGAATTATATGGATGGAAAATTAATAGACATCTCTTCTGAAATATGCTTTGCTTAGGCTAATATAAACATTACTTTCCATTCCATGGAAGTTCATCAATTGGTATTCGTCTAGGGCAGATAAATTGACAAAATGACTATTACAAATATTGAGAATGCACTATTATGCTCATGATTTGCTTATAAGTCTGGACCCATCCTGGTGCTGGAGTGACAAGTATTTGCTTCTTTGCAAGGTCACATGACCTTTATCAACTCAGTCTACACGATGAGGTCAGGATGATATGAACCGAAGTCATAGATGGTGGTTGTAGAGAGGCAATTTTAAGCTTAACATCAGGAAATCTTCCTAATAATTAGAGCTGTCCAAAAGTGAAATGGTCTGCTTTGGAAGAAAGAGGGTTCCCACTCAGTGAAAGTCTTTAAGCAGAGGACATGTGTTTGATCACTTGTTGGGTATTAGTGGGAATTCCTTTCATATCTGGGTTGTATTAAATGACTACTGAGATTCTACTCCCAAATTCGGAGAGATCAGGAAAGGCAGAAAGAATATCCTAAGTCTGTGTACTTGTCAGACAGTGGAACAAAAAATGGAAAATTCTTTCAGATGTCATCTCTACCAAATCATGGCTGCTCCCTTCCACCCCAGATATCTTCACTGTAGGAGTGGGAAGTGCTGGGAACATCTTGTGGATTTAGACAGTTTTTCTGACCCTTGCAAAATGCTGGTGCTGGGTATATGTGAGACTGGTTCTAATCTGTTTTTATATGTAAGGCTTAGACCTGTCCCTCTTTTATGCCCTTGAGCAGCATTGAGTCCATAGCTAGAAGTGTAAGCAGGTCCCCTATGCAAGCTAGGAAATGGACCGATCACAGTACATTTACACAAGGGTGGGATGGGCAAAGGCTGAAAGTGGTGTTTGAAGAGACTTCGCAGCAGTTCTTTGCTTTTCATTTCAAACCTTCCAAATAGCATCAGCTTTGAGCATAGTATTCCAGTATATATAACCTTGTTGCAGAGGAAATCAGCATATATATACACACACACACATACATGAATATGTGTGTGTACACAAAATACACTTGTACATCTGTATATGTACATAAAATCAGTATAAATATAATATACATATGTATATGAAATCAGTACGTGTATTTATGTATAAGTTCTCTTTGAGCCTCTCTAGACCAAAACTTACTCTAGAGTCCAGAATCACAGAATATTTCAACTTGATGTGAACCTAGAGGCTATCAATTCCAGTCTTTTCATTTATGGAGAAGAAGACTGAAACCCTAAAAGCTTACGTGAAATGCCTATGATTCTGCAACAAAGTCGGTAAGAATTATTTGTCTTGTATTCCAACATTCTTTTCAGCACTCATTGCTGCCTAGTTGGTATAACCTGAATCTGTTTTGAACCCCAAATTAAGGGATTTGGTTATTGGAAGCACCAGAAAGAACTGAATGATGGATTTAAAGTGATAATTTTGATTCACTTACATTTGAGATGTATTATATAATAAAAAGAACATTTGGTGAACGTGCATAATAAATTATAATAATAGTAATTTTTTGTTTACAAAGTACTTTCCTCACAACAACCATAGAATGTAATTATGCAGCTATTCCTATTTTTGTTTCACAGGTGAGGAAATTGGGGCCCAGAAATACTCAGTGACTTGCCCAAGGTGACATAACTAGCAAGTATCAGAACTAGAATTCAAAGCCCATGCTCATGAAGAGAAGCAGTGTGTAATGGAAATGAAAATTTAAAGATCTTCCCTGCCCCTAGGCCCTTTGATAGGTTTAAGAGACTGAGAACCTTCCTTGAGTTGAAAATATATTCTGCCTCCTAATAGGCTGAACGTGGTCACCTGGAGCCTGTGGTAGGAGGCTTCGTTTTCAGGAATGTCTACACCTTGATGCTGTGTGATTGGGCAGTGGGTCAAGAGGGTAGTGACATTTCTCTGAGCCAGGAGAAGGCTATATAATCCCTGGTGTGAGGCTTTGCTTTGGGGCTCACTTTGAGAAGTGTTGTGTGATTTGGCCAGATGAGAGCCCCCCAGATTTGAAAACCCAAATGTTGATGCTTCCCTCTCTGGTAACTGTGATTTGGTATGGATGTAATGGTTGGACAGTTTGGAAGCCTGCTTGATCTATTTGTTTCTCTGTCTTGTAAGTTCTGTCTGTATACTTTGAAGTTCAGGGTGCTGACTTTTTTTTCCCTGAACTAGGTAAATGATATATATTTGATTGATTAAAGTAAGCTTGTTAACCCATTTTGAGTTGTTTTCCTATAGAAAAGTAGATCTAAGAACCTCTGTTGGCAGCCACCCTGAGGATGTTGGGGTGCTTGCTGCTACACAGTGCTGCAGGTAACGCCGAGTGCAAGGGCTCTGCTTTACTTTGGAATTCATTGAATTACTGCTTTTTGTTTTTGCTATTATTGAATATGGCTTTTTCCCCCTTCTAAGAAAGGAATTGTCTACTAACGAAAGGAAATGATCTTGGAAGTTAAAATTTGCCAGGAAGGATTCATTATGTGACTAATCAATAGATGGTGCTAAAAGTAATACTAATAGATATGTGTGTAAACACATATGTATGCACACATGCACATAGTATATATGTGTATATACACATATACATATATGTATATATGGAGAGAGAGAGAGAGAGAGAGAGAGAGAGAGAGAGAGAGAGAGAGAGAGAGAGAGAGAGGGTCTTAGAGACAGGAAAACCTGGTTTCAAGAGTTACCTCTGATACATACCAGCTGTATGATTCAAGGCAAGTTACTTTGTCCCTCAGTGCCCCAGTCAACTGTAAGATTTCAACGTTGTGGAGCAACAGAGAAGCTAAACTGCTTTGACAGAGGGAGATTAATTACTGAGAGTTCTGTATACCAATGAAATTACAGGACTAGTTCAACACATATGTATGTGTGTGCACATACACAGTTGTACATATATGTGCACATATAACACCATACACCAATGCATATAAACACAATACACTTGCATTTATATGTATGTATGTATGTAGACATATACATGTATGTGCATGTCTCTATATATTACCATATATAGCATCTCTCTATATATGCATATGCAATGGGAGAATGAAATATATTTGCATATATCATATTCATATATGTATGAAAAAAGAAAAAAAGAATCATGATCTAAAAATAAGTACTTTTACTAAAAGCTAGGGCAAATTCACTAAAATCTGGGACTATGAGGATGCTTTAGCATTAAAAAATAGTTAGGGTTGGAATGGAGCTAAGAGACAATTGTTTTCTAAATTTTTTATTTTATAGATGAGAAAGTCCAGAGGAAGAAAAGAACATGCCCAAGGTCACTGTACTACAGTTGCTTTGCCCTGGAAAATATTAATCCTAAAAAGTCTTAATAAATTATCCTTTTTATAGTGAGAACTCCATGGACTCTTATTTCTTAGCACTCAGCATTTTAACCAAAGGCAGCAGATGTGTAATGACTGCTGCTAGAAAATGAACCATGTAACTCTGTTTTTGCAGGTCTAACTGCTGGGTAGGGCTGCCCTTTGCTTGGTATCTCTGCCATGTTAATTTCCTCTTGAGTAATAGTGACACCTGCTGGTTTAATAGAAGATGTATCTTTTTTTAGCTATTAAAAAATCTATATATTCTTGAGGACCTACAGAGGACCACCTGAAGTGGTATATTTGGTTATTTAGTTGTCTTCATGAAAATTGTACCAATGCCATAAAGAGACTAACTAGCTATTTTTAAAAGTGAAGATGACTCCAAAAGGGACTCAACTTCAGAATGAATGAATAGGATTGAATGCTGAAGAGAAACCATGTTTCAGAGAAGTCTAATGAGTAGGGGACACAAGTTCAGGCCTTTGTCACTTCATACCTGAACCCCTTCAAAAGCTGATAAGTTAAGTTCTATTTTTCTGGTCTCTTCTTGTGGTAATTCATCCTGCCCATAGCTCTTAAATATACTTTAATATGCCCATATTTTCCCAAATTTCACCACAGAGAGTTAACTTAATATGCTGGAAGCCTTCCTCATGTTCTCTGAACATCATGATAAAACCCACGGAGCACTTGTACTAGTTGTCTAACTTCCATCCTCACACTTGCCACATCTCTTTCTTAAAATAACTTGATGATATTCCTTGCTCTTGTTCTTTTGGGGAGATCATCATCAGTTATGTATTGTAGCCTGCTGGTACCCAACATGTACATCTGTAATATTCATCATTACTTCTTCTGCATGTCATTCCACATCTAATGTTACCCCATGGCAACACAAGTAAAATGTTTGTGTTGAAACATTGGACACTTGCTTTCTTGTTAAGTTTAGAGTCAGTAAAAGACCTTTGCAATTTCTTAAAACTTATACACCTTGCTCTCTTTCTTTTGAACTCTAGTATCAACTCACTGTCTATTTTTATCTCCTTTTCCAGATACACATACTGTTAAACTCTATTGCACATGTGTGTTGAAATCTGTCAATGAGCATTCTTCATCTACTTGAACTTTCCAGTGTGAGATGGACCAGGCCAAAATCCTTTCAGTGTTTTTTAGTTCTCTTCAATGTCTTAAGGAATTTAAGATGGGGTCATCAAAATGTCATCTATAAATGGAAATTTCTTGATGACTTTACCATTCACAGGTAATCCTCCTTGATCTGGAATCTGCCCTGGATGTCCTCCATCACAATGACAAATGTCTCTGGGGAGCATACATATCCCTGTATTGCATCTTACCTAATGTTTATTGTGTGAGTCAGGGTAGGGTTATTTCAGTTATTTTATCTTCTAAATAATCTTGAATGATCTCAATGGGATCATTGATGAGTGAGAAAAGCCTTGCTAAAAAGCATAGAAGGTGATATTTTTATACCAAATTAAATACTTTTCATAGTCAACAAATAAAAACAGCTACGTCTGCAAAACACTTGGCACTTATTATCATTTTTGATCCCCTCTGAGATCCCACCCTGAGAGTTAGATGCTATTATTATTTTTTTTTTTTGCCATGAGAAAGCAGAGTTTAAAAGACTTCCCAAGTGTTACGGGGCTAGAAAGTTCTTGCTGTTCCTCATGCAAGACACTCTATATCCAGACTTGGATTATTTTCACTGTTTTCCCCCTGCACCCTTGATTTTTGACTTATTTTCTCTATCACTATCAATTACCTTCTCCATGTGCTCTTATAACTCAGAGGCTGCTGGAAGATCCTAGTTGAAGTACTCTACCATCCCTTTGTGGTTTATCTTTCATAACTGAAAATTATTCCTCTTTCTTATACATTAGAAACTCCAATTCCTCCCATATTCAGTTCAATGCAAATAAAGCATCTATTATATGCAAAGGGGCAGTATGCAGGATGCTAGATTGGTAAATTACTTTGAAAAAAGTAATATGAAAAAGTAATTCATGCATAGTTGCTAATAGCTAATAACAGGAAATTCCTGAAATGTTTGCATTTAGCAGTGACTATCTCTAAGAAGCCAAAGCCTTTGAAATTTCATCTAGATTTCACAGGGAACATGTTTTTAGCAGGAGAACCCTTCATGGTACCCTTTGAGGCATATTCTATATACGACCACATCACTTGGTCTAAATGAGAGTCCAGTGCAGGCCAGTAGCTATGGATAAGCTAAACATAGTGGTCCAGAATGCTCAAATTGGCCATAGGTCATTGTCTGAGCAGGTAGTTGAAGGATAATTCTGTCTTTTCTAGGGTCCTTTAGGTGAGATTCTTTAATTTTGTAGAATCAGAATGGGAAACCATGCGGAGTATGATGCTCAAAAAAAAGAAGCTATGGGACAGATGTAATGATACAGATGTTATCTCCATGAACTGGGATTGAGCTTTAGGCTTTGGACATTGAAGCCAAAAACCCTTTTAACCATTAATATTTCCCCAGTTAGTTTCCCCCTTTTCCATTTATATCTGAATCAAAAAGCAAAAACTGTTAATTGGTATATTTTCCAATAGAAACTAATTATGGCACCGTGATGTCAAAACAAGACAAATTGTTAATGATACTTCACCTGAAAAAAGCAGAAATAAAACTATGAAGGTGGATACTTAAATTTTTTCACATATGCCTTTCAAATTGTGCTTATAAGAATAAGTCGAATAACAGGCAAGCAACACACATTAGACTTTATCTTGCTCCTTTTCATTCTTCTATTTTTTTTTTTTGAGGCATTTGATATCAAATAACTCTCTCAGGATCTCACAGCTAGTAAGTATTTGAGACCCAATGTGAATTCAGGTTCACTTTATTCCAGGACCAGTGCTCTATCCAGTGCACCACCTAACTGCCCAATGTTGGTGCTTTAAATATGGGATTCTGTCCTGCTCAAGGCTTTATAGTAATAAGGTGTAGAGTTTCAGCTTAAAATGATGACAATGTTTACCTTTTTCAATTTAATTCAATAAATAAGCAAGGTGTTTATTGTACTAAATGTTGGGGATCCAGGAATAAAACAGTTCTGCATTCTATGCTCTCAAGGAACATGAAATCTCTTAGGAAGGTAACAATATGCACAAAACTAGCTATGTTAGAAAAGAATTAATTTCATAGGTGATTTCAAAGACATCAAGACAAAAAGGGTTGCTTCTATTTTTTGAAGCTTTAAAACTTTTTTATTAATTTTTTAGTTTACATCATTCATTTCCACAAGATTTTGAGTTGCAAATTTTCTCCCCATTTTCCCCTACTTACCACCACAAAACAGCAATCCCATTGAATATCTTCTCCCCCAATCTGCTCTCTCCCATATCTTCCCCCATTCCCCCTCTGACTTTCCAGTAGGGCATGGTGGATCTCTAGTGCCTGTATATCTTATTTCCCAGTTACATGTAAAATAATAATAGTAATAATAATAATATACATATTTATGTATATATATATATACATACACATATATACATATATATTTTTTTAAGCAATTGGGGTTAAATAACTTGCTCAAGGTTACATGGTCAGTTGTTCTTTATGTGTGCATGCTCATTTTCTGAGGCCAGATCAGATCCTGGGTCATCCCAGCTCCAGGGCTGGCACTCCTACTCACTGTGCAACCTGGCTGCCCCAATATACATATATTTTAAACATTTGATTTTAAACCTTTGAATTCCAAATTCTTTTCTACCTCCCTCCTCACCCATCCTTACTGGGAGGACAAGCAATTCAATATAGGTTGTACATATGTAGCTACGCAGATCATTTCCATAGTGAATATATTGTGAAAGACTGATGACATTTCCCTCCATCCTATACCACCCCCAACTAGTTCTATTCTCTATTTTGATATGGTGCCTTTTCAAAAGTGGGTACTTCCAACTTTCCTCTTCCCCAGCTTGCCCTTCCTTCCATCATCCCCCCTCTTGTCCCCTTCCCCCTTACTCTCCTGTAGGGTGAGATACCCTATTTAGTGTATATGTCATTTCCTCCCTAACTCTAATTCAATGAGAATAAAGTTGGCTCATTCCCTTTTAACTTCCTGTTCTTCCCCTCATTGTAACTGTTTTCCCTTGCTTCTTCTACATGAGATAATTTATCCCTTTCTGTCTCGCCTCCTCTCCTAATATTCCTCTCTCATTACTTAATTTCACCTTTTAAATATCATCCTTTCCTATTCAATTGGTCCTTTGTCCTCTATCTATGTATACATGTATATATATATATATATATATATATATATATATACACACACACTCACACACATACACACTCACATATGTATTCATATATGCATATGCCCTCCTATATAGACATATGCATGTATACATATATATGTATACATACACACACACACATACATTTCTATTCCCTTCAACTACTCTCATACTGAGAAAAGTTTTATAAATTACAATGATCATTTTTCCATGTAAGAATGTAAGTCATTCAACTTTGATAAGTTCCTTATGATTTCTTTTCCCTGTTTACCTTTTCATGCTTCTCTTGCTTCTTGTATCTGAAAGTCAAATTTTATATTCAACTCTGTTTTCTTTTTCCCTAAGAATGCTTGAAAGTCCTCCTTTCCATTGAATGACCATATTTCCCCCTGAAACATGACACTCAGTTTTGCTGGGTAGGTGATTCTTGGTTTTAATCGCAACTCCTTTGACCTCTAGAATATCATATTCCAAGCCCTTTGATTCCTCACTGTGGAAGCTGCCAGATCCTATGTTATCCTGATTGTGTTTCCACAATATTGAAATTGTTTCTTCCTTGGCTGCTTGTAATACCTTCTCCTTGAACTGGGAACTTTGGAACCTGGCTATAATATTCCTAGGAGTTTTCTTTTTGGAATCTTTTTCAAGAGGTGATCAATAGATTCTTTCAACCTCTATTTTGCCCTCTGTTTCTAAAACATCAGGGCATCAGGGAAATTGTCCTTGACAATTTCTTGAGGGATGATTTCTAGGTTCTTTTTTTGATCATGGCTTTCAGGTAGTCCAATAACTTTTAAATTATCTCTCCTGGATCTATTTTCTAGGTCAGTAGTTTTCCCAATGAGATATTTCACATTGCCTTCTATTTTTTTCATTTGTTTAGATCTGTTTCATAATATCTTGATTTCTCATAAAGTCACTAGCTTCTATTTGCGCCAATCTAATTCTGAAGGAATAATTCTCTTCAATGAGCTTTTGAGATTCTTTTTCCATTTGGCAAATTTGGCTTTTTTAGGCATTCTTCTCCTCATTGCCTTTTTAAGTCTCCTTTGCCATTTGAGTTAGTCTATATTTAAGGTGTTATTTTCTTCAGTCAGGTTGTTCACTCTCATTTTATAATTTTCTTACATCATTCTCCTTTCTCTTTCCAATTTTTCCTCCACTTTTCTTATTTGGTTTTCAAAATACTTCTTAAACTTCTCTATGGCCTGTAACCAACTCATATTTTTCTTGGAAGCTTTTGGTGCAGGAGTTCTGACTTTGTTGTCTTCCTCCAATTCCATGCTTTGATCCTTTCTGCCCCCCAAAATAAGAGTGTAATATCAGATTGCTGTGTTTTCTTTGCTTCCTTTGCTTGCTTATATTGCCATTAATTATTTGTCTTATGAGCTTTTTTTTTTTAAAGCAATTGGGGTTAAGTAACTTGCTCAAGGTTACACGGCTAGTCATTATTTATGCGTGGGTGCTCATTTTCTGAGGCCGGATCTGATCGCAGATCATCCCAACTCCGAGGCCGACGCTCTTACTCACTGCGCCACCTAGTCACCCCTTTAGGGCAATTGGGGTTAAGTAACTTGCCCAAGGTTACACGGCTAGGTTTTTTTTTTTTGTTTGTTTGTTTGTATGGATTAAGTGTCGGAGGCCACGCCGAACTCAGGTCCTTCTGATTCCAGGGCCGGAGCTCTATTCACTGTGCCACCTAGCCGCCCCAGTCTTATGAGCTTTTGCCACAGGAGAACTGTGCTGTCCAAGAGGGGAGCTTTGTCCCAAATCGCTGGGGTTTTCTCAGCTGCCAGAGCTATTAGTTGGCTGCCCTCTCTGAAGCCTCTACATGCTCTGGGAAGCTGGTCATGCACCCCAGGACCTTGACCCTAGACAGTTATCCTGATCCAAGTAGGTTAAAGCAATAGCAATTACCCCTCAGACTGGTCACTTGGTCTTCCTACAATTTGCATGCCAGGAGCTCTGAAGCAGCCATGTGGACGCTGCAGGATCGCAGAGCCTCAGTTGCTTCTCCCTCCAGGGGGCAAAGGGCAAGCCACACTCCTGAACTCCCTGTTCCCATAGTCCACACTGCACTGACCTCTCACTTTGTCCTTAGCATCTATAGATTGATAATCCTGGAAACCACCACAGTGCTGGTGATCTGAAGTCCCTCCAGCCCAGTGACTGGTTGTGGCCTCCCTGAGGCTAAAACCTCCAGCTCATTGCAGGGCTCGGCTGAGCACCCAGTGAGCAGTGCTGGCCCCTTCCTGACAGCCTGCCTGACTGTCTTCAGTGGGAGGATAACTTCTCTTTGTCATTTTGTGGGTTCTGTAGCTCCAAAGTTTGTTAGAGTAATTTTTTATGTGAATTGGAGGAGGTGGGAGTGGGAGCCCCTAAGAAATCCTGTTTCTACCAAAAGGGTTGTTTCTAATGGGTGTTATCAAGAATGGCTTAATGAAGTGGACTGTGTTTGATTGAGACATTGAAGGAGGAGAAGGATAATGAAAAACAGAGTTGAGCAGTGAAGGGAAGGGTAGAACAAGTCCCAGGCACAAGATCATGGATTTAGGTTTAAATAGAACCTTAGAGACAATTTTGCCCATTCTTTCCCTTTCCCCACTCCCACCTCCTCCATCAAAATTTTAATGGTAATGAAATAGCACTTCCAATACTTTGGACTATTGTTTAATAGGCATGTATAATCCCTTTCCAATCAAATTCCAAATTTCTCAAAATCAATATTAACTATTTCATTACATACAATTTATGGAGCAGTTAGGTAGTACAGACCCACTGGGCTGTGGTCAGGATAAACCTGAGTTCAAATCCAGTTTCTGACACTTACTGTGTTGCCCCAGGCTTTTTTTTTTTCTTTTTGGAGGGTGATTGAGGTTAAGTAACTTGCCCAAGGTCACATGGCTAGGTTTTTGTTTGTGTGTGCATTAAGTGTCTGAGGCTAGATCTGAACTCAGGTCCTTCTGACTTCAGGGCCGATACTCTACTCACTGTGCCACCTAGCCACCCCTACCCCCAGGCTTTTTTGCCTCAGTTTTCTCATCTGCAAAATGAACTGGAGAAGGAATGGCAAACTACAACTGTATATTTGCCAAGAAAACCCCAAATGAAGACATGAAGACAGACATGCTCTGAGATCTCTTTCAACTCAAAACCTATACTTTCCATTAGCTAATGAGAAATACCATAGATATGATATCAAAGTATAGGCATAAAGGTGAGAATGGGTCTGAATTAATTTATTATTTTATTTGTTTGTTTTTGGATGGAATTGGGGTTAAGTGGCTTGCACAGTGTTATGCAGCTAGTAAATTTCTGAGGCATGATTTGAATGCAGGTCCTTTTAATTCCAGGGTCATTACTCTCTCCACTGTACTTCCCAGTTCTCAGAATTAATTTTCATTGTAAATGGTGCATCACATGGAGCTAAAACTACCAATTCTGTTACCTAAAGTGCATGCTCTACAACCTTCCCAAGGCAAGCATGATGAAAAGCATCCACAAATCAACTTTTGAAAATACCAATTCAGTTAAATGAAGGCAGGAGTTGGAAGGTGACAGTGGTGGTGGGGAAGCACTTAAGAACTTGGGACACAAGGTCCCAAAGAGGGAGGGACTCCAGTGACACCACCTCATATAAGGGAGACAGAAATGAGATATAGGTTCCCATAAGCATAAACATGGAGACACTGCAAAGTCAAAACTGAGAAGGCTGCCATTCAGAGAATCATTAGGGAACAGATGGGCCAGCAAGGAGTGTACCTAGAAGAAGAAACAGCTAGTATCTTTCTATTTTTTTCAACTAATTATTCTTGTTGAGTATGTGTAAGCTAAATTGTTTTAAATTTATGGAGTATGAGTGCTGTCAGCATCTTTTGAAAAATTATTTGGTATATTATTTTATCCAATTAGAAGTAAAAACAATTTTAACACTTGTTTTTATAACTCTGAGTTCCGAATTCTCCCTCTTCCTCTCTCTTCACCTCCCTCATTGAGAAAGCAAGGAATTTGATATAGGTTATACATGTGTAGTCATGCAAAACAAATTTCCATATTAGTCATATTGTGGAAGAAAACATAGACCCTTTCCCCTCACCCTAAAAAAAACAAACTCAAGAAAAATAAAGCAAGTAAAAAAGTATGCTTCAGACACCATCAGGTCTCTGTCTGGTTGATGAATAGCATTTTTCATCAAAGGATTTCAGAGTTGTCTTGGATCACTGTTTGCTAAGAATAGCTAAGTTATTCACAACTGATCATCTTACAATATTGTTGCTCCTTTATACACAGTACATTTAATTTTGCATTAGCTCATGTAAGTTCAGGTTTTTCTGAGAGCATCCTGCTCGTCATTTCTTATATCACAATATTATTCCTTTACAATTGCATAGCACAATTTGTTCGACAATTCCCTAATTTATGGGCATCTTCTCAATTTCTAGCTCCCTGCCACCAGAAAAGAACTGCTATAAATATTTCCATATGAATAAGTACTTTTCCCTTTTATTTTTTGTTTTATCTCTCTTTGGATACAGGCCTAGTAATGGCACTACTAGGTCAAAGGATATGCCTGGTTTCATAACCCTTTGCACATAGTTACAAATTGCTGTGAAGAATGGGATAAATCAGTTCACAACTCCACCAACAGTGCATTAAAGCCTTATTTTTTCCATATGCCCTGCAACATTTGCACTCTCCTATTAACCAATCTCATGGGTATGCGATAGTACCTCAGAATTTTTTCAATTAGCATCGTTCCAATCAATAGTGATTTAAAGCATTTTCCAATATGGCAATAGATTGCTTTGATTACTTCATCTGAAAATGGTTCATATTGCTTTATCATTTATCAATTGGAGAATTACTACTATTTTTATAAATTTGATTCAGTTATCTATATATTTGAGATATGAGACCTTTATTAGAGAAACTTGCTTCAAAATTTTTCAGTTATGATAGCTAAATATATTTCTCTTCATTCTATTCCCCCCATTTATTCCATTCTTTCTCATTTCAACCTCTTTATCCTCAAAAGGGTTTTGCTTCCGACTGCTGCCTCCCGCAATATGCCCTCTTCTCTATCACCTCCCTGCATCTTGTATTTCCTTCCCCTCCTACTTTCCTGTAAGGTAAGATAGATTTCTATACCCAATTGAGTATTCTGAATGACAGTAAGGTCCACTCTCTCCTCTACCCCATCTTCCCCATCTTCCCCTCCACTATGAAAGATTTTTCTTGTCTCTTTTATGTGAAATAATATGCCCCTATTTTATTTCTCCCTTTCCCTTTCTCCCCGTACATTCCTCTTTCTCACCCCTTAATTTTAAATTTTTATATACCACCTATTCACATTCAACTCACTCTGTGACCCCCTCTCTCTCCTCATAACTACCCTAATAATGAGAAAGTTTTTTTTTTTTATTTACAGGTATTGTCTTCCCATGTAAGAATGTAAACAACTTAACCTTATTAATCCCTTATGATTTCCCTTTACTTGTGCTTCTCTTGAGTCCTTTATTTGAAAGTCAAATTTCCTATTGAGTTTGGAATCCAAGAATGCTTGGAACTCCTCTATTTCATTGAATGGTCGTTTTCTCCTCCTGAAGGATTATTATACTCACTATTGCTGGGTACATGATTATTGGATGTAATCCTAACTCCTTTGCCCTCTGAAATATCATATTCCAAGCCCTCTAATCCTTGAATGTGGAAGCTGCTAAATCTTGTGTTATCCTGACTGTGGTTCCACAATACTTGAACTGTTTCTTTCAGGTTTCTTGCTATACTCTCTCCTTTACCTGAAAACTCTGGAATTTGGGTATAATATTCCTGGGAGTTTTCCTTTTGGGATCTCTTTCAGTTGGTGATGGGTGGATTTTTTCAATTTCTATTTTATCCTATGGTTCTAGAATATCAGGAGAGTTTTCTTTGATAATTTCTCGAAAGATGATATCTAGGTTTTTGTTTTTATCATGGCTTTCATGTCCTCCAATAATTTTTAACTTATGTCTCCTGGTTCTATTTTATATGTCAGTTATTTTTCCAGTGAGATATTTTATGTCATCTTTGATTTTTTTCCTTCTTTAGCTTTTGTTTTATTGTTTCTTGATTTATCATAAATTCATTAGCTTCCATTTCCTCAATTCTAATTTTTAAGAAATTATTTTCTTCAGTGAGCTTTTGGGTTTTCTTTTCCATTTGGCCAATTCCACTTTTAGGGAGTTTTTCTTCTTCAGTGAAATTTTTAACCTTTTTCTTTTTCTTTTTTATTTGTCCTATTTTGCTATTCAATTCATTTTTCTCCTCATTGACTTGTTGCAGCTCTTTTTACCATTTGGTCTATTCTATTTTGGGGTTTTTTTTTGGTTGTTATTTTCTTCAGTATTTTTTGTGTCTCCTTTACCAAGTTATTAATCTATTAATTCCTCATTCATTATTTTCTTGTTCACTCTCATTTTTTTCCTAACTTTTCTTCTATCTCTCTGATTTTCAGAATCCTTTTTTAGTTCTTCCATGGACTGAGACCAATTCATATTTTTGTTGGAGGTTTTGGATGTTGGAGCTTTGACTTTGTTATCTTCTTATAAAAGTATTTTTTGATCTTCCTTGTCACTATAGTAGCTCTATGGTCAGATTTTTTTCTGTCATTTGATCATTTTCTAGTCCATTTCTTCACTTTTAACTCTTTGTTAAAGTGGGGTTCTGCTTTCCCAGGAGAAGGCACACTGTTACAAACTTCAGGAGTTTTGTGTAACTGTATTCAGAGATACTTCTAGGGACCTGTAATTTTTCACTTCTTCCAGGGAGATATTATCTAAGGAGAGGTGTGTTTACTACTCTCCTGGCCCATGCTCTAGTCTTTGAGTGACTACAAACACTCTTTTCTGCCCTGGAACTGTGACAAGGGTTCCTGCTCCACTGTGGCTGCAAGCACAAGTGTGTTAGTACTCGTCCTTGCCTTGGGATTATCACCTAGGACTGTAATCCAGATCTGAGTATGGGCAAAGAAACAGAATCCTGCTCCCTATACCAGCAAAAAGACCCCTGTAATCTACTTCAGATCAGCTATCCAACCCCCTTATTGTCTGTGGGCTGAGAACTCTGGAAGCAGCTATTGCCACTGGTAATTCAGTGACTCCCAAGGTCAGCTCCTGGTTTGCTGGGGCCCAGTTTGCACTGAAATGGCCTGCATTGGACTGTACTCCACTCTCACCCAGATATGACACACCTTTCCTGCTTACCTTATAAGTTGTCTTTGGTTGGACAATTATTTTATCCCTTTCTTTTGTGGTTTAAACTCCTCCAGGAATTGTGTTACATCATTATTCAAAGTTGTTTGCTGGGATTCTTGGCAGAGCTCAGGTGAGTTACTCCCTTTTCTCCACCATGTCAGCTCTTGTCAGCATCTTTTAATTTTAATTTCCCCGTGACAAAGTCCCAGGGGTACTTGCCTGACTTGTAGCTCCAGTAGCACCTTCTATCCCAATAGAGTAAAAGAAAGAGTAGAAGAACAGAGAGGGGATACACAGAAGAAAGAAGGTGCTTAGAAAATAGTCAAAAATTCTCTTGTTTGTACCTTTTTTCTGTTGACAAATGGGAAAAAAAGTACATCAAAACTTTAGCCAAAGTTTTTTAGTTAAAATATCTCTGAAGTAGGTTATATTAACTAACCACTCAATGTTCTGCATTTGCTAACCATATTGCTTGCATTATATAGACCATGCCTACTTGTTCCCCATTTCAACAGATGCATATATGGGTCGTACGGGGCACATAGGTAGGAAATGTGAACTCTGTACACTGTAGCCATACCTATGTTAAGAATATCTTTCCAAACCTCCATACTGTTGAAACTAGGGCAGGTCTGAGTCTCTCCTATCACCATCTGAAAACTCAAATTAAACTGTTGTTTTGTCAGCATGACAGCTAATTTAATTAAAATTTTTGATAAATTGACTGGAAAGATTTGATATTTAGGTACTACTGAGACATAGCCTAAAATGCCCTTCAAGAATATGATAGACATAACAATCCCTCCCTATTTTTCTAAGAGGTGCTGATTTTCTTCCCTACATTTGGCTGATGGTCATTTCTAACAGTCTAGGGCCCTATGGTGATAAAGATAAATGTAGTGCAGGAGAGGGAATTGAAACCACAGACACTTTCTCCAAAGTGAAATTCATGCCCTGCCAAAACTCTAGAAAAGAGGCTACTTTATATAGTGGAGGGCTTCCTCATTCCTGGTGAATTCCCTTGCATGTTTTACAAAGAATACATCTCAGTTAGCCTGTGCAGAAACAACTGCAGGCTTGTTGTTGTTGTTTTTTGTTTTTTGTTTTTTTTTTGCTGAGTAGTAACTCAAGTAGAGTGTAGCACAGAAGCTTCATTAGTTTGCTCATGCAAGAATTTTTACCATAGGCTTTAATTTTCTGGTTGAAGGTTCCCAGTTACTTACCACATTTTGCTCTTAGAAAAATTTTATTTTATTTGATTTTATGAGTGTGGGCTGAAACAGACATCACTTGGCACCATGTAGATTTGCTAAGAGCAAAGAAAAGAATTTGCAGAGGAAGGCTACAAGCTGGGCTCAGACTAAATCACTTACATAAACACCATCAATAGCTTAGCCTTTATCCACTGAGTGTGAAGGTGCCCACTTACCTTTAGAATTAAAGTTTCAGTCAAAGACTGTAGGGTCAACTTGCATAGGAAATTTTAAAAAGGCTTAGAAGATGCTAAGAGATGAGTTTTTAGTAACACAAGCCTATTCTACTAAATGTAAATTTGTAGTAATGGTAATAATTTCAATTTTTATATAGTGCCTTCTATGTGCCAGACACTGTGCTGAATGTTTTTTTCAAATAATATTTCATGTGATCTTCATAACAACCCTTCAAGGTAAGTGCCATTGTCATTTATATTTACATTTTACATTTACATTTTACAGTTGAGGAGAACAGAGGTTAAGGGACTTGTCCAGGGTCATACAGCTCTAAGTGTCTGAGGCTGGATTTGAATTCAGATCTTCCTGACTCTGGACCCAGTGCTCTATCCACTTTGTCACTTAGCTTCCCCTACATATTAGGATTATATATCAGTGCTGTGTTCTGTCACACTGAAGATGAATAATGCTTTCAAGAAAGGATCTTCTTGCTAAAATGTAAATGACTTATATGGTTTTGAACACTGCTAATGACATTTGCATTTTAAAAGGAAAATACCCATACTCAAATGGGTTTCTAATTGTGGAATTTCAGATATAAACAGGATGAAGGAGGAACTTATTTTAGAGAGCCTGGGGCATTTCCATAATTGTTTGGAGCATGATGAGTAAAAATTTAGTTCTCTTTCTGACTACCCTGGACCCTAATATGGATGAGTTTTGACATAGGACTATGCCCCCAAGACTCAAACGTTCATGACAAGGATGATCAAAGGAAGAGGCATTTTTTTTTTTTTGCTACAGCCACTCTTGAACACCATGTAGGTAGATGTATGGAACATTCATTAGTTATTTACTATGTGTCAGGCATTGAATTAAGTGCTGGGAATGCAAAATAAAGAAAACAAGGTGGTCTCTCTACTCAAAGAGTTTTTTTTTTCCTAATGTAAGAAGACAATGCATAAAGGGGACCTGTAAAACTGGGATGAGGGAGCCTGATGTGGAGTGAATATTCTTAGCATATATAGTTAGTGCTATGTACACAATCTGCCTTGTTGAAATGAAAACCTACACTGGAAATCATAGATTCTTGAATGGTGAAGCAGGGATATGACTATTTCCCTTGAAGAAAGGCTCTGTATGCAGATTTCTAGTCATATCCCAAATCTCTCTTGCTCAGCCCTTGCCCAATTTCCACCAGGTGTTTAAGTTATATTAAAGTCAACCTTGGTTTAGATATCTGCTTAGACATCTTATTTCCCAGCTTTCTTACCTTTATTATTGTGGTTGTTCAATTGATATTCAGTCATGTCCAACTCTTTTTGACCCCATTTTGAGTTTCATTGGCAGAGATACTGGAGTCATTTGCCATTTCCTTCTCTAGCTCATTTTACAGATGAGAAAATTGAGGCAAAGAAGGTTAAATAACTTGCCCAGGATCACACAGGAAGTGTCTGAGGCTAGATTTGAACTCAGGAAGATGAGGCTTCCTTACTCCAATCCCAGCACTTTATATCCACTGTACTACCTAGCCATCACTAGCTTTCCTCCTTACCATTAAACAACTCACTGTGCTCTCCCTTACCCAACAAATAAGGCTTCCCACCAGCTCCATATATCCTACCCCATTTGCCCACATATTCCCACCCCCATCCCATTCCTTCAATATGATCACTCTTTTAGTCATTATTCTCTTTGATTTTCCTGTCCAAAATATTCTTCTCTCACATACCTGCTTTATATGTGTTATCTATTAGAATGTAAGCTATGTGAGGGGAGGGCTCATCTTACTTTCTTGTATTTCCATCCCTGGCATTTAGCTTACTCGCTAGTACATAATAAGTGCTTAATCAATGCTTTAAAACATTCTTTTAACAGTGCTTTTCGGGTGCTCAGTATCTTTCTCCTGAGGTTCTATTTTCTCACTCACAGTTACAAGCAGATGAAAGATGATAGGCAATAAGGACTGCAGAGAGACGAGAAATACAGTCAAGAAAGGCAGGATGCTATGCACTGAGGAGTGAAATAAGGCCTGGAATTTAAGGGAATGGCAGCCAAGTAGAATAGCCAGGAAATCAAATGCAGGGACAGTTGACTAGTCTGTATGAATGTCAAGAGAAATATCAGTAAAATTAGGCGCTAAGGCTGTGCTGCATTAAGGAGCTGGAAGGCCCTTATTTTTCTTCCAGACAGAAGCACATTTTTCAAACAGTTTTAAAAAGCCCATGCCTCTATCTCTCCCCAAACATTTGTTCACATTGTGGTGACTGGAAGCTATTGCTCCACAATTGAAATGTGGTATTCTTTGCAAGAGATTCCATAATATTTATAATTAACTGTCTTCATGAAAGGGATATGCTCTATATTTGGGAAAATAGTTTTGCAGCAGTATTATTTCGCAGTCAGGGAACTGGTATTCCTTATGCTGTGTGAACTGAGCTCTGCACAATTTTCCATTCCCTTTCTGCTTCCCAAATTTTCATTCAGGATAGAGTAATTTCATAACATGACCCCAAAAAAGGATGCTTTAGGATAGGAGGAAGGAAAGGGTTCTGTTTCCAGTCAGTGGTACAGAAAATGGCACTCTTTATAGTAATTGTTGTTCAGTTGTTTCATCCATGTCTGATTCTTTGTGACCCAATTTGGGGTTTTCTGGGCAAAGATGCTGGAGTGAGTTGTCTATTTCCCTCCCTAGTTCATTTTACAGAAGAGGAACTGAGGCAAAAATGGTTAAGTAATTTGCCCAGTGTCACATAGCTAGTAAGTGTATGAGGCCAGATTTGACGTCAGGTCTTCCTGACTCCAGGACCCAGCATTCTATTCACTGAACCACCTTTCCATTCATAACTGAAACTTGAAATTTAAATAAAACTAAAAATATTGCTAGCCCAATGTGGGGTAACCATAGAAAATGGTGTGAATTTGGCGTGGGTACAGATGGTTTGCTTTAGGGAAGATTTGTTTGTTTGATGTTTCAAATTTACTGGTATTTCCTTCTAACATTTTCTGAAATAATTTTAATGATAATTTGGATAAGTCAGTTCACTTAGAGTATTGGCATCATCATACGTTAGACGTTTTCAGTATTTCAAAATAAAAATGAGAACATTCTTTGGGGGGGGGCAGGTAAAGTGGGTGGTAATTGAGATTAAGTGACTTGCCCAGGGTCACATAGCTAGTAAGTATCTGAGGCCTGATTTGAACTCAAATCCTTCTGACTCCAGGGTTGGCATTATATCAATTGTGCTACCTAGCAGCCCCAAGGGAATTATTTTTTTTAGCATCAAATGTTTGAGTCTTCATTTCATAATGCTGCCACTACATGTCTCCCCTTCCCTTTACTTACAAGTGATTTTCTCTCTTTAATGTCAACTAGCTCTATGCTGTTTTAGTTTAATTGAATCACCATGGAGATGTGTTTGCTAACGTACAATATATTTTGCTTGACTCAAATCACCTATTTGTTTAAAGTGGAAAAGTTGACATTGGCAGAGTTTTGAGAATCCAATCTTCAGCTCATCCAAGGTGATGAAGAATTGCGGCAATGACATCTTATCGTCAGTAACTCCAAGATAAACCTTTGTGAAATGAGGAAATTATTTTATTATTATTTGTTATTTTGTTTCAAATTCAATGTTTTTGTTCTTCCTCTTTCTCTTAGATTCCTGAATAGATACATCTAAAATTTGTGAAATCACTCTCTTGATAGCACTCAAGTTCTTTTCTTAAGAAACTAGATTTTCAGTATTTGGGAATGACTTATAATCACCTCAAATTGATTGGTGAGTACTCTGGATAAATTCAACCTGCAAAAATTCTTTCTGGTTCTTGTCTCTGTGAAGATGGCGATGTCTCTGTGTCTTCAAGCTGAATCTTTATTAGAATTAGAACCTTGGTCTTCAAACTCCTATTGACTTTTGACAAGTGTCTGAGCTGCTGGCTGTCACAAAGAGACTCAGTGCAACTAAAGACTATTAATAAATTTCATGATTTTGATTAGCACTTAAATACACTTATCCATATATAGGATACTGTGTAGTGGGTATTCTAATGTATTATTTATACCTATTGATGTGTCCAAATCTATATATAAACCATTTATCAATAGAGATAATTGGCAGCAGCAGCATGATGATGATGATGATGATGATGATGATGATGATGATGATGATGATGATGAAACAACATCATTTTGTTCCTTGTATCCCTGAAAGAAAAAAAATACACGAGGGAAGGAAGGAAATAAGCCTTTATTAAACATCTACTTTGTGCCAGGTACTATGCTGAGTACTTTAAAAATAATTCATTTTATCCTCAAACAACCATAAGAAGTAGGCTCTTTTATTATTCCCTTTTAATAATTGAGGAAACAGAGCAATCTGAGATTGAGTGACCATCTCATAAGTATCTGATGTCTGATTTGTACTAGGGGTATCCTGAGTCCAGGCAGTGCTCTGTCCTCTGTGCCATGTCAGTGTCCCTAATCTAGACCAATAGATGTTTTAGAACCTCTATGCTTTGCTCTGAAAGGTAATATCCAGTCCATAGGATTCAGGTCTAAAAGGAAACTCAGAGATGCAGCCCTCCCTCCCCCTCCTTTGTAGATGAGGAATTGACACCCAGAGAAATGAAAAGATTTACTCATAGTCACATGAGTTTTCAGGAGTGTGGAAAGGAATTTATTTGAGGGCCTCTGATAACAAATCTAGCACACTTTTCATTGTAACACATCATTCTTACATTCCCTGATTTGGTAGTCCATTTAAGATATAGCAAAAAATTTAAAATTTCTCCTGTCAGAAGAGGTATAGTCAATGACTAACATTCCTCAAAAGCTTATAGAACAATTACTTCCTCAAAATGTGTAATGGGGGTCCAGCACACATATAGAGTCCCTCTGAAGATATCTCCCCACCTGGGGATGCTGGGAAACTTGCTTTTGGGATTCATGATGACATGTGATAGAAGTATCATACAAAGACATAACTGGCTCTGGATGATTGAGTTAATGAGAAGCTCTTTGACTGGCAGCAGAAACATTTGAAAGGTCTTAATTTTGGATGTGTCTATGGAAGTAGTTTTTTTGGCTTCTCTGTACATGATTGGACTCCTTTCCTCATGGTGTCCAGCGAGAAATAATCCTGTCAGAGGGGAAAAATTGGGACCTTCTTCCCTTTAAGGCTAGGTAGCCCTGAGAAATGGGCTTTAGTCCTTAGTCTCTGTGCTTATTCTTTTCCGTCCTAGGTAAAAGGAGTCTCTAATCTTATGAGTTTTGAAACTTCATGATGATGTCCAGCATCCCAACATTCTAGAGTACAGGTTTGCTGCCATGCCCATAGGAGCAAGCAGTGACCTCCAAGAGTGATCATAAGGATCCAACCCAGTAGTAGTTGTGATTAGAACAAACCTGGCAGTCATGCTGCATCTGGTTGTGAGCATGATTGGGACCAATGTTATTTAGGAACTGAACAGAGTGTGTGCCTGAGGTGGTTAGGGAGGAAATGTTTGTACTTTTGTTCTTCTATCTTCAAAGTAAATATACTTTTAAAAAGTTAACTGATGTTAACTGGTTAAATGGAACTGGGACTCTATGTACTGGCAAGTTTCAGTGGAAGAACAGAGTCTATGGGGGCTTGAGCTGCTAACATTAGAGAAGAAATACACAAAACCCTTAACATTCTCTAAAACCATGAGAGGATGATTTAGCTAGACTGATTCTGGAATATTGAGCTAAAATGTACTTGTATGTGCATAATATTTCTAATTTGAATATAAAGAAATATTTGGAATATTTATCAGCCTACACTTTTATTTTAGACTGAAAATAGTAAGTACTTAATGGACTGATTGTCTCTTTCTCTCTGAATCTCTATCCATAGACCTATTTTTCCCCATCGGGAAAAATATGAATGCAGTTTCTTCTGCTCATTCTGCCCTGCCCTTCGCTGATATCAATCAACATTGCCATTTCTGAAATGACTCTTTGTTAGGACACAAATCTTCTCTGTATGCTGAGAAGCAAGATCTGTTCCATCATCTTTAGCTCAGGCACTTCCAATTAGGCAATATGAAATTCTAAAGTTGCAATCTATCTATTTCCAAACAGCCTTTTGATTTAGTCACTGGAAAATATTCATGCTCAGTCAAGATATGAAAATTCCCATCTTTCTCCCTACCATGTATCTAGTACAATTCCATTAAATGATCTAGGTTAATGAGTAATTAGTGGTTATGATAATAATCCCATCCTCTTTTTCTTCATTTTTAAAGTGATGGCCCTTCATGTATAAATTAGTCTTTAGCATCTCACATTCTTACTATGTCACTTCCTGATAAATCTTGAGAAACTTTACCAAATGGAAAATAAATGCTTGTTGAATTATGGCATAATAGACTATAGGAGTCAAGAGACCTGGATGCTAGCTAGCCATGGAACCCTGGGGAAAATGACTTTACAGACTGGGTCTCATTTTCTAGATCTATAAAATTAAGGAATGAGTGTAGATCAATTTTTAAATGAATGGAATTTATTAAATAAGATATTGGCAAATTGTGTTCAAGATCCTTCTAGGAGGTTCAAGAGGTAAAAACTATTTTCATAATAATAATAAAACATCATTTGATTATTAAAATATTCATCTCTTTTCCAACTATATATCTATGTGAGGTAAGATTTTCTTCATATATTTCAGCCAAAACACCATATCAAAGAAATTGAATGCAGAAACAGATATAAGGATTCAGCTGTTTTCAATTAGACCAGACATTATAGGGATTTACAAAAAAATATGTTAGAAAATGCTACTCTAATCAGTAAATTCTTTTTTTATGGAAAACATTGTTTTTTAAAAATAAAACATGATATTTGATTAATATTTCATGAGTTTATAATCATTATTTTACATGAATTAATAAGTGAATATTTATAAAATTGATCAGTTTTTTTGCCATATGGTAGATACTGATAAATACAAATAATCAAAAGCTCAATAAATTTTAAAGCAGCATTTTTTAAGCATATGAAGGGGTACTGAGACCAAAAGGTTTGAGAACCACTGGTCTAAATTATATCTAAGTCCCTTTATAAAATATAGTGTTATTTTCTGATATTAAGACAAGACTTTTGCTTTATCCCTAAAATTTCCAAATGAATTAGACTTCTACATGTAAAATAAAGCAAAATTTGTAAGGAATATAAGTAAACCTAAAAAATGACCTTATTCATAATGTCAAACTGCAGCCAACCTATACCTTGGAATTAAGCGAGACTTTTTTTCCCTCAAATATTACATTTTAAAAATTATATATATACTTAAATTTAAAGAATAAAACCAAACAAATATAAATTCACACAAAATAAATTATATATATATATATATACATATATACACACACACACATATATTCTCTGTATGCCCTTCCATTCTATATCTTCATATATATGATTTTTGTGTACATTATTTTTCTTGCATTTACTGCTATCCCATATAATGTTAATGGAATCTGAACATCTCCCATGCCCTTTTGTATTGGCAAGTAATCAGCTGTTTGGCACCTTGTTTCAAGTTAACACCTTATTTAAGCTATTTAATTAACACAGAAATAGGTAACACCTGGGGAGTTAGTTGCTGATGTAGCAAGAGGAGGCAGAACGGGGAGGAGCTATACTGTATATGGGGAAGAAATTCAGCAGGACAGTCAGAATTTTCTCTCAAGGAGAATCTAGAGGCTACAACTTCTGCTGAGACCTTTCTTCTAGTAACTTTTGCTGACTCCTTTGGGAATTTCTGCTAAGAATGTCTAAGAACCAAGCTGAGGAGCTACCATTAGTGAGAGAGAAGGATCCCAGCTTGAGGGAGCCTGTTCTGTTGTGAAGGTTTGGGAATGTGGGTGTTCACTACATTTACCATGTGCATCAACTTTGGGGCTGCTGTAATGACTTTGGCTTTCTGGCTCTGGGACTCCTTTTCTGGTATTTGAATAAAGGTTTTGGCTCCACCCTCTATGTGGAGACTCTGCTACATTTTGTGATTTACAACTGTATCAGAATAGTCATAGCTACAGTGGGTGTTGTGAATATTGCATTATAGTTACACCTGCTCACTAACGTCCTATTTTTATTTTTTTAATTAATGGTGTAGAGATAACAAAGGGTATTCAAAGGCTCTATGAGCAGAATATAAACTCTTACAGGTTATTAGGATAGGGATGGTGATGAGACATTAGATTTCACTGGTAAAGAGAATTCCTAGTAAAGAAATTCCTACTATCAGTGTAGATAAAAACCTCTCTTTAACTTGCAGCAACAGCACTGAGATTGACTTGCCCAAATTTATAAAGCACATTATTAGCAAACTGAAAAGTCTTCAAGTATGAGATTATACACAGACTTTGTGTATACAATTACATAAGGACCAGTCCAACTAAGGAGGTTTGTCTCCAGGTTGTCTGCAGAGTAATTAATATTTTCACAGAACCATTCTCAAAAGCCATTAACCAAGTCATCCAGTCTACATGTGTAGACAGAGTATATACACAAGAAGGAATCACAGATGGTTGAAGTGTTAGCATATTAAAATATATTCATAGTCAGTGCATGTATTCAGTATTCTGATGGTTCTACTTTCTTTAGTTTACTTTGCTGCCTCTTTGTATTCCTCCATTATGTGCGTGTGTATATTATACAATTATTTGCATTGTATCATTTTAACAGAATATAATATTTTGTCATATATTATACTATATTTACCAATCAACTTACTAACTGTTGGATATTTGATTTTTCCTCATATTTTGTAATTACAAATAATGCTGTTGTATACATAAGAGCAAACATATGTATGTATGTATTATTTTAAAAACATATTTCCTTTTTTAAAAGAAATTATTGTGACATTTTAGGATGTTATTCTAATAAGGAGATTTTTGTTTTGGGGGTATGGTTATTCTTGTGGTTCTTGTTTTGTGCCATCAGCTTGCCCTCCATGGAGATTTTCATTAATTAACAATATATGAGAATACTTATTCCTCCACAACCTTCCAGCACAGTTTTAACACTTTTTGCTCTCTCATTCCCCGTGCAGAATGCCATCCCTTATGAAAAAAGGGTGTGGGGGGAATAATTCAGTAAAATTAAGCAACACATCCATTAAGTCTAATTGCACTCCATAAATACAGTCCCCCATCTCTGCAAAAAAGGGAAGGAAGTGTATTCGTCCTTTTAAAAATATTTTTTCCAATTACAAAGAATTTACTTTCCCTTCCCACCCAATAAAAAGTAAAGAAAGAGGGAAGGAAGAAAAGAAGCAAGGAACCAAAATAAATTCCCATGGTGCCTATATCCACATGTAAGTTTCTTATTTTACATATTAGTTCATCTCAGTGTGATGAGGTGGGCAATATTCTTATTTATCAGTCCTCTAGATTCATGGTTAACCATTTGGTTGATTAGAGTTTTTAAACCTTTTGCGAGTTTTTTTGGGGGGGGGAGGGGAAGGTTTTAGGTTAGCAAACTTTTTCTAAGTTTATTAAGTTTAAAAATAGGAGAGTTGTCATAGATGGCACAGTATTGTTTCTGACAACAGAAACTTTTTTTTAATGTTTTTTTTTCTAATCAGGATGGCTTTATATAAACATTAGTTAAGGCATGATAGACAATAAAGTGTTTTGTTTTGTTTTGTTTTGTTTTTTGCTTTTTTTTTTTTTCGAGGGAAATTGGGGTTAAGTAACTTGCCCAAGGTCACAGGGCTAGGTTTTTGTTTGTGTGTGCGTTAAGTGTCTGAGGCCGGATCCAAACTCAGGTCCTTCTGACTCCAGGGCCGACACTCTACTCACGGCGCCACCAAGATGCCCCTAAAGTGTTTTTTTAAGACTATAAATGTAAATCCACATTTCAAAAAATTTCTTGATAATTTTAATTTTTGGTCAAGTTGTTAGATTTGGTTAAAATCATTTTTTTTTTTTGCCTTGCAATATAGCTGATAGAGAAGTTTTTAGAAGTATCACCATTGACACTTGTTTTCTTTCACTCACATTATTTGAATTTTTTCATGAATAATTTTAAGAAATATATTTATTTTTATGAAGGTGAGCCTAATTAAAAGGAGGAAATTTAAGTTGGAAATACACATAACTGGACTCATAAATTGCAATATATCACTGAAAGTAAATTAATGAAGTAGGGAAGTAGTCATCCCCTCCACATTATGAAACTCATATTTTGCTCTCAGGGTATATCATATGCCACATGTGGAATTTGACATACAAACTGAGTGAGAACACCAATACTAATTTGTATGTCAAATATTATACAGCCTAATTTATTTCAGAAATAAAACCAATGTAATTCGTAATATTATTTTATCATCTTCACCCTCACCAAGAGGACATTTTCCATATTATTTGAGTAGGATTCACCTAACCATTTTGGAGATCACTGTACTATGCAACACTGTATGAATATACATAGATATGCATATATGTATATATATGCACATATATACATGAATTTATGCATATATCCTCACACATATTTAAAAGTTTATTTACAATATCACAAAAAGAACTTTTTATACTGTATATGTTCATATTCCATATGCATACAGTTGTGAGGATTTTGAAAATTTATTACTTTTGTTTGTTTAATATCTGCTAAACAAAAACTCATCTTTTCTCCACAGATTAGACAAATACTCTTCACTTTTCTTTTTTTGGTGTTAATTTACTTAATTTTATAATCAAACTGAAATTTATTATTAGGCAAAATGTGAAATAAGGATCTAAATGTATTATTCCCTAACAATTTTTATTAAATAATGAGACTTTTCCCCAGGTATTTTTTGGTCAAGTTTTCTCAGACATCAATATTTTGAATGTATTGAGTCCTGTTTTAGAATTTCTAAGCTGTTCCACTCAGCTGCCACTGTATTTTTTTTTTACCTAGGGCCAGATAGTTTTAATGAGAGTTGCTTTAGGCTTAAATGTTTTTATGGTTCCATAATTTCACCGAGGTATATGTTCCCTTTAATGTTGCAAATCATAATCTATCTAGTTTGGTTAGAGTTTCATGGGCATTATAAAAAATTAGGAAAGAATCACATCAGATATCTTTCATAGCTATGGAAAAGGAATGAAATCTTACCCAAAGACAGAGGCACATTCAAAAGATAAAACAGGTAGTTCCAATTGCTTGAAATTTTGAAAGATTTTGAGTAGACAAAATTAATGTGATAAAGGAAAGAAATGAAACAATTCAATGAGAAAATTACTGTATTACATACCTCTTATAATAATGATACTAATATGGTATCCTAGATATACAGACTTCTAACAATTTATATATGTATAAAACCAAGAGTCATTTTCTAATAGTTATATTGAATGAATGTCAACAAAAAGTTCTCAAAAAGATAATTAAACTAGTAATGATCATATGGAAGAATGCTCCTAATTAATAATACTAGGAGAAATGTATATCAAAATTCTCTAAGATTTTATTCCTAGAAAATTGTAAAAGATGAAAAAAGATAGTAATAATGTTTGAAGGGTCTTAGAAAGATGAGCAGATTAATGTACTGCTAGTGGAACTGTGAGTTTGTCCAACAGTTCTGGAAAACAATTTGTAATCATGAAAAGAAAATGACTAAAATGTTCCAAAACTCCATTGCTAAGCATGTGACCAAAGAAAATCAATGATAAAAATAATGTTCCCATAATTATTAGCATTTTGTACTAAAAAAACAGCATTTTTTTATTTGCAAAGAGCTGGAAGCAAAATAGATAGTTGATGATTGAGAAATAGCTAAACATTTTATGCCTTTATTTGAATCCTTGGCACTTAGCATAAAGCCTGGAATACAGAGAACACTTAATAAATGCTCATTGACTAATTGCCCAAATACCTGAATATTATTTTAAAAATTCTGTAAGAATATAGAAAAATATAGAAAAACCTGGGAAGACATAAGAACTGATGCAATGTGAAGTAAGCAGAACCAAATAATAGAAATGAAAAGAATAAAAATAATAAAACAAACTAATTGAATGCTATGAAATTATAATGAACGAGCTAACTCCCAAAGAAGAAATTTTAGAAGATATCTACATTCCTTATTTGCAGAAGGAATGGACCATGGGTGAAGAATAGTGCAGGTGATGGTTTGATTATTTTGTCTTAACTTTTTCTTATTCTTTTTTTAAAATGATGTTTTTAAAGAGGAGTAAGGAGAATATATTGGGAAATGCAGGTAACATTAAAAATATAGTAATAAAGGGGCGGCTAGGTGGTATAGTGAATAGAGCACCAGCTGTGGAGTTAGGAGGGCCTGAGTTCAAATTCAGCCTCAGACACTTAACACAAAAAACTAGCCATGTGACCTTGGGCAAGTCACTTAACCCCAATTGCCCTAAAATATATATAATAATAAAATTACATTTCTTAAAATGTCATAAGTACGAATGAAACATATAGAGCTATCAATCTTTTTTCCTTGTTCTCTATACAAGGTATAATACTGGCTCAACTATTTTTGCACATATATATTTACTTGGACATTTTTAATAACACTTTTGTGCACAAGTCAAGATTTGTATTTGTTTTTAAAGTATTTTGGTTTTATGTGTTTAACTTATTTATATTACTCTTCACTCTTTTTTTAACATTGAAGTTTATCTGCAGCTCTGGTCTCTTTATCAGGAATACTTGGGAGTCCTCTAATTCATTAAAGATCCATTTTCCCCCTCTACCATTATGTTAAGTTTTGCTGGGTATGTCATTCTTGGCTATGTGTCCATATCCTTTGCCATCTGGAATATCATACTATAAGTTTTCCTTTCCTTTTTAGAGGTTGTTCTTATATCATGTGTTCCTCAATGTGCTTGAATTCTTTCTTTGTGGCTGCTTGTAATGATTTTTCTTTGACCTGGAAAATCTAATATTTGGTTATCATGGTCCTGAGAGTTTTCATTTTGGGGTCTATTTCATAAGGTAACTGGTATTTTCTTTCTCTTTTAATACCACCTTCTGGTTCTAAGAGATCTGGAGAGTTTTCTTTTACAATTTCATGAAATATGATGTCCATGGGACAGAGCCAATATGGTAGAATAAAGTATTTTTTCAGAGCTCTTACAACATTCCCTCTACACAACTTTAAAAGTCTGTCAAATCAAAATCTAAGTAGCATAATAAAATGAAGTCATAGTGAGTAATTTTCTTGGGCATAGGATAGCTTAGGAAGACAGAAAGTGAGGCTGGCAAGGAGTATAGCATGACTGAACCAACACCAACTATGGGCCTTGGAGGTGGTGGCAGCAGTGGTACTGAGAGTGCTCAATGAATAGAGATGTTAAGATTGTTAGATACCAAGTCAGGAAGGAATTAGAGAGCACTCATCTGCTAGTATTACAGTAAGGACCAGATGCAACTAGGCAATTTCAATGCCCATTACCTAGTTCCAGGAGACAGGTTAAGGGCATAAAGGAGTGCCTGTGATTGCAAGGGATTAGGGACCATACTTGGGTATAAACTGAAGTATCTGCAGAGAGATGAATTGTGGTCACTAAGGAGCTGGGGCTCTGGTAAGGACTAGAAAACACACCTGGATGGTAATTACCATATTCTCCCTAGATCACACCACCTTAGAACCACTGAGAACTTACCAGAGCTAGGTCTAGCTATGAAAACAGTAAGAAATTAATGCCTGAAACTTAAGAGAGACAACACCTCAAAACCACAGTGGTAAGTAGAGTTCCATTCTAACAAATGCCAAAATCAAGAAATAGACTAGAAAAAATGAGCAAATGACAACAACAACAACAACAACAACAACAACAACAACAACAACAACAGCAGCAGCAACAAAGAACTTGACCATAAAAATTTTCTATGGTAACTTGGAAGCTCAAGACACAAACTCAGAAGAAGACTGACTTGAAAACATAGACAAGCAAAGTTTCAAAGAAAGATGTAGATTGGACAAAAGCCTAACAAAACTTACGAAAGGAACTAAAGAAAAATACAAAAAAGACCAAAAAAAATTGCCAGAATCATTTTTAAAAATTTTAAAAGAGGTAGAGGGAAACTTGGGAAAAGAAATGAGAACAATGTAAGAAAATTATGAAACGATAGTTAATAGGTTGGAAAAAGAAGCAGAAAATACTAGAAAAAAATCCTTAAAAATTAAAATTGCCAAATGGCAAAAGAAGTATAAAAACATGGGAAAATCAGAACAGATTAAATAATAAAAGACTTAGAAAACTTCGGTATTATAATTCCTTAAAAATCAAAATTGGTCAGATGAAACCTAATGACTCCATAAAAAAATGGGTAAAAGATAAAAAAAAGAAATCTCTCCAGAAAAACAACACTGACCTACATATTAGATTGAGGAAAGATAAGTTAAGAATTATTGGAGTACTGGAAAGTCATATTGTAAAAATGATTAGATATTATATTTCAAGAAATTATTAAGGAAAGCTGTCCCAATATCTTAGGTTTAGAGGGAAAAATAGAAATTGAAAGAATTCACCTATTAACCTTTGAAAGAAATCCCAAAATTAAAACTCTCAGGAATATTATTTCTAAATTCCAGACCTCCCAGATCAAGGAGAAAATACTAGAAAAATACAGAAAGAAAACATTCAAATACCATTGCACCACAGTCAGGCTTACACAAGAATTAGCAGCTACCACTAAAAAAGGAGTGGAGGACTTGGAATATGATATTACAGGAGGAAAAGGAGCTAGGATTACAACCAAGAATAACCTACTAACTGTAACCTCAGTTTGATCCTGAAGAGAAAAAATGAAATTTATTTAGAACACAAAGAAGAGGTTTTATAATGGAGGGAAAATAGGTCGTGTTGGGGACAAGGATTAACAGAAGAGTAAAGATGAAGGGAAAAACACAGCAATATAACTGTGAATGTGAATGGGATGATTTACCTTATAAAATGGAAGAAGATAGCAAAATGGAATAAAAAATAATTCAATAATTTTATTTCTTGGAAGAGACACACTTAAAACAAAAAGACAGAGGTAAAATAAGAAGTTGGAACAGAAGCTATTATGTTTAAGCTGAAGTAAAAGGGAAGAGCAGTAATCATGATCTCAGACAAAAAGAAAGAAAAGGGAAGCTACATTTTATCAAAAGATATCATAGCAATTAACATATATGCACCAATAGGCATGCCATCTATATTTTTGAAAAATAACAAAAAGTTAATGAGTTAAACAGTAAGGGACCTTAACTGTAATCTCTCAGACCCAGATAAATCTAAATATAAAATAAAAAAAATAAGTTAAGAAGACGAATAAAATTCTGGAAAAGTTGTAGACGATAAACTTCAAGATAATTCTATATGGAAGCTCATTGGTGGCTTTTTCAATTTATTTTCTGAAGATATGATTATTTAAATTTTTTTTATTTATCTGGGAAATTTATATTTTGAAAATATTCATACTTTCAATTTATAGTATCAGTTTTATTGTAATTTAATTGTACAAATAGCTATGATAAATTCTTTCATTTATTTGTGGTACTGTTAATTTGGTTTGCTTCCTTCTGTTCAAAAAATCAAATTAACCAGTGACCTCTATTTTTTCATGGAATTAGCTCTTATTTTATTTATTAAATTCAATGATTTATTTTAACTTTTAATCTTCTTAATCCCTTCTTTGATTTTCAAAATGTCTATCAGGGCAGAGCCAAGATGGCGGAGTAGAAACAGCACTTCCAAGCCACACTCCCCACAGAATACCTCCAAACTATGTAAAAGGGGACTCTAAACAACTTCTGGAGCCCCAGCACCCACAGAATGACACAGAGAAGCTAACCTCCCACTGAGGACACCCCAGCAGCCCTGCAGGAAGGACCAGTGCAGCGTCAGCAGCAGTGCAGTACGCAGTGTGCGGGGAGCCAAACCCAGGTCCCCCTGAGTGGAGGTTTTAGCCCCAGGGCGGCAGGGCCAGTGGTCGGCTGGAGGGACCCCAGAACACCAGCAGCTGTGGCGACGCCAGATTTATCAGCATAGACATGCCTAGGACAAAGTGAGAGGTTAGTACCCTATAGACTTTGGGACCAGTATTTGGGGAACGCGTCGGCTTCCTCCCCTGGGGGCTAGAAGCTGCTCAGGAGACACTCCATTTTGTAGTTTTCAGAGGCAGCTCCAGCTCCTGGCCTGTGAACTATAGGGAGATCCAGCAATCAGTCTTGGGGGGTAATGGCTCTTGCTTTAACCTCCCTGGATCTGGATTGTGATCTGGGGTGGAGGTCTTAGGTGGGTTCACAGCTTGCCAGAAATGGAAGTTGCCCCCACACACACACATTCGGGATGAAAGTTCACCTGTCTGGCACTAGGCCATACTGTGGCAACAAGCCCAAAAGCCAAGTAATTAAGTGGCAACATGCCCAGGCAAAGGAAACAAATTAAACCGAAAAATGCAACCTTAGACTCCTACTTTGGGGGCAAAAACAATCAAAACATAGAGTGAGAGGTGAGCTGTGAGGTCAGAAGTCCTGCTCCAAAAGTCCCAGGGGATGGGTGATGAGAGAGGTAGGGAAAGAATCTGGAGTTCAAAAGTTTAAAATCAAATGTTTAAAACATTATTATTATTATTATTAGTAGTAGTAGTAGTAGTAGTAGTAGTAGTAGTAGTAGTAGTAGTAGTAGTATTGTTATTATTATTTTACATGTAACTGAGAAATAAGATATACAGGCACTGAGGCACAGACATCCACCATGCCCTACTGGAAAGTCGGAGAGGGGATGGGGGAAGATATAGGAGATAGAAGATTGGGGGACGGGATACTCAGTGGGATTGCTGTTTTGGGGTGGTGGATAGAGGAAAAATGGGGAGAAAATTTGCAACTCAAAATTTTGTGGAAATTAATTATGAAAACTAAAAAATAAAAAAAAATGAATTAAAAAATAAATTTTCAAGGAAAACTGCCCTGATATTCTCAAACCAGAAGATAAAATAGAAATGGAATTAATGTACTGACCACCTCCTGAAAGGGATCCCAAAATGAAAACCCATAGAAATAGTGTAGCCAAATTCCAGAGTAACCATGTCAAGAAGAAAATATTACAAGGAGTTGGAAGGAAGACATTCAAGTATTGTGGAAACACAGTAAGAATAACACAAAATTTACCAACTTAAACATTAAGGGATGAGAGGACTTGAAATGTGATATTCCAGAGCTCAAAGGAGCTAGGATTAAAACCAAGAATCACCTACCCAGAAAAATTGAGTATAAAACTTCAGGGGGGAAAATGGACATTCAATGAAATACAGGACTTTCAAGTATTCTTGATGAAAAGAGCAGAGCTGAATAGAAAATATGACTTTCAAACACAAGACCCAAGAGAACTATGAAAAGCAAAACTGGAAAGAGAAATCATAAGGACCTATTAAAGTTGAACTATTTATATTCCTACCTGGAATGATGATATTTGTAATTTATGAAACCTTTCTCATTATCAGAGTCGTTAGAAGGAATATGTATGTACGTATATATTTACATGCATATACTACATATATAAATACATATATACATACATGTATATATACATATATACATACATACACGTACATACATATATAAAATGCACAAACATAGAGGGCACAGGATGAGTTGCATATGAAGGGATGATATCTAAAAATGACAATTAAAGCAATTAATATATGAGGGTAGAATGTATGGGGAGAAGAAGAAAGGGAGAGCTAGAATGGGGTATATTATCTCACATAAAAGAGTCAAGAAAAATCTTTTATAATGGAGGCTTTGAGCAGGAAAATGAGAAACTTTACTGTTATTGGATTTGGCTTAGGGAGGGAATAACATACACATTCAATTGGATATCTTACCCAGTAGGAAAGTAGGAGGAAGGGGATAAGAGGGGGAGATGAGAGAAAGAAGACAAATGGGAAACAGGGTAATCTTAAGCAAACACTTTTGGAGAGAAACTTGGTCAAAGGACAGAATAGAATAAATGGGGGATGGGATAGGATGGAGGGAAATATAGTTAGTCTTCACCACATGAGTGTTATGAAAATGTTTTGTATGACTACACATGCATAACCTATATCGAATTGAATTGTTTGCCTTTTCAACAAGGGTGGGTATAAAGGGAGAAGTGAGAGAATGTGAAACTCAAAGTTTAAAAAAAAGAAATTTGAAAATTGTTTTTACATGCAACCGGGAAATAAGATATGTAGACAATGGGGTATAGAAATCTATCTTGCTCTACAGGAAAATGGAAGGGAAGTGAATAAGAGAAGGGGGTAGGTGATAGAAGGGAAGTAAGATTGGAAGAAGAGGTAATTAGAATACACACCATCTTGGAGTTGGGAGAGGGCAGAGTTGGGGGGGGGGGATTTGGAAATCAAAACCTTATGGAGGTAAATGCTGAAAACTAAAGAAAAATTAATCAATAAAAAAAGAAAAATGAGACCCTTATCAGAGAAATTTACTATAAAAATTTCTCGCTGCTTTTTCCCCCTTCATTTCCTTATTTGTTAATTCATGCATCCATTTATTCATTCATCCATTTATTTGTTTGTCCGTCTATTTATTTGTTGGTTATGGCATTTGTTTTAATTATTCTTATCTTTTTTTTTTACCTTCCTCAATCTGTTTCCTAGGTCAGTTGTTTTTATTGTGGGGCACCTTATATTTTTCTTCTCTGCTTTCAGCCATTTGAATGTGTTTTAATTTTTTCTTGTGTTCTTTAATTTTTCTTATTAATTTTCAGAAAGTTATTTGCTTGGGCAAGGTCTTCAACCTCTCAGACAAAGCTGTTTAATTACCTTTCAAATCCTCTTTTTCAAAGGTCTCAGTTCTTTTCCACTTTTTTTCCCCCCTCGGGTACTTTTATTTCATTTATGAAAACATTTAAAATTTAAAACTCTTTAAAAAAACTATTGCTTTATGTATTCCAGGAATTATGGTTCAGTTTGTGCCCAGTCTGTGTTCTTCTCTGAGGCATTGCTTGTGGAAGTCATTATCTTTTTCTACATTTGTGTTTTGATCATCTCTGCCACCATAATAACTCATCACATAGTTTTTCCTATTCTTCCAGTCTACTTCCTTACTTCAGACTTCGTGTTAGTCCTGGGTTCCAGCACAAATCTAGTGGGAAAGGAGGCCCTGTTGCTATTTTCATGGGAGTATTGAGTACTGTGGTATTCTGGATCTCAGGGACAGACTACAGACTTGCCCACATTCAGGGCTCCCAAAGTGTTCTGATCCAGGGAAAAATCTTATCACTGTTCCCCTAATCTTAACTCTTCATTTTCCTGGTGTGGGCTTGTGAAAGTATATACTATTGGCTCTGTATGTTCAGAGTGGCACAATTGCAGGCTCCACTTTGGCCTGGGATTCCTGCCTTGGTTATTCTCTGAAGGTTGGCTAGAAGTAGGAGGTGAAATCTCTTCTAGCTTGGAATATGAGGCATACCACCAACAGTGTTGCTGCTGTTGCCAGTTTCTGAAATTCCTCTTTTCTTAGTATACAACCACCCAAGGCCTTTCTCTCTGGGAACATCATCCCTTTGTGTGAGTTCCCTTCTCAGTCAGTCCTAGATTTGTGACCTAGAACTGGTTAGTGGGTGAAAAGGCTTCCAGTTTGTACCTGTACTTTTTTGTCGTTTGTTTTTTGGAGGGCAGTTGGGGTTAAGTGACTTGCCCAAAGTCAAACAGCTAGTAACTGTCAAGTGTCTGAGTGTAGGATATACCCTTCTTGTCTGTCACCCTCTGGTGAGTAGTGTTGGACAAATGACTCATTGTTACTTATTCCGATTTTCTCATAAAGATCCAATCTGGTGCATTTTATATATCGTTTTAGAAGAGGTCATAAAGCAGAGATTTCTCCAATGCTTCTTATCCCTCCACCATCTTGACTTTACTTCCCCACAAGCCATGATTATTAATTAGCTATAATTAATTACGTAATTAGACATAGTTAATTACGTTTTCCCATTTTATCCCTCTAAGTTATTTTTTGGTTAAATATAATTTAGATTCTTTGGAAACTGATGGTTGATTATCTGTAGGTATATAGCATTAGAAAAATCAATGAGAGGGGGCAGAGCCAAGATGGCTGAATAGAAAAAGCACCTCCACGGTGCTCAAGCACACAACACTTCAAAATCATGTAAAAGGGAGACTCGGAACAACGTCTGGAGCTTCAAGACCCACAGAACGACACAGAGAAGCCAACCTCCTGCTGAGGACAGCCCAGCGTACCAGCAGGGAGTGACCAGCTCAGCACTCTGAGAGACAACAGCACAACACTCAGGGAAGCAAGCCCCAGACCACATAAAATGCCGTTTTAGGGCCAGGGCGGGTGGACCAGCAGCTAGCTGGGGGGAACCCAGAACATCAGCAGCTGTGGTTTCTCCAAAATTCCCAACACAAATAGAGAGGTTAGTGCCCTATGGACTTCGGGACCAGTATTTGGGAGTGTGTCAAGTTCTTCCCCTGGGGGCTAGAAGCAGCTGAGGAGACAAGGCACAGACAACATTTTGCAGCTTCAGTTGCAGCTTCAGCTCCTGGCCTGTGAACTGTAGGGGGATCCAGCAATCAGTCTTGGAGGGAGGGGGTAATCACTCTTGCTTTAACCTTCTTGGATCGGAATTGCAGTCTGGGGTGGAGGTCTTGGGGTGTGTGTGCAGCTTGTCAGAGTGTGTGGGGGCATCAAGGAGGGCACCCAACTTCTGGCAGTTGAAAAGACCACAACCTTTAGGATGGAAGCTCCCCTATCTGGTGACAGAGTCCTACTGTGGCAACAAGCCCAAAAGTTAAGTAATTAAGTGGCAACATGCCTAGGCAAAGGAAATAAAATGAACAGAAAAATGGAACATTAGACTCCTATTTTGGGGGCAAAGAGGATCAAAGCATGGAACAGGAGGAGGACTGTGAGGTCAGAACTCCTGCACCAAAATCCCCAAATTAAAATACGAGTGGGTTACAGGTTAGAGGACCTTAAGAAGGACCTTAAAAACCAAATAAGAGAAGTGGAGGAAAAATTGGGAAGAGAAATGAGAAGGATGCAGGAAAAGTATGAAATGAGGGTCAACAGCCTGACTGAGGAAAATAACATCTTAAAAATTAGACTAACTCAAGTGGCAAAAGAGGCTCAAAAAGGCAATGAGGAGAAGAATGCCTTAAAAAGCTGAATTTTCGGGGCGGCTAGGTGGCGCAGTGAGTAGAGCGTCGGCCCTGGAGTCAGAAGGACCTGAGTTCGGATGCGGCCTCAGACTCTTAACCCACACAAACAAAAACCTAGCCGTGTGACCTTGGGCAAGTTACTTAACCCCAATTGCCCTAAAGGGGCAGCTAGGTGGCGCAGTGAGTAAGAGCACCGGACTCAGAGTTAGGATGACCCGAGATCAAATCCGGCCTCAGAAAATGAGCACCCACACATAAATAATGACTAGCTGTGTAACCTTGAGCAAGTTACTTAACCCCAATTGCTTAAAAAAAAAAAAAAAAGCTGAATTTTCCAGATGGAAAAAGAAACTCAAAAGCTCACTGAGGAGATTCATTCCTTCATAGTTAGACTATAGCAAATGGAAGCTAGTGACATGATGAGAAATCAAGATGCTGTTAAACAGATCCAAACAAATGAAAGAATAAAAGGCAATGTGAAATATCTCATGGAAAAAGCCACTGACCTGGAAGATAGATCCAGGAGATATGATTTAAAAATTATTGGACTATCTGAAAACAATGACCAAAGAAAGAACCTAGAAACCATCCTTCAAGAAATTCTCAAGGAAAATTGCCCTGATGTTTTAGACCCAGAGGGGAAAATAGAGGTTGAAAAAATCCAGAGATCACCTCCTGACAAAATCCCAAAAAGAAAACTCCTAAGAATATTATGGCCAGGTTCCAGAATTCAGAGATCAAGGAGAAAATACTCCAAGCAGCCAGGAAGAAACAATTTCAATATTGTGGAAACACAATCAGAATAGCACAGGACCTGGCAGCTTCTACACTGAGGGACTGAAGGGCATGGAATACAATATTCTTCAGGGCAAAGCACCTGGGATTAAAACCAAGAATCACCTATCCAGCAAAACTGAGTATTTTGCTTCAGGGGGAAATATGGTCACTCAGTGGAATAGAGGACTTTCAAGCATTCCTGAGGAAGAAACCAGAGCTGAATGGAAGATTTGACATTCAGACACAAGAAGCAAGAGATGCTTGAGAAGGTAATCAGGGAAAAGAAATCAAAAGGAACTTATCAAAGTTGAATTATTTACATTCCTACATGGAAAAACAATAACTGTGACTGATGAAACCTTTATCAGTAAGAAAATAATTGAAGAAGGGTATATGGGCATATGAATACATATGTGAATATGTGTATATATGTTTACAGGTATACATGGATAGAGGGCACAGATTGAATTTGTTGGGAAGGGATGATACTTAAGGGGTGAAGTTAAGAGGTGAGGGAGGAATGTGGCAAGAGGAGATGGGGAGAGACAGGGTGGGGCAAACTATCTCATATAGAAGAGGTAAGGGAAAGTAGTCATAGGGGAGGGGAAGAACAGGAAAGCAAAAAGGCAAAACCATATTCTCATTGAATTTGGCTCAGGGAGAGAATGACATGCATACTAAATGGGATATCTCACCCTTCAGAAGAGTAGGAGGGAGGGGGATGAGATGGGGGAGGAAGGAGGGGAGGGCATGCTTGTGGGAGGGGAGGTTGGAAGCACCCACTTTTGAAGAGGGTTTGGATCAAAGTAGGGAATGGACCAGGTTGGGGGGGGGGGATGCATGGGAGGGAAATATAAGCAGTCTTTTACAATATATCTACTATGGTAATGTTTTGCATAGGTATACATGTACAACATATACTGAATTGCTTATCTTCCCAGAGGGAGTGTGTGACAAGGGAGGAAGGGAATGGATGTGAAATTTGAAGATTTAGAGTTAAATGTTTCAAATATATGTAAATACTATTATTAATACTATTTTGCATGTAACTGGGAGATAAGATGTGCAGGCATTGGGGCACAGGGATTCACCTTGCCCTAATGGAAAAGTTGAAGGAGGTAAGGGAGAAGATATGGGAGAAAGCAGATTGGATGAGGGGATATCCTGTGGGACTGCTATTCTGGGGTGGTGGATAGGGGGAAAACAGGGAAAAATTGTAACTCAAAATCTGGCGGAAATGAATATTGTAAACTGGAAGTTAATAAAGCATTTGGAAAAGAAAAAAAGAAACATCAATGACATAAATTTTTCAAAACTGTTAACTATTCATTTGTAGTGCCTGTCCAAGATGCTAATAAGCTAATTGAAAGAAGTATTAATAAAACCAAATACTATAGTCTAGTGGTTCTAAAATTATGGTCTAGGAAGCCCTAAAGGTCCTTTTTATCCTTTAAAATGTATTTTGAGACTAATATATTTTTATAATAATAGAAAGACCTTTTAATTTCTAACAAAGAAAATATTAGTGGATATAAACAATATAAGCAAAAGCTCTTGATTGAGGGTACTCACTAATTTTTTTACAGCATAAAGGGATGTTGAGACTAAAAAGTTTGAGAAGCTCTCATCTATAAAATATTCTTCATCCAGTCAGTGTTTCTACTATGGATTGTTAGGCTGATCTTGTTCAGTCATTATGGATTTCTTCAAGGAGACTCAGTAGCATTGAGTTTTAATGCAGTCAGAACATCATCAGCAAACAGGATAATCCTAAGTAAATGAGTTTATTCAGAATAATTTTTCCAATTGGATTCCATACAGAACATTTTATTTTTGACTGTGATGGACACATTTGGTAATCATTCATCTTTCTGTCTTGTTTCTTCCTTGATAAAGATAATCAGTATCATTGAACAATTGATTATGTGATTGCATTTGTCAAAGAGCCTTGTATGATCTTAATATGTTCATAGGAGACCTTTACTAAGTCAAATGCTTTTTCATCATCAACACAAAAAAAGGGTGGTATCCTCTATTCCCTTCATTTTTCATGCAAATAAAAAATGCGATATCGAAATATATCCTGCTACAGAAAATTATTTACAGTGGTTAGGCTATTGTAAGTTCATATTTTAATCAAATATATCTTTGACACATTTTCTTTCAAATTTTCTTTTTTTTAAATACTGAACTTAACAGACAGCAAATACTGAGCAATCATATATTCAAAGTAGAGCAAAAAGAAAAGAGGATAGTGATTAAACTGCAACTATTAAAAATAATTTGCCTTTTCTTTACCATCTAGAATAAATTCAAAATGTAAATAACAAGGCAGTTCACTTTACGTGTTTTTCCTTTGAGCTTCTTTTTTATTTCTTCTGTGGATTGAAAAACAAATGTTTTGATGACATCATCATTGTTGTCCTTTGCTTTTTTTGTTTTGTTTGTTTGTTTGTTTTTTATTTTTGGAGGGGGAAAGGAAGGGCAATTGGGGTTAAGTGATTTGCCCAAGGTCATATGTCTAGTGTCAAATGTCTGAGGCTGGATTTGAAGTCAGGTCTTTCTGACTCCAGGGCCAGTGTTCTATTCACTGGACCACCTAGCCGCCCCCATTGTTGTCCTTTTTCTTCTTTTTCTCCTCCTCCTCTTCTTCCTCCTTGTTAATCACCTTTTATTTAGGAAATAATACTGATTTTTTTCATTCATTTAGTATATTCTCATCTTTCAGATATCCTGAAAATTTATCTCATAATGCTTTGAACAGGATATCTACTCAATTAAGGATTTATTTTATGCATATTTAGTTTTATCAAGATGTTCTTCCTATCTTTATCTTCTTTAATACAATTTCTACTTCCTCATTATATGGCTCATCAAGACTTACATGTACAGTGTAAATGAAAATATTCTGCTCCATTGAAGATTTCAAAAATAGTTCATTGTAGTACTCCTGACAGCTCTGTTTTATTTTTTCCATTTATTGTTCTTTTAGTTTTATTTTTAACTATTTTTAAAATCATCTCTTTTAAATTCAGTTTTCTACACACTTGTTTCACCCTGATTTGTGAGGTGATACCCTTCACAATATTCAATCAAATCTCATTTTTACCCTCCTTTACTGGAATTGCTAGTAATTCTAATATTACATCAAAATGAATTAATATTAGCAAACACTTAAAATAGCAATTTATAAAAGAAAATCTTATAATGTTTCTCCATGCTATATAATGTTGGTTTTGAGTTTTAGATAGCTTATTTTTCTCAGGTTAAAAAGGAGAAATATTTTTAATGTTTTCTTTTTTATCATGAATGTATGCAAAATATATAAAAGACTTTCTCCATGATTTTTATAAAATCATATAATGTTATTATTTTAGATACTGAAGATCGTCTGAATTGGATGTGGACATTTTGTGGAGTATTGAAGGAAGACATAGATAGGGGGCTTTAGGGACAAACACTGCCATCTATTCCATTGGAAAGAGTATCCCTATTAACGAAACAGTGATTTACAAAAGTATTGAAAAAATATATATAAATTAATGAATCTACAAGCATTTCTTACAATGTGCCAAACACTGAGCTAGGTATCAAGGATAAAAAGGCAAAGCATAATCCCTTTTCTCATAGATCTCACATAATCTATAGGCGAAGAGGGACAGGGAAATGAATGAGTATACACACACACACACACACACACACACACAAACACACACACAGACATACATATGTGTATATATATATCTAAAGTAGATGCAAAGTTAGATGACATATTCAATATTTTGCTGGTATCAAATGATCATTTCATTGCTGGTATAAATCTTACCTAGTAATGAAGTAAGGAATTTTTGTCCTTTCAGTGTATATTCTACTTACTAATATTTTGTTGAATATTTTATAAAATGGTGTTAGAACACAAAGAGGAAAATAATGAAAGCATGGTCACTAAACAGAATGATAATATGAGAAATTGTAGGTGACAAGAATTAAATGATTAGCTGAGTCTATGAAATTAGTCTGCCTTCTAAATGACCATGAATATTCAGGTAAATGTACTTAGTTAAAATATTATTCAAACAGCAGGCACCAAGTGTACAAAACGTACTCTGTTGAGTCTCTAATGAATACAAATCATATTACTGGATGTCATCCAGTCAGATCTACACATATTAAATCTGTATGGATGGATGGCAATCAACATAGGGCAGAGCAATATACTAGAATCTTCAAACCAGATAACTAAATGAATTGCCATTAGATCATGACATTGCACCAGTTAATTTCAGAGCATTTTACTTGATGCAATATTGATACAAATACTACTGGAGATTCAATGGAAGGGAATCAATATTACTGTTAGGAAGTTATGTAGCTAACTAGAATTCACAAATATACTTTAGGAAGAAATAGAATACAAATAAACCAATTCACATATACCCTTTTATTTGATATAGCTCTAAATGATTTGATGAATCTATTTCTTTTTTTTCTAATTAAAAAAATGATTTATTAACTTCTGCTTTACATCATTCATTTCCACCAGATTTTGAGTTACAATTTTTTCCCCATTTTCCCCCTACCCACCACCCCAGAATAGCAGTCCCAAAAGATATACACTCATCTAATATGCTCTCCCCTATATCTTCTCCCATACCCCCTTCAACTTTACCACTAGGGCAAGGTAAATCTCTGTGCCCCAATGCCTGAACATCTTATCTCCCAATAACATGCAAAATAGTATTAATAATAGTATTTATATATATTTGAAAAACTTAATTTTAAAACTTCAAATTTCAGATCAATTCTCTTCCTCCCTTGTCACCCACTCCCTCTGGGAAGATAAATAATTCAGTATGTGTTGTACATGTATAGTTATGCAAAACATTACCATAGTAGATATATTGTAAAAGGCTGTTTATATTTCCCTCCCACCCATTCAACCCCCCAACCTGGTCCATCCCCTACTTTGATCCTGTCCCTCTTTGAAAGTGGGTACATCCAACCTCCCCTCTCCACAAAATTCCCACCCATCCATCATCCCCCCTCTCATCCCCATTCCCCCTACTCTCCAAAAGGGTGAGATATCCCATTTAGTATGTATATCATTCTCTCCCTGAGAAAAATTCAATGAGAATATGGTTTTGCCTTTTTGCCTTCCTGTTCTTCCCTTCCACTGCAAATACCTCCCCTTGCCTCTTCTATATGAGATAGTTTACCCCACCCTGTCTCTCCCCATCTCCTCTTGCCACATTCCTCTCTCACCTCTTAACTTCACCCCTTAAGTATCATCCCTTCCCAACAAATTCAACCTGTGCCCTCTATCTATGTATACCTGTAAACATATATACACACATTCATATATGTGTGTATGCCCATATACCCTTCTTCAATTATTTTCATACTGAGAAAGGTTTCATCAATCACACAGTTATTGTTTTTTCCATGTAGGAATGTAAATAATTCAACTTTAATAAGTCCCTTTTGATTTCTTTTCCCTGATTACCTTCTCAAGCATCTCTTGCTTCTTGTGTCTGAATATCAAATTTTGCATTCAACTCTGGTTTCTTCCTCAGGAATGCCTGAAAGTCCTCTACTCCACTGAGTGACCATATTTTCCCCTGAAGCAAAATACTCAGTTTTGCTGGATAGGTGATTCTTGGTTTTAATCCCAGGTGCTTTGCCCTGAAGAATATTGTATTCCATGCCCTTCAGTCCCTCAGTGTAGAAGCTGCCAGGTCCTGTGCTATTCTGATTATGTTTCCACAATGCTGAAATTGTTTCTTCCTGGCTGCTTGGAGTATTTTCTCCTTGATCTGTGAATTCTGGAACCTGGTTATAATATTCCTAGGAGTTTTCCTTTTGGGATTTTGTCAGGAGGTGATCTCTGGATTCTTTCAACCTCTATTTTCCCCTCTGAGTCTAAAACATCAGGGCAATTTTCCTTGAGAATTTCTTGAAGGATGATTTCTAGGTTCTTTCTTTGGTCATGATTTTCAGATAGTCCAATAAATTTTAAATCATATCTCCTGGATCTATTTTCCAGGTCAATGTTTTTTCCCATGAAATATTTCACATTGCCTTCTGTTCTTTCATTTGTTTGGATCTGTTTAACAGCATCTTGATTTCTCATTATGTCACTAGCTTCCATTTGCTCCAGTCTAACTCTGAAGGAATGAATCTCCTCAGTGAGCTTTTGAGATTCTTTTACCATCTGGATAATTCAGCTTTTTAAGGCATTCCTCTCCTCATTGCCCTTTTGAGACTCCTTTGCCATTTGAATTAGTCTATTTTTAAGGTGTTATTTTCCTCAGTCAGGCTATTGACTCTCATTTCATACTTTTCCTGCATCCTTCTCATTTCTCTTCCCAATTTTTCCTCCACTTCTCTTATTTGGTTTTTATGAGCCTTCTTAAGGTCCTCTATGGCCTGTAACCTGCTCATATTTTCACTTGGGGCTTTTGGTGCAGGATTTCTGACCTCACAGTCCTCCTCCTGTTTCATGCTTTGATCCTCTTTGCCCCCAAAATAGGAGTCTAATGTTGCATTTTTCTGTTTATTTTATTTCCTTTGCCTAGGCATGTTGCCACTTAATTACTTGACTTTTGGGCTTGTTGCCACAGTAGGACTCTGTCACCAGATAGGGGAGCTTCTGTCCCAAATGTTGGGGTCTTCTCAACTTCTGGAGGTATTAGTTGGGTGGCCTCTGTGAAGCCTCCACACGCTCAGGCAATCTGTATACCCACCCCAAGACCTCAACCCCATGCAGCAATCCAGATCCAAGAAGGTTAAAGCAAGAGTGATTGCCCCCCCCGCCAAGACTGATTGCTGGATCCCTCTACAGTTCACAGGCCAGGAGCTGAAGCTGCAATTGAACCTGCAAAATGTTGTCTGTGCCTTGTCTCCTCAGCTGCTTCTAGCCCCCAGGGGAATAACCTGATGCATTCCCAAATACTGGTCTCAAAGTCCATAGGGCACTAACCTCTCACTTTGTCCTTGACATATCTGTGTTGATAATTCTGGAATCGCCATAGCCGCTGGTGTTCTGGGGTCCCTCCAGGTGGCTACTGGCCTGGCTGCCCTGTGGCTAAAACCACAACTCAGGCTTGCCTGGGCTCAGCTCCCAGAAAGCTATGCTGTTGGCTCCCAGAGCAATGTGCTGTCGGTTCCCAGCACACTGTGCTGGCTGTTCTCTGCCGGGCTTCTGGGCTGTCCTTAGCAGGAGGTTATCTTCTCTGTGTCGTTCTGTGGGTGCTCGAACTCCAGAGGTTGTTCAGAGTCCACCTTTTACATGGTTTGGAAGTGGAGTGGGCTGGAGTGCCATGAAAGTGCTGTTTCTACTCCGCCGTCTTGGCTCCACCCCCAAAAGTTCAAGATTTCCTTCTATTGCTTGATGAATCTATTTCTTTCTAATGCAGTTAACTCTTAAAACTTATAAATAAGATGAAATAAAGTTACATTCTCACTTTGCATGCGCTGTCTAATAAGAAGGTTCTTAATGTACCTGTGGAAATAGATTATTGGATATTACTTCTAGGAATTTAGAAAGCTACTAGTAACTATCATTAACATATATTATTAAAATAAGGCTACTTGATTTATCATTTAACCTGGTATGGCTCTAAATAGGTAGATGAATCTATTTCTAGCTATTGGAATAGAACATTAAAACCTCAAGAAAGGAGACCAAAAGTAGCTAGCTAGTTGATATAGTAAATTGATTGCTGAACCTGGAGTCAAAAAGACCTTAGTTCAAGTCCTGCCTCAGGCACTCATTGTTTGACAGCAGTATAACCTCAATTTTCTCATCTGTAAACTGTGGATAATGATAGTATCTAGGCATATTGTGAGAATAAAGTAAGATAATATTTGTAAAGAATTTTGCAAACCTCAAAGTACTATGTAAATAGTTTCAATTATGATTATAATTCCAAAGAGTAAACAAATTGCCTATACACTTTGACCCATCAATACCACTACTAGGTGTTTGTCCAAAGATGCTTAGAGAAAGAGAAAAATAACTCATATGCTCTAATAATTATAGCAGCTCTCTTTGTGGAGGCAAAGGACTGGAAATTGTGGGAATGCCCATCAGTTGTGGAATAGCTGATTGAGTTGTGGCATATATTATAATTAAATAATGTTTTGCTATAAGAAATGATGTGCTCAATGATCGTAGAAAAACATGGATAGACTTGCATAAACCAATGAAGCATAAAGTGGGTAAAACCAAGAGAACATTGTATATAGTAAAAGCAACATTATTTTAAGAATGACTTTTAGGGATTAAGTCAATTTGACTATTATAAATACCCAATTTAACTTCAAAGGACATGTGAAGGAAGATGCTATCTGCATCCAGAGAAAGAACATATAAGTAGAATTATGTATAAAATGGATTTATACACACACACGCATACACACACACACACATTTGTATTTAATGGTAGTCATCTTTAAGGTCAGAAAAGAAAATAAAAGAAAAAAAGAAATTTACATGATAGCTTTTTTATGTATTTAAAAGGAATAACAAGTTTTACTTAATAGATTTATAATTTATAGGGCAATCATCTTTCTATTATATTATGTTATGAAGAGGTTTATTTTATTCTATAAATTGAAAATAACATAAAAATTTAAAAGAATAAATTTATATAGTAATATCATACAAAATCACCCAAGAAAACTAACATATAGAATACTCAAGTCCTAGAAATAGGAACATATTACAATTATTTGAATGTTATAAACTGATTAAGAAATCATGTGCTTTGGAAGAGGGAATGCACTATTAAAGGAACTTCCAGAATATATCAATCCAATTTATGTTATTCAAAAGAGCAAGATGGATAGATTTTTTTTGCCTTTTGGGGGCAATTGGAGTTAAGCAACTTGACCAAGGTTACACAGCTAGGTTTTTGTTTGTGTGTGTTCGCTGTCTGAGGCCAGATCTGAACTCAGGTCCTTCTGACTCCAGGGCCGGCGCTCTACTCACTGTGCCACCTAGCCACCCCTATAGATTTCTACCCAAACCAGTGATAAACATAAAAGCATAAGCAGAATGCATATGTCCTGTATAAGTTGACATTACTATTATACTAAGTCCCTCAAGAGATCTCTTGAATTTGTAGTAATGCAAATAGGTAGACTAGACACTCAAAAGAAAGAACCCACAATTACTACAAGAAAGACAGCAAACTAGAAATCATGGACACAACCCAAGAAGGATACTTTGTAAAGAGACCAACTTAATTGCTCCAATGTCACTGGAATAATATGCAGATTGATCTTGAAATATAAGAATCTCCAAAATACTTATGTAGAATCAAATTAGATGGTGTGTTAGCTCACTAGAACTCAGGAACATAAACTATGATGTATACAATCTAAATGTTACAATTTGTTGGGTTTCTTTGACTACAAGGGATAATCTTATATTGCACCAAGAACTAGGTTCCTGTCTGGGTCTAGCTTAGGTCAGTCCCCTGATAATTTTTACTTGAAATCAGAGCTAAATGAAATATCCATAGGTCATTCAGTAGTTAAGTAAAAGAGATTTACTGAGGGACAGAGCCAAGATGGTATAGTAAAAGCAGGGACTTGCTTGAGCTCACCCACAAACCCCTTCAAATACCTGTAAAAATGACTCTGAAATATTCTAGAGCTGTAGAACCCACACAATGACAAAGTGAAAAATACCTCCAAGAGTGGCCGGGCCTTCAGCCAGCTGGTGGAACCCCAGAACACCAGCAATTGTGGCGATTCCAGAATTATCAGCACAGATATGCCTAGGACAAAGTGAGAGGTTAGTGCCCTATAGACTTTGGGACCAGTATTTGGGGAACATGTGGCTTCCTCCCCTGGGGGCAAAAAGCTTCTGAAGAAACAGCTGCACAGAAGCCATTTTGCAGCATCAGCAGTGGCTCTAGCTCCTGGTCTGCGAACTGTAGGAAGATCCAGCAATCAGTCTGAGGGTTAATCGCTTTTGCTTTAAACTGCCTGGATCTGGATTGTGGTCTGGGGGGAAGTTTGGGGTGGGTATCCAACTTGCCAGAGTGGGTGGAGGCTTTACAGAGGCCACCCAACTGGCGGAAGTTGTGAAGACCCCACATTTGGGCTGAAGCTCCCCTGTCTGGTGGCAGAGTCCTACTGTGGCAATAAGCCCAAAATCAAGTAATTAAGTGGCAACATGCCTAGGCAAACAAAACAAAATAAACAGAAAAGTTCAACATTGGACTCCTATTTTAGGGGCAAAGAGGCTCAAAGCATGGAGGAGGACTGTGAGGTCAGAACTCCTGCACCAAAAGCCCCAAATGAAAATACAAGCTGGCTACAGGCCATAGAGGACCTTAAGAAGCAGATAAGAGAAGTGGGGGAAAATTTGGGAAAAGAAATGAAAAAGATGCAAGAAAAGTATGAAATGACAGTCAACAGCCTGACTGAGGAAAATAACACCTTAAAAAATAGACTAACTCAAATGGCAAAAGAGGCTCAGAAAGGCAATGAGGAGAAGAACGCCTTAAAAAGTCGAATTTGCCAGATGGAAAAAGAATCTCAAAAGCTCACTGAGGAGATTCATTCCTTCAGAGTTAGACTGGAGCAAATGGAAGATAGTGACTTTATGAGAAATCAAGATGCTGTTAATCAGATCCAAACAAACGAAAGATTAGAAGGCAATGTGAAATATCTCATGGGAAAAACCACTGACCTGGAAAATAGATCCAGGAGAGATAATTTAAAAATTATTGGACTACCTGAAAGCCATGATCAAAGAAAGAACTAGAAATCACCCTTCAAGAAATTCTCAAGGAAAATTGCCCTGATGTTTTAGATCCAGAGGGCAAAATAGAGGTTGAAAGAATCCACAGATCACCTCCTGAAAAAGATCCCCAAAAGAAAACTCCCAGGAATATTATAGCCAGATTCCAGAATCCCCAGATCAAGGAGAAAATACTCCAAGCAGCCAGGAAGAAACAATTTCAATATTGTGGAAACACAATCAGAATAGCACAGGACCTCGCAGCTTCTACATTGAGGGATAGAAGGGCATGGAATATGATATTCCAGAGGCAAAAGAGCTGGGAATGAACCCAAGGGTCATGTACCCAGCAAAACTGAGTATCTTGTTTCAGGGGAAAATATGGTCATTCAGTGGAATAGAGGACTTTCAAGCATTCTTGGTGAAAAAACCAGAGTTGAATAGAAAATTTGACATTCAGACACAAGAAGCAAGAGATGCTTGAGAAGGTAATCAAGGAAAAGAAATCCAAAGGAACTTATCAAAGTTGGACTATTTACAGTCCTACATGGAAAAACAATAACTGTGTTTGATGAAACCTTTCTCATTATGAAAATAATTGAAGAAGGGTACATGGCATATGTTCACAGGTATACATGGATAGAGGGCACAGGTTGAATTTGATGGGAAGGGATGATTATTATTATTTTTTTTTGGAGGGCAATGGGGGTTGGGTGACTTGCCCAGGTTCACGTGGCTGGGTTTTTGTTTGTGTGTTGGGTGTCTGGGGCCAGATCCGAGCTTGGGTCCTTCTGGCTCCGGGGCTGGCTCTCTGCTCACTGCTCCACCTAGCTGCGCCAAGGAAGGGATGATTCTTAAGGGGTGAAGTCAAGAGGTGAGAGAGGAAAGTGGCAAGAGGAGATGGAGAGAGACAGGGTAGGGCAAACTATCTCATGTAGAAGAGGCAAGGGAAGTAGTTGCAGGGGAGGGGAAGAACAGGAAGTCAAAAAGGCAAAAGCATATTCTCATTGAAGTTGGCTCAAGGAGAGAATCACATACATACTAAATGGAATATCTTACCCTCACTCACTCTCCTGAGTAGCGGAAAGGGGGATGAAAGGGGGGATGATGGAGAGGAGGGCATTCTGGGGAGAGGGGAGGTTAGAAGAACCCACTATCAAAGAGGGACAGGATCAAAGTAGGGAATGGAGCAGGTGGGAGGTGAGACAGGTGGGAGGGAAATATAAGCAGTCTTTTACAATATATCTACTATGGTAATGTTTTGCATAGATATACATGTACAACACATACTGAATTGCTTATCTTCTCAGAGGGAGTGGGTGACAAGGGAGAAGAGGAATGGATCTGAAAATCGAAGTTTTAAAATTAAATGTTTCATAAGATGTCCAGGCAGTGGGGCTCAGAGATTCACCTTGCCCTTATGGCAAAGTCGAAGGTGGTATGGGAGAAGATATGGGAGAGAGCAGATTGGATGAGGGGATATCTAGTGGGACTGCTATTTTGGGGTGGTGGGTAGGGAAAAAATGGGGGAAAAATGTAACTCATAATCTGGTGGAAATGAATGATGTAAACCAGAAGTTAATAAAGCATTTGTTTAATTAAAAAAAAAAGAATAAAAGAAAAAAAATAAGATGAAATAGTGGACAGAGGATTGGCCTTAGAGTCCAGCCTCTGATATGTCACCTGTGTGACCTCAGACAAATCACATTGCCTCCAAGTGACCCAGGCAACTCTCTAAAATGAGTTAATAATAACAATTGTATACACAATTGTATATATAATAATATCTAGAATGATTTATATAACATATAATGATATAAATATGTTACAATAACATATACATATAATATGTATATATGTACTGTTGTACCTCAATAAAGCAAGACAGAAGATCCCTGAAAAAAAAAAAAAGAAAAATACCTCCAGGCCAAGACAGCCTGGAACATTGACAGGAAGTGTTATATGGCACCAAGCTGGAAGTGGAGGTATGGGTTGTACCAGACACATATTGGGTCATAGAAGGCCTCAGGGGACTACATTTCTGGCAGCTGTGGTGATTTCCAGACTTCTCAACCACAAACTCTGTGAACAGTGCAGAAAGTAAGCTGGGGAACTCTTTGGGATCTCGGTGAAAGAGGAGCCCCAGGCCCAAGGCAACAGAGGTGGTGGTGGTAACTGCAGCAGCAGCTACAACAGTGGCGGCTTCTTAAACTCTGGGCTCACAGATGGTAGGGGATACAGTGACTGATACAAAACCCCTGAAGACCAGGACAGTACTCCAACTCCACCCCCCCACCTACACTGTAAGGAGAGTCCTGCCTTGACAGGGAGTTAGAAAGCCAATTATTTGTCTCAGAAGATGAGTAAACAATGTAAAAAAAGTCAGATGGTAGAATCTTACTTTAGCGAAAAAGAAAATAGGGCAGAATAGAAATAGCAATGCCAAGGTGCTCTCCCCCCAGACCACTTCCAAACTATGTAAAAGGGGACTCTGAACAACTTCTGGAGCCCCAACACCCACAGAACAACACAGAAAAGCTAACCTTCCGCTGAGGGCAGCCCAGCAGCCCAGAAGGGAGCAGCCAGCACAGCACTCTGGGACCCAACAGCACAGCACAGGAGCTGAGCCCAGGTCTGTGTGAGCCGTGGTTTTAGCCAAAGGGCAACCAGGCCAGCAGCTGGCCAGAGGGACCTCAGAACACCAGCAGCTGTGGCGATTCCAGAACTAACAACACAGATATGCCTAGAACAAAGTGAGTGGTTAGTGCCCTATGGACTTTGGGACCAGTATTTGGGGACCTTGTCGGGTTCCTCCCCTGGGGGCTAGAAGCAGCTGAGGAGACATGGCACAATCACCATTTTGCAAGCTTCAGTGGCAGCTTCAGCTCCTGGCCTGTGAAATGTAGGGAGACCAAGAGATGAGTCTTGGCTGTTAATCTCTCTTGCTTTAACCTGCTTGGATCTGAATTGTGATCTGGGTGGGGAGGTCTGGGGTGGGTATCAAACTTGCCAGAACTGGAAGGTGTGAAGACCCCAACCTTTGAGATGGTAGCTCACATGTCTGGTGGCAGAGTCCTACTGTGACAACAAGGCCGAAAGTCAAGTAATTAAGTGGCAACATGCCTAGGCAAAGGAAACAAATTAAACAGAAAAATGGAACATTAGACTCCTATTCTGGGGGCAAAGAGGATCGAAGCATGGAACAGGAAGAAGACTGTGAGGTCAGAAATCCTGCTCCAAAAGGCACCAAGGAAAATATGAGTGGGATACAGGCCATAGAGGACCTTAAAAAGTAGATGGGAGAAGTTGAGGAAAAATTGGGAAGAGAAATGAGAAGGATCCAGGAAAAGTATGAAATGAGGGTCAACAGCCTGACTGAGGAAAACAACACCTTAAAAAATAGACTAACTCAAATGGCAAAGGAGGCCCAAAAGGGCAATGAGGAGAAGAATGCCTTAAAAAGTCGAATTTGCCAGATGGAAAAGGAATTTCAAAAGCTCACTGAGGAGATTCATTCCTTCAGAGTTAGACTGGAGCAAATGGAAGCTAGTGACTTTATGAGAAATCAAGATGCTGTAAACCGATACAAACAAATGAAAGAATAGAAGGCAATGTGAAATATCTCATGGGAAAAACCACTGACCTGGAAAATAGATGCGGGAGAGATAATTTAAAAATTATTGGACTACATGAAAGCCATGATCAAAGAAAGAACCTAGAAATCACCCTTCAAGAAATTCTCAAGGAAAATTGCCCTTATGTTTTAGATCCAGAGGGCAAATTAGAGGTTGAAAGAATCCACATATCACCTCCTGAGAAAGATCCCAAAAAGAAAACTCCCAGGAATATTATAGCCAGGTTCCAGAATTCCCAGATCAAGGAGAAAATACTCCAAGTAGCCAGGAAGAAACAATTTCAGCATTGTGGAAACACAAGCAGAATAGCCCAGGACCTGGCAGCTTCTACACTGAGGGATTGAAGGGCCTGGAATATGATATTCCAGAGGGTAAAAGAGCTGGGATTGAAGCCAAGGATCATCTACCCAGCAAAAATGAGTATTTTGTTTCAGCAGAAAATATGGATATTCCGTGGAATAGAGGACTTTCAAGCATTCTTGAGGAAAAAACCAGAGTTGAATGGAAAATTTGACATCCAGACACAAGAAGTGAGAGATGTTTGAGAAGGTAATCAGGGAAAAGAAATCAAAATCAACTTATCAAAGTTGAACTATTTACATTCTTATATGGAAAAACAATAACTGTGACTGATGAAAGCTTTCTCAGTATGAAAATAATTGAAGAAGGGTATATGGGCATATGAATACATATATGAATGTGTGTATATATGTTTACAGGTATACATAGATAGAGGGCACAGGTTGAATTTGTTGGGAAGGGATGATACTTAAGGGGTGAAGTTAAGAGGTGAGAGAGGAATGTGAAAAGAGGAGAAGGGGAGAGACAGGGTGGGGTAAACTGTCTCATATAGAAGAGGCAAGGGGAAGTAGTTGCAGGGGAAGGGAAGAACAGGAAGGCAAAAAGGCAAAACCATATTCTCATTGAATTTGTCTCAGGGAGAGAATGACATACATACTAAATGGGATATCTCACCCTTTTGGAGAGTAGGGGGAAGGGGGATGAGAGAAGGGATGATGGATGGGAGGGCATTCTGGGGGGAGGGGAGGTAGGAATTACCTACTATAGAAGAGGGACAGTATCAAAGTAGGGAATGGACCCGGTGGGGGATGAGATGGGTGGGAGGGAAATATAAGCAGCCTTTTACAATATATCTACTATGGTAATGTTTTGCTGAGCCATACATGTACAACACATACTGAATTGCTTATCTTCCCAGAGGGAGTGGGTGACAAGGGAGGAAGGGAATGGATCTGAAATTTGAGGTTTTAAAATTAAATGTTTCAAATATATATAAATACTTTTATTTATATTATTTTTGCATGTAATTTGGAGATAAAAAGTTCAGGCATTGGGGCACAGAGATTCCCCTCGCCCTAATGGTAAATCAAAGGTGGTATGCGAGAAGATATGCGAGAGAGCAGATTGGATGAAGGGATATCTTGTGGGACTGCTATTCTGGGCTTGTGAGTAGGGGAAAATTGGAAAAAAATTGTAACTCAAAATCTGGTGGAAATGAATGATGTAAACCAGAAGTTAATAAAGTATTTCTTAAGCCAAAGAAAAAGAATATCAAAGCACATAACCAGAAGAAGACAACTAAGTAAAAGTTCATACATCAATAGCATCCAATAAAAATATGACAACTGTCATAGGGCATGGATTTGTTCAAAAAGGATTTTGAAAGTCAAGTAATAGAAGTAAAGAAAAAACTCGAAAGAGAAATGAGAGTGATGCAAGAAAATTAGGAAAAAATGTGTCACCATTTCGTGAAAGGAAACCCCAGAAAATACTAAAGAAAATAACACCTTAAGAACAGATTAACCCAAATAGTAAAAGAAGTCCAAAAAGTCAATAAGGAGTAGAAAGCCTTAAAAAGCAGAATTAGCCAAATGGAAAAAGTAGGTCCAAAAGCTCACTGAAGAAAATAATTCATTAAAAATTAGAATGGAGTAAATGAAAGCTAATGACTTTATGAGAAATCAAGACAATGCACAACATTTCATCGGAAAAACGACTGACCTGGACAAAAGATCCAGGAGAGAGAATTTAAAATATTTTGGACTAACTATAAGCCATGATTAAAAAAAGGGCCTAGATACCATCTTTCAAGAAATTATGAAGGAAAATTGCCCTCATATTCTAGATCCAGAGGGTAAAATAGAAATTGAAAGAACCCTCTTAAAAGAGATCACAAAAGGAAAACTCCTAGGAATATTTTAGCCAAATTTGAGTTTCCAGGTCAAGCAGAAAATATCACAAGCATCCAGAAAGAAACAATTTGAGTACTGTGGAAATATCAAGATAACATAAAAGCTAATAGCTTCTACATTAAGGGATATAAGGACTTGAAATATAAATTCCAGAGGTCAAAAACCAAGACTCACCTATACAGCAAAACTGAGTATAATACTTCAGGGAAAAATGGAAATTCAATGAAATAAAAGACTTCCAAGCATTCTTGATGAAAATAGAGCAGAGCTGAATAGAAAATCTGACTTTCAAACACAAGACTCAAGAGAAGCAGGTAAACAGGAAAGAGAAATCATAAAAAAATTATTAAAATTGAATTGTTGAGAGGGGGGATGATGGAGGGGAGGGTCTGCTGAGGGGGTGGGGAGGTTGGAGGCACCCACTTTTGAAGAGGGTCAGGATCAAAGTAGGGAATGGAACAGGTGGGGGTTGGGATAGGTGGGAGGGAAATATAACCAGTCTTTTACAATATATCTTCTATGGTAATGTTTTGCATAGCTATATATGTATAGCACATACTGAATAGGAAGGCAATGAATCTAGAAGTAAAAGTTTTAAAGTTAAATGTTTCAAATATATATAAATACTATTATTAATACTACTTTGCATATAATTGGGAGATAAGATGTGCAGGCATTGGGGCACAGAGTTTCACCATACCCTAATGGAAAAGTCGAAGGGGGTATGGGAGATGATATGGGAGAGAGCAGATTGGATGAGGGGATATCCTGTGGGACTGCTATTCTCAGGTGGTGGGTAGGGAAAAATGGGGAAAAAATTGTAACTCAAATCTGATTGAAATGAGTGATGTAAACCAGGAGTTAAAAAAAATTAATTAATTAAGAACAGAAAAAAATTGAATTGTTCACATTCCTACATAGAAAGATGAAATTTGTAATCCATGAGACCTCAGTATTCAGTTCATTGGAATAAATAGGTAGGTAGATAGATAGATAGATAGATAGATAGATAGATAGATAGATGGCACAGGGAGAGTTGAATAGGAAGGGATGATATCTAATAAACAAAATTAAGGTGTGAGGGAGGAATATATTGGGAAGGACAAAGGAAGAAATAGGGTAAATTATCTCACATAAAAGAGGCAAGAAAAAAGTTTCACAATGGACAGGAAGAAGGAGGAAGTGAGAGGGAATGAGTGAACAGATTTGTCTTAAGGAGGGAGTAATATACACACTGAATTGGGTATCTTACCCTATGGGAAAGTGCGTGGGAGGGCGGGGGTGTGGGGAGAGATGATAGAAGGAAGTACAGATTGCGGGAGGGGATAGTTAGAAGTAAACACTTTTGAAAAGGGACAAGGTCAAAGGAGATAATGGAATAAGTAGGGGGTGGGATAGGATGGAGGGAAATATAGGTAGTCTTTCACAACATGACTATTATGGAAGTGTTTTGCATCACTACACATGTATAACCTATTTTGAATTGCTTGCCTTCTCAATGAGGGTGAGTGGGGAGGGAAGAAGAGAGAAAATTTGTAACTCAAATTTTTAAAAACAAATGTTAAAAATTGTTTTTTCATGCAACTGGGAAATAAGATATACAGCCAATGGGGCAGAGAAATCTATCTTGCACTACAAGAAAATAAGGGGAAAGGGATAAGTGGGTGGGAGGCTTGATAGAAGGGAGGGCAGACTTGGGGAAGGGGTAATTAGAATGTACAACATCTTGGGGATGGGGAGGGGAGAGATGGGGAGAAAATTTGGAACACAAAATCTTGTGGAAATGTATGTTGAAAACTAAAAATAAGTTAATTTTAAAAAAAGGAAAAGAGATTTACTATGGCTAACATAGCAGGACAAGAATTTTCAACAAGAATAGGCATTAAGGGTACCTTGAATTAATTCACTTGAATGAAGCTCTTTTTTTGTGAGTTACTCATGACAATCTAACAGACAAGCATCAGGAGACCCCTGCACCTCCTCATTATTGCTTTTTATTTAACTAGGGAGGAACTTATGTTAATGATTTATTGAGTTAAACAAGTCTAGGGGAAGGTCTCATTACTTTCTAAGGAAAATTTAGCCTAACTTATATGGGAGGGGATGTGGAAGGATTAAGTATTACCCTTACCAGAGATCACAAAATTCCTTCTGTTACTGGATAGAGACAAATTACTGGAAATCTAAGATCCAGATTCAGAAACACAGTATTACTATAAGAAAGATAAAAGGTGATAAGAAATCATGTATGTGAATTACTTAGGATAACAAAATAAATATGAAGAAACCTTAATTTTTTTTCATTTAAAATCTTAAAATATATCATATCCTTTTTTAATGCAATCACTTATCTTACAACTTGCTATTAAGTTCACAGGCTTTTGATACATTATTAATCCTTTTTCACATAGTAATAGTTTTACTAATATATTAGATATTAATTTTTGATGATGTTCTATTGATCATGACAAACTGGATATTTAATAGTGAGAATCTAATATGACAATTAATAAACTTAGAAAGTTTGACAACTAACTAGAATTTAAAAAATAATTTAGTAAAACTTCATTTTAAATAGATTAAGTCAACAATATGATTTTTCCTTTAGTATGTCTTTAAATAATGAGGTGTGTTTTTTTTTTACTTAGTGGAGTGAAATATTTGAGCCTTCTAATAAGATTCTTAAGTAAAATAGTTACAAATCTACATTTAATTACAAGACCCAGAAGAATGTTCCTTTTAATATTGAATTGAGAAAGTAGAATACGTTGCTCCAAATGTAGAAATCCAATATTTTTATTAGGAAATAAGAAAGCTAATAAGAAATCATGTAAGTAAGGAAAAGAGAATATATTTTCAAATAATCCTCTATATGGTACTAATTTCTTTTTAAATTACATTGCTAGAAGGATCCCTAAGTGGCAAAATACCAGAAACTACAAATGAGGTATTTAACTTGACTATGGTTAGGTGCTGACTTTGTACTGATTTCTTCAAGAGAATTTCTTGTGACATTTCATCAATGAGAATAGCTTGAATACTATGTACTCAGGAAGAATATAGTATTAAGATTAGAATTATCATGACTAGTGAAATAGAAATTATAAACTCAACAAAGGAGATATAATTTCTAAATAGACCAATGCAATTATTTTAATTTGTTTGATGAGCCTCTAAGTGGCGAGATGAATATATTTCTAGCTAATGGAATAAAATATTGGAACAAATCAGATACTCAAGTAGAATAAAGTTATGCAATTATCTTACATCAATTCTTCTAAGAAATGTCCTCTTGAATTGAGACAAATATAATATTGGAATTGCAGATGCAGAAACAAAATCTTGCTATGAAGAAGCTGCAAAGCTAATGAGAATTTGTGAACCTAAGGTAGAGAGAATATATTCTCAAAAAGCCATCTAATATCTACAATTATTTGTTTCCTATTACTCCAAATAGCAAGGTGAATCTGTTTACCTAAGACTAGAACCTGTAAACAAAATACTTACCTAGAATGTAGTTAGACCATGATATTGCAACAATTTTGTAAAAAAAATTCTTAATAAGCATTTACAGATTTCTGTGTATCCACAACATTTCTTATGGCACAAAAATATTTCATTCATGTGGCAGTTGATAAGCATCCATTTTGTTTTCAATTCTTTGAAAATGTGCTACTATTAAGTATTTGTGCAATAAGGATCATTTTCCTCTTTTTTTAGGTTTTATGCCTAGTGGTATTGAAGAGGGAAGGGTGATAAGGAGAGGGGGAGGGTAATTGGTTCTGCCAGGGATACCTCTCCTGGCATCCAGTCTGGAAGGAATTCACCAGGCTCAAGCAAACTTTGAAGCTGAAATTGTAAAGTTTATTGTTACACTGTAGAGAACAGCGGGCTAGATTGTTATGGAACCTGCAAATTCGCAGAGGCTGCAGGCATAGTTTTAAGGGGTCAATTATGCTAACTAGGTGAGTAAGTGGTCAGTGCTCAAAGGACCATACACTTTTAATATCAACTGCGCAGGTGTATTGCCCATGATTCTCTGGGAAATAGCTCAAGAGGGGGTCTAGCTGGAGGTGTGGTTCTAGGCCTGATACGTCACTAAAGAGTGCCCAGTCTGCCTCCCACCAAGGTCACCAGAGACTGTGTGGGTATATAACTGACTAAGGAGTTACCCTATAGATAAGGTATTGAAGAATTTATGGTGGGGCTGGCCACTCTAACTAAGGGAGATAACATTTACATAACTTATTGTTTCAAGCAGAGATAAACAGGTCATGAGTTGTTGCTGGGCAGAGTGCTGGAAGGGGGAAGGGGAAGAGTCAATGCTCTGAGGCTGGGTGGGTGGAAATGTGATCTTACAGACTGCTTTTACAAATTGATTTTACAGACATAAATCCCAAAGCACCCCATTTACAAACTGATGTTACAGATTGATACTACAGACATATATATATATATATCACAAGGACCCCATCAGTATCTCTGGGTCAAAGGGGATGTACAGTTTAGTAACTTGATGTATAGTTAAAAATTTCTTTCCAGAGTGGTTAGAATAATTCCTAACTCCATCAAAAATGCATTAGAGTGCCACCTCTCCCTTTCTCCCCCCCACCCATTCACACACAAACACACACACACACACACACACACACACACACACACACACACACAGTAAAAGAAAGAGAGAGAGACAGAGAGAAAGAGAGAGGGAGAAGAGAAAACTAAGACTCAAGTTAATTGAATGGCCCAAGATCTGCAGGTAGTAAGATAAAGAACTCATATTGAAATCCAGCATTCTGACTTCAAATCCAGTGATTATATATGCAACACTCTTAAATTTACATGAGAAACATGATTCCTTTCCGCAAAATTTTTGCACAAATACCAAATAATAGTATTTTTTATGTTTTGAATCTGTATCAGCACTGTACCAGGCAGTGGGGAAACAAAGACAACACTGGAGCAGTCCTAGCATTCTCAGAACTCACCTTCTACTGGAGGATAACAGTATATCAACAGATAAATCAGTGCAAAGTAATATTACGAGACAAAGAGGATGAATCAATAAATGATTTTTCTAGGTCTTGGTCCTTGAGAGGTCAAGGATTCCAAGGGATGGTGGTGAGAAAGGATAGCATTGTAGGTATTGGGGTCAGTTCTGTTCAAAGGCATGGAGGGGAGAGACAAAACGTAATTCATAGACAACATAAAGTAAGTCAATATAGCTAGGATGGTGTGTGTGTGTGTGAGTGTGTGTGTGTGTGTGTGTGTGTGTGTAATAATATGTAATCAACGAAGAAAAGTGTTGAAGTCAGATTGATTCTAAATGGCAAACTGAGGAGTTCCTTGACTTCAGGAGTTGTTAATTAAAAATCAAATGATTGCCAGATGAATCATATTTGATGTACTTTCTATATATTTAGTTACAGCATGAATTAGTCCAGTAAAGAATTCAGTACAATTCAACAAGTACTGAGTAATCTAATGCTTTTGTTATGTACCAAGTGCCCTGATACACACTGGTGAATCAAGGATGAAAAGAAAAAAAATGTGTCCTCAATAATTTTATGTTTTAGTTCATTAAGACTATTTAAATATTATGTAATTGATATATGATATCTTAAAATATATAATATAAAAGCATAGCATAACATAATATAATATGATATGATAAAATATAATATAGTATAGTACAGTACAATACAATACATTATACTTTTTAAAGGAGAATGTTTGCAATTTATAGGAATGCTATCATTTATAAAGTGAAGTCAGCCCCTAATTTATCTCTTGATTTGTATATAGGCTATATACACATTTAAACCAATTAAAGTTTAAAATTAAGCACACATGCACAGGGAGAGAGAGAGAGAGAGAGAGAGAGAGAGAGAGAGAGAGAGAGAGAGAGAGAGAGAGAGAGAGAGAAGAGAAAAGAGGGAAGAGGAGGAAATTAAGATTCAAGTTCATTGAATGGCTAAAGATCCACATGTAGTAAGATAAAGCACCCATATTGAAACCTATTCTAACTTCAAATCCAATGATTACATATACAAATACACTTAAATTTATGTTAGAAATACCTTGCATATTGGGGAGTACATGTGCTGGGTTTGCTTTAAATGAAACTTGATATTCACACTGCATTGAGTATTCAATTGTGATTCATAAGTCATAGACTTAGAGACTGAGTGGAAAGTGTACATGATTTTACTGCAATCTCCTAATTTAATAAATGGGGAAAATGAGACTCAGAGAAGGGCAGTCATTTGCTGCAGGTTATACAGGTAACTAGGAGGAAAACTTGAATTGTGACTCTTGTCAGATCTCCTATGTCCTAGTCCAGTGCTCTCACATTTGTTCAGACTGCCTCTCATTTTTCTTCAGTTTTATAAACATTTATCTTGTCTCTTCAGCGATAGTGTCAGAATCTTAATTTTAGTGACTTCTCATTGTCATTTAAAAAAACAATTCGAGGACTCTATGTAATAGGCAATCAATGTTGAATTAATAAGCTGATAAATTCAGTTCAAAGGGCCAATAAAAAAAGAATCATAATCTCTTAGAGGATATTGACTTTTAAGTTTAGAGAAAACAAAAAGGAAATGTTTGAATTATATTCTTCAGTGAGCTTTTGTATTTTCTTTTCCATTTCACCAGTTCTGCCTTTTAAGGGTTCCTTCTCATCATTGGCTCTTTGTACCTCGTTTACCATTTGTGTTAGTCTGTTTTTTAAGGTGTTATTTTCTCCAGTATTTTGTGTCTCCTTTTCTAAACCATTGACTCTGTTCTCATGATTTTCTTATATTGCTTTCATATATCTTCCCTCTACCTCCCTTACTTGATTTGAGCTTTATAATTTCTTAGGTACCAGCACTGAACTCAGTTCATCTATCTATTAACTCTCAGGCTTGATACATGATTGAGTCAATTGCTATTACTTTGTACATAATACATGTCATTTTGCCTCAACTGTTATGTCTTTCCAGGTTTTTCTGAGAGCATCCTGCTCATCAATCCTTAAGGAGCAACAGTATTTCATTCCATTCACATACCATAACTTGTTCAGTCATTCTGCAATTGATGAGCATACCCTCAGCTTCCAATTCTTTGCCACCATAAAAAGAGCTACTATAACTATTTCCCCAATTGATTAATGGTCAAAGGATATGAAGAGGAAGTTTTCAGATAAGGAAATCAAAGCTATCTATGGGCATATGAAGAAATCCTCTAAATCACATTTGACTAGAGAAATGCAAATTAAAATGACTCTGAGGTACCACCTGACACCTATCAGACTGGCTAATGTGATAGAAAAGAAAAATGATAAATGTTGGAGAAGATTTGGGAAAATTGGAACACTAATGCATTGTTGTGGAGTTATGAACTGATCCAACCATTCTGGATAGCAATTTGGAACTATACCCAAAGGGCTAGAAAACTGCATACTTTTTGATACACAGCAATACTACTATGAGGTTTATATCCCAAAGAGATCATAAAAAAGGGGAAAGGACCCACATATGCAAAAATATGTATAACAGGTTGTTGTTGTTTTCTTGTGGTGGCCAAGAATTAGAAATTCAGGGGATGTCCATCAAATGTGAATGACTGAACAAGTTGCGGTACATGAATGTAATGTAATACTAGTGTGCTATAAGAAATGATAAGCAGGCAGAGATCAGGAAAACCTGGAAAAACTTACATGAACTAATGCTGAGTGAAGTGAGTATAACCAGGAGAACATTGTACACAGTAACCCTAACATTGTGTAATTATCAGCTATAATATACTTATCCTCAGCAATATAATGATCTAAGGCAATTCCAAAGGACTTATCATGGAAAATGTTATCCAGATCCACAAAAAAAAAGATCTATGGAGTCTGAATGCAGATTTAAGTATACTATTTTCATTCTTTTTTTGTTTTCCATGTTTAATTTTTTCTTTTGTTCTGTTTCTTCCTTCACAACATGACTAATCTGAAAATATGTTTAATGTGTTTGCACATGTATAACCTAGATCAGATTGCTTCCTTTCTAGGGGAGGGGAGAAAACATTTGAAACCCAAAATCTAATAAAAATCATTGATGAAAACTGTCTTTACATGCAATTGGAAAGATACACTACCTAATATTCTGTAACCAATGTGAATCTTTCAATCAGCTTTTGGGTCATGTGTCATTTTGATTATTTTGATGCATTGGTGATTCTTCTATGACCATGATGGTACACAACCACATAGCATTACTGAGAGAATATTAGTTTTATAAGATTTTTATAGGAGACTATTCATATAGGAGATCCCTGAAAAACACCATGCAATTACCCAAATGTAGAATAATCCCTTCTCTTCCTCCTTTCCATTCTGAGCCCAGTTCCTTGTCATTCTTCATATCTTTCCAAGGCATATATACTGATGACTTCACTGTATATACAGTATATCCAAATGCATGTCATAGCTCCAGTAGTATGCATTTTCACCTATTTTTTCTACTGTGAATAAATGAACCAGTCATTCATAAAGTTACACATTTAGTTGAAAATTCTTTTTGGTTGTTCTGAGCCTTTATGTACTCAGCAAAATGTCATCTATGGAAAGAATATCGGAAGAACATTGTCATTAATAAGGTATTTCTCTTAAATTTGGGCTCTGCAAAAAAACATTCAATCTCCACAATGTTTATTGAACAACTAAGAACAGATGTCTCACTTGATGCTATGGCTAAATGCTAATGAACATGGAAATATCTTAAGTTTTTCTCTGTGGAAGTCTGTTGAATACCATTTCTAATATAGTTCTGGGTGGATTTTTAATCCTAACAGGCCTAAAAATTTTGTATGGATCTTTGAGCAATGACCTCAATGTGATTTAAGTTAAGAGAATATAGAAAAGAGAACAATAATGAGCCTGATAATTTAAGCCAAAAGATATTTTGGCCTGGTTTTAGTTTGAATCATTAAAATAATTGCATTGATTATTAAATTTACTCTCAAGGTACATAGACCATGCAAATAAGATACCAGGTACTGGTAATGGTGGGTTTGCCTGCCTCAAGTCTCTCCCCATTTCAACCCATGCTCCCTCCTTTCATTCACTAAAGTGATTTTCCTAGAGGGCAGGTCAATAATGTCACACACACACATACACACACACACACACACACACACACACACACACACAATAAACTTCAGTGGCTTCTTATTACTTCCAAGTTCAAATAAAAAATCCTCTGATATTCAATGCCCTTCATAACCTAACTCCCTCCTATCTTTCCAGTCTTCTTGCTACCTGTCAAATGCTTTGCCTTCCTTTAAGTTCCAACCAGAATCTCATTTTCTATAGGAAGGCTTCTCCAATCCCTCTGAATTTTATGGCCTTCCCTCCTTTAATTATTTTCTATTTATCCTGTATATTACTTGATTTTACACACACACACACACACACACACACACACACACACACGTGCCCACTCACGTGCACACACACATACATACATATACACTTAAATTTGTTTACATGTTGTCTTCTCCACTAGACTGCTAACTCCTTGAGGGCAGGGACTGTCTTGTCCCTCTTTTTGTATCCTCAGCATTTAGCAAAGTGCTTGACATATAATAGGTGCTTAATATACATTTATTGATTAATTTATCAATTTATTCATTTGCTAGAAAAAAAGTGTCCAGTGCTTTTGAAATGGCATTACTATGTTGATTTATTCATTCTCACCAACCAGTCATGTTACACATAAAGACTAGAAATTGTAGGACAAGCATGGCAGGAGACAAGATGTATCTTACTCAACATTGCAGTGTTCAACTCATTTACTGATGTGAGAATAATTCAACATTCCCACAGTCAAAAGAAACATTTGAGATGGGAAAGAACTATTTTATTGAAGAGTTCATTTATAAGCAATCTGTCATGATGCAGAGAATGCTAGACATGGAGTCAGGAAAATTCGGTTTCAAATACCACCTCAGACTCTTGCCACGCAACCAGGGAAAAGCATTTATGTATAATATTGTGAAGAACTTTGCAAATCTGAGTGCCATATTTGGTTAATATGAGTTACAATTATTATTATAAATGACAAAAACTTCCTAAAACAACCTTCTTTACATAGGGGATCCTTAGGCTATTTTCCTGTGAAGTTCTATAGTTTATATTATTGATTTTTTTTTTCTCTCTTGCTTATTTATTGATTTTTTAAAAAAATTAATTGGCTGACAAAAATCCTTTCTAACATGTCATTTTGGCAATGTTAAAGGCTTCTTATATAGAGTTCATCCTCTGGAGGCTTCTTTTCAGATGAAAGGACTTTGAGCCAGCTATTATGTCAGCCATTCTAAGACATAGATAAGCTTGAAGAGGTTCATCAATAGACTAGACATACATGATATTTTTTTTACCATAATATTTATCAAGCATGGTACACTAATTTATAGAGTTGTTGTGCTATTCTTAGGGAAAGGACATATCACAGGAACAAGTGTAATACTATTATAATAATTAGCTTGTTTTTATCTTATGTGGCATATAATAACTTTTTTTTTTTGCTTTTTGGAAGGCAATTGGGATTAAGTGACTTGTCCAAGGTCACACGGCTAGTAAATGTTAAGTGTCTGAGGCCAGATTTGAACTCAGGTCCTACTGACCTCAGGGTTTGTGCTCTATTAATTGCACCACCTAGCCGCCCCTGTATGTAATAACTCCTAATTAAGATTCACTTGGTTTCCTACTGTGTTGTCTTAAGGAAATTAGTTTTAGATGAAAATTATGAGTTAAATCATCTCTCTAATCCTAAATTAGGAAAATTCCTAACATTTATGTAGAAGTTGGGCTATATGTCCAAATCTACATTTATATCTATCTGTAGTTAACTCCTAACCTTAACTGAGAACCTTACTTCATATTTTGCACCCCCCAAAAAAATTTACGCCATTAGTTGAGAACTTCTGCAACCCCTTCCTCTTCATCTCATAAGACTTTTATAAGACTATCTACTCCTTCAACCCTATCTCACATGAAAAGGTGACCCTTCTTCACCTGCACAAGTACTCCCATTCCATTTCATCTTCTCCAGCAGAATTACTCCTTTATCATATGGACTTCATTAGTTATCTTCAATATCTACTGTATAACTTTCCCTGCATGGTTCCCTATTACCTACTGATATGCCCATGCTGCCCCATTCTCAAAAAAACCTCATTGGAGCCATCTATTCCCACTAGCTATCAAACTAAATCTCTCTTGCATTTTGTGAAAAAGGCCATATAAACTTGTGATTCTATTTCCTCTCTTCTTTATCTTTTACATTTAATTTTCATTTTATCTTTTCACAATTACATTTTTTAAAATTTGGTTTCCAAATTCTCTTTTTCTCTACCTTCATTTAACAATTTTAAATAGATTATATATATTCAGTCATGCAAAACATTTCCTTGTTACCCATATTGTGAAAGAAAACACAAACTATAAAATCAATAATAATAAAGTTTTTTTTTTCTTTTAAACAAATGCTTTGGGGCGGATAGGTGGTGCAGTGAGTAAGAGCGCCGGCCTCAGAGTTGGCATGACCTGAGATCGGATCCAGCCTCAGAAAATGAGCACCCACACATAAATAATGACTAGCCATGTAACCTTGAGCAAGTTACTTAACCCCAATTGCTTATAAAAAACAAAACAAAACAAAACAAAAAAACAAAAACAAAAACAAATGCTTTATTAACTTCTAGTTTACATCATTCATTTCTGCCAGATTTTGAGTTACAATTTTTCCCCATTTTTCCCCTACCCACCACCCTAGAATAGCACTCCCACAAGATTTCCCCTCATCCAGTCTGCTCTCTCACATATCTTCTCCCATACCCCCTTGGACTTTTCCATTAGAACTAGGTGAGTCTCTATGCCCCAATGCCTGCATATCTTATCTCCCAATTACATGCAAAGTAGAATTAATAAAAGTATCTTTAAATATTTGAAACATTTAATTTTAAAACCTCGAATTTCACCCTTGTCACCCATTCCCTCTGGGAAGATAAGTAATTCAGTATGCGTTGTACATGTATAGCTATGCAAAACATTACCATAGTAAATATATTGTAAAAGACTGCTTATATTTCCCTCCTACCCATCCCACCCCCCACCTGGTCCATTCCCTACTTTGATCCTGTCCCTCTTCAAAAGTGGGTACTTCCAACCTCCCCTCCCCCCAAGGATGCCCTCCCATCCATCATCCCTCCTCTCATCCCCCTTCCCCCTATCCTGCTGCAGGTTGAGATATCCCATTTAGTATGTATGTCATTTTCTCCCTGAACCAGATTCCATGGGAATGTGGTTTTGTCTTTTTAGCCTTCCTTATTCTCCCCCTCCTTTGCAACCACTTCCCCTTTCTTCTTCTACATGGGATAGTTTACCCTACCCTTTCTCTCCCCATCTCCTCTTGCCACTTTCCTCTCTCACCTCATAATTTCATCCCTTGAGTATTCTCCCTTCCCAACTAATTCAACCTATGCCCTCTATCCATATATAACTGTAACCATATACACACACATTCACATATGTATTCATATGACCACACCCCCTTCTTCCATTATTTTCATAGTGAGAAAGATATCATCAGTCACGGTTATTGCTTTTCCATATAGGAATGTAAATAGTTCAACTTTGATAAGTTCCTTTTAATTTCTTTTCCCTGATTACCTTCTCAGGCATCTCTTCCTTCTTGTGTCTGGATGTCAAATTTTCTATTCAACTCTGGTTTTTTCCTCAAGAATGCTTGAAAGTCCTCTATTCTACTGAATGACCATATTTTCCCCTGAAACAAGATACTCAGTTTTGCTGGGTAGGTGACCCTTGGCTTCAATCCCAGCTCTTTTGCCCTCTGGAATATCATATTCCATGCTCTTCAATCCTTCAGTGTAGAAGCTGCCAGGTCCTGGGCTATTCTGATTGTGTTTCCACAATATTGAAATTGTTTCTTCCTGGCTGCTTGTAGTATTTTCTCCTTGATCTGGGAATTCTGGAACCTGGCTATAATATTCCTGGGAGTTTTCTTTTGGGGATCTTTTTCAGGAGGTGATGGGTAGATTCTTTCAACCTCTATTTTGCCCTCTGGATCTAAAAAATCAGGGCAATTTTGCTTGAGAATTTCTTGAAGGGTGTTTTCTAGGTTCTTTCTTTGATCATGGATTTCAGGTAGTCCAATAATTTTTAAATTATCTCTCCTGGATCTATTTTCCAGGTCAGTGGTTGTTCCCATGAGATATTAGACATTGACTTCTATTCTTTCATTTGTTTGGATCTGTTTAACAGCATCTTCATTTCTCATAAAGTCATTAGCTTCCATTTGCTCCAATATAACTCTGAAGGAATGATTCTCCTCAGTGAGCTTTTGAGATTCTTTTTCCATCTGGCAAATTAGGCTTTTTAAGGCATTCTTCTCCTCATTGCTCTTTTGGGCCTCCTTTGCCAGTCTATTTTTTAAGGTGTTATTTTTCTCAGTCAGGCTGTTGACCCTCATTTCATACTTTTCCTGCATCCTTCTCATTTCTCTTCCCATTTTTTTTCTCCACTTTTCTTATTTGATTTTTAAAATCCTTCTTAAGGTCCTCTATGGCCTGTAACCCACTCATATTTTCCTTTGGGGCTTTTGGAGCAGGGTTTCTGACCTCACAGTCCTCCTGTTCCATGCTTCCATACTCTTTGCCCCAAAATAGGAGTCTAATGTTCTGTTTTTCTGTTTATTTTGTTTCCTTTGCCTAGGCTTGTTGCCCCTTAGTTACTTGACTTTTGGGCTTGTTGCCACAGTAGGACTCTGCCACCAGACAGGGGAGCTTCCATCTCGAAGGTTGGGGTCTTCACAACTTCGAGTTCTGGCAAGTTTGATACCCACCCCTGACCTCCCCGCCCAGATCACAATCCCGATCCAAGCCAGTTAAACCAAGAGTGATTAGCCTCCAAGACAGATCTCTGGATATCCCTACAGTTTGCAGGCCAGGGGCTGGAGCTGCCACTGAAACTGGAAAATTGAGTGTCTCCTCAGCTGCTTCTAGCCCCCAGGGGAGGAAGCCGAAGAGTTCCCCAAATACTGGTCCCAAAGTCCATAGGGCACTAACCTCTCACTTTGTCCTAGGCATGTCTGTGTTGATAATTCTGGAATCACCACAGCTGCTGGTGTTCTGGGGTTCCTCTAGCTGGCTGCTGGCCAGGCCACCATGGGGCTAAAAACCACAGCTCACTCGGGCCTGGGCTCGTCTCTCAGAGCACTGCACTGTTGGTTCCCATCGACCTGTGCTGTCGGCTCCCAGAATGCTGTGCTGGCCGCTCCCCTCAGGGGTGCTGGGCTGTCCTCAGTGGGAGGTTAGCTTCTCTGTGTCATTCTGTGGGTGGTTAGGCTTCAGAAATTGTTTAGAGTCCCCTTTTACATGGTTCAGAGGTGATCTGGGGGGAGAGCACCTTGGATGTGCTGTTTCTACTCCTCCATCTTGGCTCTAAAACTCATCTAAAGTTGTTTTTTTTTTTTAATGTATGATTAAATCTGCACCCAGACTCTATTAGTTCCTTCTCTGGAGGTGGATAGTACTTTTCATCATTAGTCCTTCATAACTATTTTTGAAGTTTGCTTTGCTGAGAATAACTGAGACATTCACAGTTGATCATTTTACAGTATTGCTGTTCTTGCAAACAGCATTCTCTTGGTTCTGCTCATTTTACTTGGCATCAGTTCATATAAGTTTTTCCAGGTTTTTTGAAGCCATACTTCTCATCGTTTAGTATTGCATAATAATACTCCATCACCATAATATCCCACAACTTGTTCCATCATTCCCTAAATGATAATCATCCCTTCAATTTCCAATTCTTTGCCATTATTAAAAGAGTTTCTATAAATATTTTGGTACATATAGATCTCTTTGCTTTTTTATTTCTTTGGGGTTCATATCTAGTTATGGCTTTGCTGGGTCAAAGGTTATGCAGTTTTATACCCCTTTGGGAATAGTTCTAAGTTGCTTTCCAGAATAATTGGATGAGTTTAAACTCCGAAAACAGTCATTATTATCTCTGTTTTACCACATACCCTCCAAATTATTTTAAATTAAATTAATATTAAATCAATTTAATTAAAATTAATTTAATTTAACTAAAATTAAATTAAATTTAAATTTAAAAAATAAAAGTCCATCTCAGTTTCTTGCTTCCCTTCTAATTTTTGCTGAATTGGTTTTGTTTGTGCAAAGCCTTTTTAATTTTATGTAATCAGAATTATTCATTTTACATCTTAAAATGCTCTCTATCTCTTGTTTGGTAATAAAATATTCCCTTATTCATAATTCTAATGAGAAAAATTGTCCACACTCTCCTTATTTGCTCATTATGTTTATACCTAAATCATTTATGCATTTTGACCATATCTTGGTATATGATGTGGGATGTTGCTTTCCAGTTTCCCCTGCAATATTTGTCAAATAGCGATCACTTATACCCACATTTTGGATCTTTGGGTTTGTCAAATCATAGATTACTATAGTAGTTTACTCTTGTGAATTATGCACCTAATCTGATTTACCACTATATGTTTTATCTAGTACCAGATTATGTTGATACTTTCTTATTTGTAATACAGCTTGTTTTTACAATGAGATACTTCATGTTTTCTTCAAGTTTTTATTCTTTTTAAATTTTGTTTTATCATTGTTTGCTGTTGTCATATTAATTGATTACCTTCCACTTGTCCAGTTCTAATTTTTAAGGGATTATTTTCTTCAGTGATTTTTTTAAACCTCCTATTCCACTTGACCAATTCTTATTTTTATGGCATTCTTCTCTCCAGTGGTTTTTGTGCCTCTTTTACTATTTTGGAAAATTTTGATTTCTAAGGTGGTTTTTTTTTTTCTTCAACATATTTTTGTGACTCTTTTTCCAAGCTGTAGATTCTTTCTTATAATTTTTTTTGCATCATTCTCATTTCTTTCCCCATTTTTCCTTTACCTCTCTTTTATTTTTGAATTTTAAAATCCTTTTTGAATTTTTTTTGAAGGAATTCTTTTGGATCTTGTGAACCAATTCACATTTTCCTTTCATGTAGCTATTGTTTTGACTCTGTTGTCTTCTTCTGAGCTTGTTTCTTAATCTTCCCTATCACCATACTAGCTTTTTATGGTTAGGTTCTTTTATTGTTGTTGTTTACTCATTTCCCCCAACTTATTTCTTGGCTTTTAACTTTATGTGAATTTAAGCTCTAGTCTCATCATGGAGGGGGCACTCTTCCAAGCTTTGGGCCTTTCTTGCTGTTATTTTCAGATTAAGTTCTTGGGGTCTGTAAATTTCCTGTGTTTCCACAGTGTTATGATTTAATGATCATTGTGTTCTCTGCTCTTCTGGGCTGTGCTCTAGTCTTTATACACTAAGGGATCTTATTATTCTATAGCCACCAGTGGTAGCACTCCTCCTGTCCTTGATACCATGACTGGGTTTTTAATTTCCTGCAGCTGCAATTGCCAGTGCTCCTCTCTATTGAGGAATTAAGACCAGGGTCCCTACTCCCATTTGAGTGACCACAAGGACTCCTCTCTGCTTTGAAACCACATGTGGCCCTGCTTCCCTGCAGTCACAAGTGCTGTGGCTTTTTTTGGTCCTGGGACTGCTACCCAGAAGTATGGGCCATCCCACAGTGTGCTGAACAAAGTGCCAGCAGAGGGTCCCCTGTAATCTCTTTATGACCAGTTGTTCAACCCCTTCACTATACATGGGCTGAGACCTCTAGAAGCTGCTGCCAATGCTGCCAATACAGTGGCCCTCAAGGCAATGTTTGTACTGTGTTCCAAGGGCCCACTACCACACTGGTGAAAGATCTTTCCTGCTCACCTCCTAAGTCGTCTTGTGATGGAAAATTATTTCACACAAACCTTTGTTGGTTTTGCTGCTCTAGAATTTGATTTGAGATATTATTTCAGAGTTGGTTGTAGAGGAATTTGACAGAGTTTGACAGAGTTCTTCTCTACTCAGACATCTTGTCTCTGGCTTTCCTATTTCCCCTCAATTCTCTATGACATTTTCTGATACTAAACTGCTGGATGATTTTTAATTTCCATAGATAAAAGGGTTTCCTTCATTAGCTGTTCTCTATATCAACGAAATCACAAGTCCAAACAAAGACTATAATATTATTGTCACATTTACGGCACTATTCAAGGAGCTAGGGCATATATTACTAAATAAGGAAAAAAAATATATATATATATATATATCATCCATTCATAGACTTGCAGTTTCCTTAATATCAGGACTCCTTTTAGCAATGGATATTAGAACTTGTACATCATGGAATTATCTTTGCCTTTTAATTTTTTTAAATCTATTTACTATTAGTTTACAACATTCAGTTCCAAATGTTTCTGAGTTCCATATTTTCCCTCTCCCTTTCCCCCCTCCCTGCCATATTAGCATGCAATCCAATGTAGGCTCTACATATACTTTCACATTAAACTTTATTCAAGTTTTAAAAAATTATAACCAATGGAATGAATAACAAGGAAGAAGAAACAAAACAAACAAAAAAGAGAAAAGGCAAGTAGTTTCTTTCAATCTGCATTCAGATCCTGAAATTCTTTCTTTGGATAGCCTTTTCCATTATAAGTCCTTTGGAGTTGTCTTATAACCTTGCATTGCTGAGATGAGCTCAGTCTATCAAAATTAGTTATCACAGATATTGTGCCTGTAATTGTATACAATGTTCTGGTTCTGCTCCCCTCATTCAGCATCAGTTTATAGAAAAATCTTCAGGTTATTATGAAGTCTGTCTGCTTCTCATTTTTACAGCACAATAGGATTCCATTACATTCATATACCATAACTTGTATAGCCATTCCCCAGTTGATGGGCATCCCTTTGATCCCCAGTTCCTTGCTACTACAAAAAGAGCTACTATAAATAGTTTTGTATGTACGGGTTCTTTTCTCATTTGTATGAAATCTTTGGTGTACAGCCCTAGAAGTGGTATTGCTGAGTCAAAGGATATGCACATTTTTATAGCTTTTTGAGCATAGTTCCAAATTGCTCTCCAAATGGTTGGATCAGTTCACAACTCCACCAACAATGTATTAGTGTTTCAATTTTCCCATATCTTTTCCAGCATTTATCATTTTCCTGTTTTGTCATGTTAGCCAATCTGACAGGTGATATATGGTACCTAAGAGTTGTTTGATTTGCATTTCTCTGATCAATAGTGATTTAGAGCATGTTATGTGCTTATAGATATCTTTAATTTCTTCTGCTTATTCATATTCTTTGACCATTTATCAATTGTTGAATGACTTGTATTCTTATGAATTTGACTCAGTTCTCTGTATGTTTTAGAAAGGAGAGCTTTATCAGAAATACTTATTGTAAAAGTGCTTTCCCAAATTTCTGCTTCTCTCCTATTCTTGGTTACATTGGCTTTGTTTGTACAAAGCCTTTTCAATTTAAAGTAATAAAAATTATCCATTTTGCATTTTGTAATGCTCTCTATTTCTTGTTTGGTCACAAATTCTTCCCTTCTCCATAAATCTAACAGGTAAACTATTCCATGCTCTCCCAGATTGCTCATAGTATCAGTCTTTATATCTAGATCATGAACACATTTAGACTTTATTTTTGTATATGGTGTAAGATATTGATCTATGCCCAGTTTCTGCAATACTATTTACCAGTTTTCCCAGCAGTTTTTGTCAACCAATGAGTTCTTATCCCAGAAGCTGGAGTCTTTGGGTTCATCAAATAGTAAATTACTATGGTCATTGACTACTGTGTCTTGAGTATCTATTCAGAATTATCTTTGTCTTAAGAGATTATATAACTTTTCTATGATATAACTTTTCTATGATTGAACCCACATCTTCCTTACTATAAATCTAGAACTCTAGATAGTTCTCTTACTGTCTATGGGGAAATGCAACATATACAAGTGATGGAAAAAGAATTGACTGCAATAAAAAGAACTGGGTTCCAGTTATGTCTCTGATGCTTACTAGTTTTGCTCTATAGAAAAGTCCCAACTTCCCTGGGCCAAAAAAAAGAGGTGCTTGGATTATCACTGACTCCTAGGTGATTTAGTGCATGTATTGTAGGTCCTGGAGTCAGGCAGACCTGATTTTAGAGTCTGCTTCAGACATTTACTAGCTCTGTGAGCAGGGGCAGTTACGTAACCTTTGTCTCATTCAGTTTCTTCATCTTTATGGAAATGGGGATACTATAGCACCTAACTCCTGGGTTTGTGAGGATCAAATGAAATGATATTTGTAACACTGTTTGACAACTTTAAAGTTTTCAATAAGTGTGACAGTAATAATAATGATAATAATAGCTTCTGGCATCCCTTTCAACTCTAGAGCTATGATCCAAACTATAATATAAACACAGAAGTCTCTGTGTAGCCCATACTATAGCAGATTCACCAACTCCTTCCAATAGCTGGCACTGCTAAATATAGTTGATGTCCACGCGGATATATTTGGTTCCTTTAATCTTTTTCATGGAATTGAAGAGGCTTAAAAGCTTTGGTATACATTGAAATTCCATGCTTGAATTATTAGTATAAAGGACTATACCAAAAGAATATTATTCTCTACTGAATACCTTGTTACTTTGAAGATTTCACTCTCTGTACATCTGTCAACTTTTCAAGGTGGTGTATAATGTAATACAGTGTAGAAATGAAGAAAATTTAGTCCATTTGTTTGTATCTCTATCTCTGAACCCATTACTATTTCTATCTCTATAACTACCACTTATATTTCTCTATATTTATAAGGAATTTATAGTTCACAAAAGACAGGTTAATGGATTTTTCTAGAAGGAATTTGCAGTTGAATTGGCTCATCCCTTAAGTTTTAAAGAGCATCTCCAATGCAAATCGGTAACACTTCATGCCTCATGTTATCAACAACTAATGATGAAAGCTGTAAGACATCACTAGTTCATTTTACAGTTTGTGGAGTCACCAATAATAACAGTAAGGCCACTGTTGATTCTATGAGGGTGAGTTTCCTAGCAACGAAGGCCAAAGAAATTTGAGCCCCATTAGAATGGAGGAAGGAACAGTCATGGTAAT